>MU227555.1:5487277-5504573 GCA_018584345.1 Thuja plicata | reverse complement strand
AGATGTCTGGAAGAGTGAGTTTGACAGCAAGATGCCTAGTGAAGAGGCATTTCTCTTGGGAGCAGATGTTGATATAGAAGGATTCAATAAAATATTGGATGAAGCCTTCAAAGCAGAGACTGATATCCACAAGTTCTTACTTGATGTCAAAAACATCACTGATGCTAGATGGGACAGACAAAAGGTGCAAGTATAGAGTACTTAGGACTTCAAGTGGCCATCGGATGATGAAGTGAAAGCTTGGGAGGTGATGACTACACCAAAGAAAAAAGAAGCCTGTAGTAGAAGAAGAAATCTTGGACGATGAGTAGGGTGAACACTTGGCACTGCACTGTTCAAGACAAGAGGAACAATTATTACAAAAGGAGAATATAGGTGAGCAGGCAAGCAAAACTATCCAGACTCAACATAAATACTACTAGCTACCATCTACAAATATGATTACAGTCACCAGATCGAGAGAAGCAAACAAGAAATATCTGTTATAGCTTTTTGACTTGGTCATTCCACCGCTTTCTCTCTCTTTTTGTCTCTCTTGTAACTTTAGGGTTAGGTTTTCTTTGACCATCTAAAGCCTGTTGCATCCTTAAGGGATTCCAAGATGGTCAAAAAACCTATATATAGCAAAAGAGTTGTAATTGTAAGAGGTCTTGGATTTTGGAATGTTTTTGGGAAAGAGATAATATATTACAGAGCTTAGATGTTTTGAACTTCTGTCTATCTTTTGAGGTTTTATAATCTTTCATGTATGGAAAGCTGGATCATATAAATAATATACAGTCTAATTTTACTCTCTTCCATTGATGTCTCTTTATTCTCTGTGTATTCTCTTTTATGTTAAGTTTACAAGGTATTTTGAAGTATTTTGGTTATTAGGTAACTGTCTGATTACTTGCAAGTTTCTTTTAAGGAAAGAACTAAGTTTTGTGAGTAGTTTCAGGGAGCATACTGCTTTGTTTAAGGATTTGATACAATAGTTTTGAGGTGACAGGGTAACTTGTAAGGCAAATTATCTGAATTGCATATGGCTTGTAAGGCAACCTGTTGTATTTTGTTTCTATGAAATCTTAGCTTATTTGACTCTATAGCCCAAAGGATAGGCACTGGTCCAGAAGTTAGTCTAATAACCTATCTTTGTCCAAGTTATTTCAAGGTGTCAAAACCAATTTAATCAACATACTCTTGTTACTAAGAACAAACAAAATAAACTCAGTAAGGACCTATGTTAGTAGGACAGTGTCCATTTTAGTGATTCCTTAGAGAGTGAATCATTAGGTTATCCCTCCTATAACAAAAGGAAGAAGGATGAAAATCCTGGTATCACTGGCATTTGCTATATTTACAATCATAGTCTGTATGGTTAAATTTTTCATCTGGTTATGCTTGGTCATTTTTAAGGTGATTTATAAGTTGGTTTAACAAAGGTACATAGAAAAAAAGTGTCCACACTATAACATACTGTGTAAACAACAATCATAAAAGGTAAAACCTGCCTGAGTATATGTGGAGCTCAAAAATGAAGAAGAACCTTATTCAGTCCTTAACAATTAGGCTTTTCTTGTCTCTGAATCAGTATTAGAAAGCATAGTGTTCAAGTAGTCATTTCAAGCACTGTGGTTCATAAAAGAAAAATCCCTAACAGGCACTGTGGCAAAGTAATTTGTTGTTTATCTTTCAAAGATAGTTTTTCTGGCTGTTCTATGCCGAGAAAGTTTGGTTTGTGCTGAGAAAAGTTGCTTCTGGTGAGTAAAGTTGCTCTTGCAGAGAAAAGTTGCTTGTGCTGATTAAAGTTTCTTATGATGATAAAAAAGTTTCTCAAATGTCGAGCACCATTGAAATTGCCAAGTGGAAACAGTGATGTTGGCCAACTTACAGTAATTAGATTAATGATGAGATTTGAGATCTCTAGCTGACTTAGTTGATTTTATTGGAATATGTAATGTTAATTAAAGATTGATCCACATCATTTAATATATGGGTAACCATAATTAATGCATGGTTTCAATATTTAATTAGAGACTACTTTGGAGAAGTAAATGTAATGCAAAGATGGAATGATCTATTGGATGTGATCTAACCTAAGATCTACGATCTTGTTTAAGCAGAAAAAGATTTATCTGACCTAGATAGAGAGTTATATGATAACCTCAGGGGTTATTGTTTGGGTGTGGATGAATGTATGTGTATGCAATAGGTTTGCATAGTTGATTTACTATTTAGCATGATCTAGTAGAGAAGGCAAAAGGCAGAGGTAGAGTGTTGCATGTGTGATTACTTGACGGATTTTGAAGTAGATCATAAGATTGAAATGACATTGCAGGCTATCCAGTAAGTTAAAATCAGAGTTGTAATTGGTTCTGAATTGCAAAGTAAGTTGTATGTACCAGATCACAACTGCTAATTACTTTCTTACCATTGTATCAGTTAAATCCTTTAACAAGGTTGACTTAATATTCATTTGTATAAATCCTCTAACAAGGTGACATTTAGATTGAAATGTTCTAAGTCCTCTAACAAGGCCACAACTGACAGGGTGATTAAATCCTTTAACTAGGTCACACCTAGCAGTGTGTTATTGTAACCTTTTACAGGGTTGGCTCCTCATAGGGCATCACTTCAGAAGAGTGAAAACTTGGTAGCATGTTGCTAGTGGTTTTTCCCATATTGGGTTTCCATGTTAAATACTTGTTTCAACTTGTGTGAATGCTTATGGTTTGTTTTACTGTTATGTTACTACAAGCTATTTTCAATTGACAGTAAAACTGCACGATTAAAGTTGTTGATTTATGCTACTGCTGCCGAGTATATCTGAAGTACAATTTTTTTTAATTTTCTACATCTATACCTGAGGATAACTTATTCACCCCTCCCCTCTTAGTTATTCTAAATTCATTCTAACATCTTGTTCTTCCTTTTCTTCTACAATGTCCATTTCCTCGAGCAACCTTTCCATGTCTCTAAGGAAAACGAATCCACTTTCATCTTTTCCTGAATCTTCATCAGTTACACCTTCTTCAGCATGATAACATTCCTTCTTATAATTAGGTTTGTAATTAGATCTTAACGTCTTGACTCTTGTGGGACACTTAGATGCAAAGTGACCAATCTTGTTGCATGAAAAACATTTGAATGTAAGATGTCCTTCATATTTTCCTTTTCCTTTCTTTTCTCTTTTAGCAATCATACAAATGATTTCTTCTGGTTCTTCATCAACTTCTTCTTTCTCATTATGGCTAGAGATGAGTAAGGATTGCTTACCATGGACTGAGGCTTTGAAATTTGATTCACTTTTAGGTTCAGTCTTCAATCTTGACATCTCAAATGTAGAAATTTTGCTGATCAAAGTCTCTCTCTTGAAGTCTTGTGAGAATTGAATGGTTTCCTCTAGAATAATTATCTTTTTTTCATAGTCTAATGTTAAATTAGTTAGCAGCTTGTCCATTATGTCTTCTTCTGATATTTCTCCACCATTATTTCTAATTCCAAAGACTGGTTCATTTATCCTTTGATTGTAGGCTCTAATATTCTCTTCAGGTAACATCTCAAGACTATTGCATTTCTTTTTCCATGTCTTGCTGCATGCATTCTTTGCTTGAATATCTCCTTCAAACATATCTTCTAAATACTTCCATATGGTGTACGCTCTGTCAATTTTCTTGATCTCAGAAAATTCACTGTTAGTTAGGGCACTGATTAGGGCTTCTTTAGCGATTGCATTATTTGTAAATGTTTCCTTTTATCTATTAGTAGAATCATCCTTTGCAAGGTCTTTCAAAGATGGAATAGCAACTTCTTGTGTAGAAATTTCAAAAATATCAAAGCCAACACACTGTAGATGTGTTATCATTTTGTTTTTCCAATCTGGATAATTTTCTCCATCGAACTTAGGGCTCTCTTTTTTGAATTAAGACATTTGATCTACCTTAAGCTGTTAGGCTTATTCTCCAAGGAACTTGGCTCTGATACCAATTGTTAGACTAGTCCCAAAGGATAACTGAGAGGGGGGGTGAATCAATTATCCTTAACTTTAATTCTTTTTACTTCTTTAACTCCAAAATACAATAAAGTAAATACACATTCAGATAACATAGTACATAACACACAATTTGATTACAGGGAAACTAAATGGTAAAAACCCCAGTGGGAATTAGCACCCACAATGAACTATACTTTTTTATAGTAATCCCTGTTAGAAGATCTTGCAACCCTGTTAGGAGTTGTTCTTTACAATGAAATAAGTATAGTGACCTAGTTAAGGGTCTGACACTGTTAGGAGTATTTTATAAATAACTCTATTAGGGGTGGTGGACTCACTATCCAAAAGCTCACTCCTTCAATGGTGAAGGCTACAACCTTCTGTAGAAAAAGTATGAACTATATCTGATGATGAACTGTAGAGTAGACCTATTTTCTTGATTAATTCCAGTGTATTTTATTCTTTCATTTCTTCTTCACATAGACTCTTGATGAGTGAACCACATCTGATATTGTACTCTATACATCTTCTGTCTCTTTTCGTATCATTCACACTTAGCGTATCAAAAATGAGTTTCTATAAGTATCTTCCTCAAAGTATGAGATCATGGGACCTATAAGGAAACTCTTCATAACATCCTTTTCAGCTCTACTAAGTACACAAACAATATTAAGTCCACGCAACACAAACTGAATAGATGCGACGCTTCACTAAGTCAGCCTCACCAAATTATCTCTAACTTTGCAATCTTCTTGAAACACGTTTGGCACCTTTAGATAAAAATCATCAACTCATAACTAATCATGAATATACACATGCATATCCTTAAGATAGGTGCAACTCAAGAAACATGTTACATACGGTGGCTTTGAATAGATACTCATCCAGAACTGTCACTGTCACTAACAAAATTACACAACCTAACTCAAACATCATATATAGATTTGCGTGTATGAACATAACATACTAAGAATGTCTACAACATGTATCTAACCATGAAAGGCTTGATATCATCATTTTGATAAGAACATAGAGAATCACTACTGTGTATTATATGTTGTCATCAATGACAAACATACAATCAATCAACTATATAGAAACAAATCTCCAATAGTTGACCCAAGAAAGAGGAGGGGGGTGAATCAATTATCCTCAAGTCTAGATGTGCCCATATAAAAATTTAAATCAACCTCAACAACTCAGATCTGCTTGGCAATAATAAGTAATAAAAGTGTGCAGTTTACTATACTAATGAAATAAGCTTGCAGAAACTTAATAGTAAAACACAACAATAACATTCACACATTTTGACACCATGATTTAATGTGGAAACCCAATATGGGAAAAACTACCAGTAACATGCTACCAAAATTTTACTCTTCTAAAGTAATTCCCTATGAGGAGCCAACCCTGTTAAAGGTTACAAAACACACTGTCAAAGGTGACCTGGTTAAAGGATTTAATCACCCTATTAGGAGTGGCCATGTTAGAGGACTTAGAACATTCTAATCTGAATGTCACCTTGTTCAAAGGATTTATACAATGACCGTTAGGTCAACCTAGTTAATGGATTTGAATTGATACAATGGTTAGAAAGTAATCAGCAAGTGTGATCTAATTCATACAACTTACTTTGCAAATCAAGATCCAATTTCATCTCTAATGCTAATTCACTGAGTGGCCTCCATTCTCATCTCAAGCTTCAGATCTACTTGGAAATCCATCAAGCAATCTTTGTCTGCTTCTTTGTTCAGCCTTCACTACTTAGGTCTTGCCAATCAGTCAATTAACCATGCAACACTTTGCATTCCACTTCGATACATTAACAATAACCACAGTAGGTTATATTATACCTCTTCATCTAGGTTAGATAAATATTTTTCCACTTATTCAAGATTTTAGATCTTAGGTTAGGTCAGATCCAACGGATCTTTCCATATTTACATTAAATTTACTTCTCCAATACAGTCAATAATTAACCATTGATTCATGCACTAATAATGGTTTCCCGTGCATTAAATGAATATGGACCAATCTTAATTAATAATGCATATCCCAATAAAATCAATTATGTCGGCCATAGATCTCAAATCTCATCAATAAAAAAAATACTGATGCTTGACATTTCACTGTCTTCCTTGGCATTTCACTGGCGCTCGACATCATCTTTGTTTTTCTCGGCATCACCTTTTTCTTTTCTCAGCATCGACTTTGCTTTGCTCGACATTGACCTTCAAGTGAACTGTCAGTGCTGGATAAACAACGTATCACTTTGCCAAAGTGCCAAATGATCAAGTACCCTAGTTTATACTCATAACTCAACCATTTCCTTGGTCTTCTTGTTATCCCATTCTTCTTAAATATTCATCAATCAATGGATAAGGTAATCAAACATACAGCGATAGTCTCACTAGTTAAGGTTTGACATCAATGACAAAATAACAATTTTCTACATTGTAGCAATATTTCCAACAATCCCCCTCATTGGCATTGATGGCAACACTAAACTATAAAACAGTAATTTCCAACCAAAGTTACCATACAATCCAAAAAGTGCCTATGTTCCTGATATGAACAAATTTTCATTAATGTCTTTAGCTTCATTCTGACTCCCTTTATATCTATAATCACACTGATGTTATCTGTTACTATTTATCTCCCTCTTTTAGTAATATCTCCCTTGTATCTATTGTTTTAGAAATAATCTCCCTCTTTGACAACAATGCCAAAGATGTTGACATCTTTATCATGCAGATTTTTCTATGCTAATCTTTATATCATGTTGTTCCTATCATCTTTGTGTATGACTGATCTACTTTTCTATTCTAGTTTTCCACTTCACAATTTTTAGGCAACATCCTAAAAATGTGACTTACTATGCATGAATGTGTCAAGTGCTCTGATTAAAACATTTGATGCAATAGTACCATTCAGTACTAGTTAACCTCAACGAGGGGAATTACCCCTAATTTACCTCTTAGATACTCATGAGTATCCTTTGGTAATTCTTTTGTAAATATGTCTACCAACTGTTCCTTAGTGTTCACATATTCTAGTCTCACTTCTTTCTTCTGTACCAGCTCCCTCAAGTAATGATACTTGATAGCTATATGTTTTGTCTTAGAGTGCATTATAGGATTTTTAGAAATATTAATAGCACTCATGTTATCACAATATATGACAACTGGTTCTGTAATTTCCTCTTTCATACCTTTCAGTAGTATCTTCAACCACACAATTTTTGAACATTTATGTGTTGCTGCCACATACTCGGCTTTAGCTATAGATTGTGAGGTGCAATTCTATTTCTTTCTTGTCTAGGAAACTAATCTTTTCCCCAAAATAAGTGCTCCTCCTATGGTTCTTTTTCTATCATCAACATTACCAGCCCAGTCAGAATCAGTATAGACTCTGAGTTCAAACTTGTCATTCTTTTTGTAATATAGACCATAGTCTTCTGTTTCTTTCAAATATCTTAGAATTATTTTTACTACCATAATATGTGTCTCTTTTGGATTAGCATAAAATCTAGCAACAATTCCAACTGCTAATACAATATCAGGTCTACTATGTACAACATATTACAACTTACCAATCATTGATCTGTAGAGTGTTTGATTTACCTCTTTTGTATCATCATTCTTTGTCAACTTCTATCTAGTAGCCATGGGTGTACTCACTGGTTTTGAGTCTTCCATACAAAAAAATTTTAGTATCTCCTTGATATATTTTGATTGTGTAATATAGATACCATTCTTCATTTGATGTATTTGTAGTCCAACAAAGAATTTTATCTCACCAAACATAGACATTTCAAATTTAGTTTGAAAATGCCTTACATATCATATCTTGTCCACTGAATATGATGTCATCCACAAAAGTTTCAGCCAATAAAATTCCTTTACCTTGCTCTGTCTTCAAATACAAATTGTTGTTGTCATTAGTTCCTGCAAATCCAATCTTTATCAGATAATTGTGAAATATTTCATACCATGCTCTTGGTTATTTCTTTAGTCCATATAATTCCTTGTGTAGTCTGCAAACCATGTTCCTCTTAATAGGGTCAACAAATCCATCAGCTTGTTCAATATATACTTCTTCTAGTATCCCATTTAGAAATGTAGACTTCACATCCATTTGATATACTTTAAATCCTTTGTAGGCTGCATATGCAAGTAGAGTTCTCACACCCTCCAATCTTGCAACTGGGGTGAATGTCTCTCCATAGTCAATTCCTTCCTCCTGTTCATAACCCTTGCATACTAGTCTTGCTTTATTCCTTGTGAACTCTCCATGTTCGTTCAACTTGTTTTTGAATACCCACTTAGTACCAATTACATTTTTGTTTTTAGGTCTAGGTACTAGCATCCATGTCTTGTTCTTTTCAATCTGGTCTATCTCTTCATTCATGGCTTGAATCCATTCTTCATCGTCCAAAGCATCTTTTACGATCTTAGGCTCAAAATCACACAACAAACATGTGTCTTCTCTTAATTTTCCTCTTGGCATGACTGCATAATCCTTTGCTCCTATGATTTGATTAGGTTTATGGTGCCTTCTTACATATTTTTCCAAATTATACTCTTTCTCAACTTCATTTTGATTGTTCAAGTTTAGTTTTGGGTGAAACTGTGACTTGACATCTCCATCAGATAGCTTGGCAGTCACTTCCTATTTCTCAGCAATGTCGTCATGTGTCTCAGTAGGTGCAGACTGTTGCTCGGCAACTTCATTTTTAGTTTTATTAGAA
Source organism: Thuja plicata (assembly GCA_018584345.1). NCBI lineage: Eukaryota > Viridiplantae > Streptophyta > Pinopsida > Cupressales > Cupressaceae > Thuja > Thuja plicata. The sequence goes on along the minus strand of MU227555.1, from coordinate 5,495,847 downwards.
TCCTCTTCTTTAGGATATGTGAATGATCTGTAACTATTAGACTCAATCATGCTTTCAACTTCATTTCTTTCTGCATATTCATCAATTCTAACATTTGTACTTTCCACAATTTTGTTAGTGTTAGAATTCAAACATTTGTATGCCTTACTTTTAGTGGAATATCCAAGAAATATGCCTTCTTCTCCTTTAGCATCAAGTTTACCATTTCTGTTATCTTTCAGTATAAAACATTTTCTCCCAAAAATTTTGAAATAACTTACAGTAGGTGCATATCCATACCATAGCTCATAAGGTGTAGAATTTGTACCTTTCTTGACTTGTACTCTATTCAGGGTATAAATAGCTATGCTTACAGCTTCTCTCCAATATTTTTGTGCAACATTTTTCTCCATCATTAATGTTCTGGCACAATCCATGATAGATCAATTTCTCCTTTTAGCTATACCATTTTGTGGTAGCATCCTAGGTGCTAACATCTATCTTTTTATCCCTCGGTCATTGCAGAACCTCTTAAACTCATTAGAAATAAAATCTCCTCCCCTGTCATATCTCATACATTTCAGGCTCTTACTTGTTTCCTTTTCAAATTTTGCCAAGTACCACTTAAATAACTAAAATGCATTAGATTTTTCTTTGAGAAACGTAGCAGTCATCATCCTAGAGTATTCATCTATAAATAGAATAAAATATTTATCTCCACAGTAGCTTTTCTCACCAATAGGTCCACAAAGGTCAGTATGAACTAATTCTAGAATATTCTCAGAAGTATGAGTTTTGTTTTTTAAATGAGATTTAGTCATCTTTCCCAATTGACATTGCTTACACATTACAATCTTAGGTTTCTTTAACTTAGGCAGCCCTCTAACCTTTTTCAATTTACTTATGCTTACTAATTTATCAAAGTTAACATGACATAGCCTCTTATTCCATAGCCAAACATCATTATATTGTGCAAAGAAGCATGTCTCTTCAGCTAAATCTAGATAAAACAAGTTACCTTTTGTTTTCTCACCACCTCTAACTAATTCTCCATTTGTATCATAGATCTTTGCTTTCCTGTGATGGAACTCAACTCTGTAACCAGAAGTGTTTAGCTATGAAATACTCAACAAGTTATACTTAAGATCATCAACCCAGTATACATCATCACATCTAATCTTATTAGTCAATTTAATTGATCCTTTCCCTTTGACTCTACAAGGTGTGTCATTACCAAATTTAACATATCCACCTGTTGGTTGTGTTCCAGGTTTTGCATACTTTTTCCTCAGTTTTGTGGTCTTCCCTTTCTAGGTTTTCATGTTTTCAATGTCTAAAAGCCTAAAACCTGTGAAAATATTCAAAAGTCTTAAACCCTAGCTCTTGTTCAATGTTCAACTTTGAAGAAAAACCCTAAGGCATTCATTCGCTTATGTTTCTCAGTTACTTTTTGCCTCACTTAAGTCATGAGCTCTATTGCAATCGCTTAGTCGCACAACTTAAAACAACATATTCCTTTTTATCCCCAACTTTGTGATTCACTTTTGTTGCATTGTCTCATGTAATAACAGAATATTCCCTATTCTTTCCCAGACTTCATGATTTACTCTATGTCGCGTAATCGCTAAATCATTTGAACAGAGCAGTAATATGTCAATGGGCCCACAGACAAGTTGGGTGGTTGCAAGATGTTTTCCATAGTTAAGAGTTTATTAAGAGACATCATGATTACCTTTTGTCACATAATCACTAAATGAGTCTAATATTAAAAATCATGCAAAGCCTTTAGTCGCGTAGTCTCCAGAAAAGAGGCCAGTTAAGTTCAAACTGCCGAGACTTGGCGACTAACCTTTTATAGTTTGGATAAAGCATAGTCGGGTTGTCACCAGATAACCTAGGTTTCAAATTAGAATGAAACATCTGTCAGGAGGCAAATGGTTTTCAGAATGATTTCTTAAAGGTATAAGTGTATTCAGCGACTACGAGACTACTTAAGGGTTACTGCTAGTCGCAGGGTCTCAGGATATTTTAAAGGCATGATAAGTTACTTAGTGATTAAGCGACAACCGTCAGATGAAGTCATGAAAAGATCCTACAGTAGTTAGAAAGTCTGAGGATAAAAAAGCCTAAAGAGAAAAGTCCTTGCGACTCACCGGTTAAGGGCATGTCGTGAGGTCACAAGATAATTTTAAGGGCAGAATGCTTTGTCGCGATGTCTCATAAATTTTTTGGCATTCAGCATCTGCATTTGATGATCAGGCGACTAAGGGTTGTCGCACAGTCTGGCAGAAGAGAGATAACATTGGGAGACTAAGAAATAATTGTGAAAGATAACACTAACTATTAGTCGCATAGTCTGAGAAAAGAACATGGGTTAGTGATAACCACTGGTGACTTAGATTTTCCTTGTGTCACATGGTCGCCAAAGGTTGACTCTGGTTAGTAAAGGTAAGGAAGTTGCATAGTCGCTATGTCTCTGGATAAACCATGGGTTAAGGATTGGGATCAGTGACAGAGAAAATGAATGCAGTCACCTTGTCACTTAATGTTAATTTCTATGGAAAGATGCCAGTATTAAATATGTCAGTATGAATTATTCGACGGCCAATCAGATTTCCAGATTTTGATTACTGTGCAGAAAAAGGGTAGCTGAGATGTATGAAAGAGGGCCAATCCCAGGGTGACATGTTAGCTCATTTGAATTTTATAAGGTTTAGCTGAGGATTCAATTTTACAAATTTGATTTTCCTGTCACACTCAGGAAACTACGGCTAGGTTTTCAATTATGTTCACAGTATGTGGAATTTAAGACAGAATTGATGTTTTGAGAATCATGAGCTATGTACTTTGAATGGTTACTATAAGGAGATGATTGCTTGTTCATTTATATTCACCTTGCTTTCAGAGTTTCTAAGTTTAAAGAGTTCAGTTGCCAAACAGAGTAAAATTCAAAGATTTGCAGATTTCTTTGTGATTTATACGTTCATTATTTCTAGAATCGTGCGCAAGATAGTCTATGAGTCTCTGTGATAGATTTGTTTCAATACCGGTAATGAAGAAGAGATTCAAACACTGAAAACATGAGCAGAGCTATGAGTGTAGCCTTGACCAGCGGAGAAAGTGAGAGGGTGGAGGACGAGGCAAAGGGAAAATTGAATTATTCAAATGAATTCCTCCGTCTCCTTCCTGGTTTGACACAAAATAAAAAGGTCAATGCAAATGTTCTCATTGATGAATATAAAGATGTTTGAGATGTTGTTACTCTAGGAACAACAGGTTTTTCTCTCTTCAACTATTTTTATAAGAATTCTAACAAGGCCATCCCAGTATCAAACCCTTGAACCTGTGGTTTAGCCAGGTTAATTGTTCCTGATGTCTTTCTAGATGTAGACTTTTTCTTAGACCTAGCCAATCACTATGATGTTTTATCTAAGACCATCAGGAGGGATGATGGCACTGCCTTATTGATACTGAACAAAAATTTGTTCATGCAAGCCTTTGGCTTATACAGCACCATGTCTACCAGAATTGACATGACAAAGCAACAATAGAGGTATACTTTGAAGCCTGGGATTGCTAGGAGCCAGTTGCTAAAACATATGCTAAAAGAAGTGAGAAAATACTTAGATCCTATGTCTAGGAGATGCCCATATTATTATAAGGATCTACACTTTTATATCAAGTATGTTGCCTATGCCCTATGTAGAGTGTTGGGGATAGATGGTGATGCAGAAAAGATTGATGCAGGGATTCTGATGATGGTGTTGGACCTACAAGAGGTCCACTCTAATACCAGTTATGATTATATTCAGCACATCATAGATGAAATGCATGAGGGTTTCATTGAAACCCAAAAGAGAATGAAGAACCCAAAGGAGAAGGAGCCCAAGTTTTTACACTACTCTGCTCTTATGCATCTCCTTTTGCATTTCAATTTTGTTATCATGGACGTTAATAACCTAGTCCCTTAGAGATTCTACCAAGCAGGACCAAATCTTATCCAATTTTGGGTGAGGGTTTGGAATTACACTTCTAGGGAGTGTGACTATTGTGCCTTTCAAAATTGGATTGTGTATCCAATAGTACAGAGTTTGGGGACCAGTAGAACAAGAATCCCATTAAAAGTTATACAACTGCTTAGGCCTTGTGAGTATATAGATGGCTGGGGTGGAAATCATAATTGGGGTGACTTCTTTTTGGAAGAAAATTATACAGTCATCAGGGTATATGGGTGTATTCACCCACCCCATCTATTACCATATTATGTACCAGCAAGGGTGGCGGAAATGGAATTCATATGGCAGCTATTGTTGACAAACAATGAGCATTTTGCGCCACATAAGAAGGTGACATTGACCCCTAGGCAGTTTAAGATTTCTAACTTCACAATTGGCAAGGGTGCCATTGATGCAGTAGGTCAATGGTTGGAAAGATACAGGATGGGGGCGGCCCCTTATAGATACATTTACCCAGAGGGTTTTGTGGCAGGGGTAAGGAGATTGTATACTCCTACAATCCCCAATACAAATGTCCACTGTGAGTGTATAGAGGAAGATGCAACAAGGAATCTCTTGGATGAAGATGACATTCATACAAGAAGATTGAGGATTCAGGAATTGTTAAAAATTGAGAAGAAAATAAAGAGAAATGGGTTGGCTTTTGGGGGTTTTTACCCTGATCTCCCATATTTTGATAGAATTAAAGCCATGATAGACAACTATTATGTGCTTATAGAACAACTAGATATAGTTCTTGACAAGAAAGGTGCTCAGACACCTGATCATTCAGAATCTGAATACGACAGTAGTAGTGACAGTGATTATGCACATCCTACTATGTATGCTCCACCACAGCAAGATATTGTTGAAACACCACAATTGTAGGGAGCAGAGGGTCACATTATAGATTTGACAGTTGCTACCCAACCAGATGATATAGAAGAACCTGCTGCAAAGAGGCAAAAACTAGAAATAGGTCAGCCTTCAAATAATAGCCTGATTTAGATGACGAGGTTGAGATGCCCCTTAAGGCATGTATTGATGAGAGATTAATTCATCAACGAGAGTTTTTAAATGATGATAATTTTGTGAAAACTGAGGAGTTTAAAGACTTCCTGAGATGGTACAAGAAAGAACAAATTAGAGTAGAGCTGACAGTTGATGACAAAGAGACTATAACTAATGAGGCATTGATGGCTCTGCAAAACTATGATCCTGAAAATGAGGATATTTCACTAGAGGATGCCAGGAAATTAGTATTGGGAAGTGGAATACTATTGGCTGAGGGTTGGGATTTAGCATCCGCCTTCATTATTGATCAAATAAGAAAACAACTAGATCTCAAGATGGCTAGTGAAGTCAAAATAGGCGATGTAATAAAAGGATTTGGGTATAGCCCAAAGTCTCAAGCCTTTGCAATGTGGAGCCTGTGCCCAAATGACCAAAAACCCCAAGTAGTGAACATTTAGGAGAATATGGTAGGCAATCAAATGGTCTGGACAATGCAAAATATAGGGGATTTGGAGATATCCTAAGTCATGACACATTGGTCTCACTTGAATGAAGACAAAACTAAGCAATTATCTGAAAGGTGTAGCACATTGTTGGAAGAGACTAGCGCATTGGCAAAAGATAGAGAAATGTGTCGAGTGCAACTTTATCAGAGGGATAAGATGATAAAGAAATTGATGGAAGAATTGGAAACAAAGCCTGAGGTGATGTATGTACCATAGCCCCTACAAATTGAAGACAAAGCAAAGTCTGAAGAGGTAGTTGAGGGACAGGCTGAGGAAGAAAAAGGGAATGCAATTTCTTTAAGAGCATTGAAAGGTGTGCTGCAACATAGAATTGATATTTTAAAAGATAAAGTTGATGTTATACTCAATACTTATAACAAGTTTCCATATTTTCACACGGAGGTAATGGGGTATTTGGATAGCCTCAACCCCTATTTTACTAAGTGGTCTACTAGGGTGCAATTATTTGAAAAGCTATCATCATTACAATCCCTGAGATCAGATTTTCCAGAAATAGTCACTGAAGTTGAAGATGAGATCAAAAGAGTTAATATTTCTCTCTCATTCTTTAAGGGCAAATTGAACCAAATTAAGGTAAAGTTAAGCCTCTTATCTGATGATTTTAACAAATTTATACCTTCTTTAAGAGGAGATGATGATCAAGTGAAGGCCTTAGATGCCTGGAGAGGAGAATTTGACAGCAAAATGCCTAGTAGTGAGGCATTTATTTCAGGAGCTGATATTGATGTAGAAGGGTTTAATAAGATATTAGATGAGGCTTTCAAGGTAGAGATGGACATCAAAAAGTTTCTGGTAGATGTCAAAAATATCACTAATGCAAGATGGGACAGGAAAAAGGTCCAAATACAGAGTACTCAGGACTTCAAGTGGCCATCAGATGATGAAGTGAAAGCATGGGAAGTGATGACTACACCCATGAAAAATAAGCCAGTAGTAGAAGAAGAGATTTTGGACGATGAGTAGGGATGACTACTTAGTACCTCACCATTGAAGATAAAGAGAACAGTTATTGCAAAAGGAGAATGTAGGTAAATCTGAAAGCACAGTCATCCAGACTCAACATAACTGCTTCCATCTACTATGTACACTATCAGATCAAGTCGCTAGATCAGGAGAAGAACAAAGAATATCTGTTTCTATCTTTTTGACTTGGTCATTCTACCACTTCTTCTCTCTCTTTCTTTTTGTCTCTTCTGTAGTTTTAGGGTTAGGTTTTATGATACCATCCGAAGCTTGTAGCATCCTTTTGAAAAGAATTCCAAGATGGTTGAAAACCTATATATATAGAAGAGAGATCTGTTGAGAGGGGAGGATGAAAACTAATGTAAAGAATCAGTCTTTCTAAATCTGTGCCTGTGTTCTTTAAAGCTTCAAAGCTTTTTTCTTATATATGAAAGAAGGATTACATCATTAAAACACGGTGCAATTTGACTCTTCTTTATTGTTGTCTCTTTATTTCCTATGTATGCTTTTTTATGTTAAGATTGTAAGGCAGTCTGAAGCATTTTGGTTACAAGGTGACTATCTAATTACTTGCAAGTTTCTTTCATATAAAGAACTAAGTTTTGTGAGTAGTTTCAGGAAGCATATCAGTATTTAAGGATTTGATATAGTGTTTTAGAGGTAATCAGATAATTTGTAAGGAAAATTATCCTAATTGCATGTAGGTTGTAAGGCAGCTTACAGTGTTTTGTTTATGTAAAACTTCAAGCTTTTGACTCTGTAACCCAAAGGATTGGCACTGATCTAGACCTGGGTCTGATAATCTATCATTATCTAAGTTTCAAAACATTCTAAACTATTCTAAACATACTTGCCACTAAAATATATGAGCTGAACTCATCAAGGACTTATGTCAGCATGATAGTGTCCGTTTTATTGATTCTTTAGAGAGTGAATCATTAGGTTATCCCTCCTAAGGACAAAAGGAAGAAGGATGCAAATCCTTATCTCATTGGTGTATATTCTCAAAACCATAGCCTGGCTTATAGTACTCTATTTCAAACTAGTCATTGCAATCTCTAAATTGTTCTATGAGTTGTTACAGTGAGGTCGTTGGTTCATACCCAGTGAATGAAACAATTCACCAAATACATAGACTGAGATATCAGTAATCTTCAAAAGGTAAAACCTACTTGAGTATATGTGGAGCTTAAAAATAAAGAAGGACCTTATCCAGTCCTTAGAAATTAGGCTTTTCTTGTTCATGAATCAGTATTAGAAAGCATAGTGTTCAAATAGACACTTCAAGCACTGTGGTTCATACAAGAAAATTCCCTAACACCACCTTTGCATTGATCTAATGTTTCAAATTTGTCCTTATCACCAGTCATGTGATGTGAACAACGACTATCAATAATCCAATGATCAACTTTACTCATATAAGAAATTAGTGTAGTTTTCTCATCATCATCAGAATCATCTTTCATTGCAACATATAGTACTTCTATATCATTTTCATCAGATTTCTTAGATTCACTTTCAGAAGCTTCTTCAGCTATATAGCAGGATTTCTTACCTTCGCCATTGTATTCCTTGTACTTTCTGTAGTCTTAGTCATCCCTTCTGTCTTTATACTTGTTGTCCCTTCTGTTTGTGTGTAAATGGGTACCTGTCGGAATGTACACAAACAATCAATAGATCATTACTTTAGCAATATGGGGTTAGTGAAAACATGAAAAACACATAAAACCCTCTAAAACCGATCTATTGCCTTCTAACGTAGGAAGAGTATGACCACCAACATATCAGCCCTCAGAATATGTTGATGAAACAGTGACCAATACAACCTATGTATGAAGGATTTAATTCAAAACAAGCTAAATGATGTAAAAGCATGCAAACTAGCTCTAGATGATGAAATAACACTAGCAATTAGTTATGAAATGAAAATAGCATGTAATCCTATGATAAAACTAGCAGCATAAAAATGCAAATTTGATCTCACAAGAAGGCTTATTTGCTCTCAAAACAGGCTTCTATTTATAGAAGAATGGGAGAGAGAGAGGGGGACAAGGTTCATTTATGAACTTGGAGGCCCAATAAATGCACATGT
>MU227555.1:5450610-5463995 GCA_018584345.1 Thuja plicata | reverse complement strand
GGTTGACTTAACAGTCATTTGTATAAATCCTCTAACAAGGTGACATTTAGATTGGAATGTTCTAAGTCCTCTAACAAGGCCACTCCTGACAGGGTGATTAAATCCTTTAACCAGGTCACACCTAGAAGTGTGTTATTGTAACCTTTCACAGGGTTGGCTCCTCATAGGACATCACTTGAGAAGAGTGAAAACTTGGTAGCATGTTACTGGTGGTTTTTCCCATATTGGGTTTCCCTGTTAAATAATTTTGTCAACTTGAGTGAATGCTTATGATTTTTTTTTTTTTAATGTTACTACAAGCTAATATCAATTGACAATAAACTGCTTGATTAAAGATGTTGATTTATGCTACTGCTGTAGAGTAGATCTGAAGTACAGAAAGTTTTAATTTGCTACATCTAAACCTGAGGATAAATAATTCACCCCTCCCCTCTCAGTTATTCTAAATTCATTCTAACATTAATTGTTCAAACATTGTGTGGTTGAAGATACTACTGAAAGGTATGAAGGAGGAGATCATAGAACCAGTTGTCATATACTATGATAACATGAGTGTAATTAGTATTTCTAAAAATCTTGTAATGAACTCTAAGACAAACCATATAGCTATCAAGTATCATTACTTGAGGGAGCTCATTCAGAAGAAGGAAGTGAGACTAGAATATGTGAATACTAAGGAACAGTTGGTAGACATATTTAAAGAAGCATTACCTAAGGATGCTCATGAGCATATAAGAGGTAAATTGGGGGTAATTCCCCTAGAAAAGGCTAACTAGTTCTGAATGGTACTGTTGCATCAAATTTTTTAATCAGAACACTTAACACATTGATGCGCAGTAAGTCACATTTTTAGGATGCTACCTAAAAACTTTGAAGTGGAAGACAAGAACATAAAAGGAGATCAGTCATAAACATAGATGACATGAACAACATGATGCAAATATTATAATAGAATAATTTGCATAATGAAGATGTCAACATATTTGGCATTGTTGTCAAAGAGGGAGATTATTACTAAAAATAGATATGAGGGAGCTACATAGTAACAGAAAACATTTCAGTGTGATTATAGACACAGAGGGAGTTTGAATGAAGCTAAAGACATTAATAAAGATTTGTTCATATTAAGGAACACAGGAACTTTTTGGATTGTATGGTAACTTTGGTTGGAAATTATTGTTTTACAGTTTAGTGTTGTCATCCATGCCAAAGAGGGAGATTGTTGGAAAGATTGCTGCAATGTAGACAATTGTTATTTTTTCATTGATGTCAGACCTTAATTGGTGAGACTATTGTTGAATGTTTGAGTACCATGTCTATTGATTGATGAAGATTTGAAAGAATGGGATAACAAGAAGACCAAGGAAATGGTTGAGTTATGAGTATACACTAGGGTACTTGATCATTTGGAACTTTGGAAAAGTGATACGTTGTTTATCTATCACTGACAGTTCACTGGAAGGTTGATGCCAAGAAAAGCAAAGTTGATATCGAGAAAAGCAAAAGGTAATGCCAAGAAATGCAAAGATGATGTCGAGCGCGAGTGAAATGCTGAGGGAGACAAAGAAAGCCAAGCAACGGTATTTTGTTAATTGATGAGATTTGAGATCTATGGCCAACATAGTTGATTTTATTGGGATATGCATTGTTAATTAAGATTGGTCCACACTCATTTAATGCATAGGAAACTATTATTAGCGCATGGATTCAATGTTTAATTAATGACTATATTGGAGAAGTAAATTGAATGTAATGATGGAAAGATCTGTTTGATCTGACCTAACCTAAGATCTATGATCTTGATTAAGTGGCAAAATATTTATCTGACCTAGATGAAGAGGTATAATATAACCTACTATGGTTATTGTTATGGTATCCAAGTGTAAGGTGAAGTTGAATTCAAAGTATTGCATGGCTAATTGACTGATTGGTAAAAAACCTAGCAGAGAAGGCTGAGTAGAGAAGCGGAGTGATTTCTTGATGGATTTCCAAGCAAATATGAAGTTTGAGATGAAAATGGAGGCTACTCAGTAAATTAACATTAGAGTTGAAATTGGATCTGGATTTGCAAAGGATGTTGTATGTATCAGATCACACCTGCTGATTACTTTATAACCATTGTATCAGTTCAAATCCTTTAACTAGGTTGACCTAATAGTCATTGTATAAATCCTTTAAACAAGGTGACATTCAGATTGGAATGTTCTATGTCCTCTAACAAGGTCACTCCTGACAGGGTAATTAAATCCTTTAACCAGGTCACATTTGACAATTTGTTTTGTAACCTTTAATAGGGTTGGCTCCTAACAGGGCATCACTTCAGAAGAGTGAAATTTTGGTAGCATGTTACTGGTGATTTTTCCCATATTGGGTTTCCACATTAAATCATAGTGTCAAAATGTGTGAATGTTATTGTTGTGTTTTACTGTCAAGTTTCTGGAAGCTTATTTCATTAGTATAGTAAATTGCACACTTTTATTGTTTAATACTGCTAAGTAGATCTGAGTTGTTCAAGTTGGTTTCAAGTTTTATATGGGCACATCTAGATGTGAGGATAACTGATTCACCCCCCCTCTCAATTATTCTGAATTCATTCTAACAAGTTGGATAAAACTTGGGTGAAAGATAAGGTGTATTGTTGATTAAATAGTTCAATGGAGTCTCCTATTTCAATAGATCAAGATATTTTGCCTAGATCTTAAACTTATCTGGCTAATCTTAAAGAAATCCAAAAGGATATTGCATTATTTAATCAAAGAATCCAAGATGAAGCCATTTTGTTTTTTAAAATCCATGTAGGAGAAAGGAAAGAAGAAGTAATATATGTGTTTTATGAAAAGTTTTCCAATGCATATGATAAACTTCTAGAAGGTGTTGAACTTCAAGAGTATACATACCTTCATTTTTTCTTAGAGATTTGTATGCCTAAATCAGTTAATTGGTCTACATTATGTAGAGAGGAAGACATTGAACTTGTTAAAAAATGGATAGATGGGTTTGAAGAATTTGAATCTGAAAATACTGATAATGTTGAATCTAGTTGTGCTGACAATGTTGATTATGATGTTGATAGTGAAGTAAGTGAATGTCAAGAGGTCAAGGATGAATCTCTATTTGTGGATGTATCTGTTGGATTCATAGATTTTTTTTATTATCAGCATGGTAGTGCATATTTCTTGTCTCAGTTTAGGGAAGCATTTTGTGGACAGCAAGAGAATGATTATAATGTGGATGATAGTGGTTGTGATGATTATTTTATCCAAGATGATACAAGTCAAGAATTTTCTATCCTTGTTTCAAATAAGGAAGATATTTGTAGCAGTAACAGAGAGGTTAAGGGCAATGAGAATGAAGTTCAACACCCATTAATTAGTGAAAGAATATCAGAACTATTGGTTGCTGATTTCAGAGGTATGCACCAAATCTAGAATCCACCTTGCAACGCCTGGTTTATATTTTTTTTGACAATGATGGCATGTTAATGGGTGTGAAGTGTGAATAATATTCTGACTTTTGTTTTCCTATGTCCGAGTCAAATAATGTGCAAGATGGAAATGCATATGACTGTGAGAAATTGGATTATGTGAAATATGATAATTATGATGACTCGTATGCTGGTATGGATTAAGATTTGGATGAGATTAGTATAAATGGTTCTTGTATTGATCATGATGTTGAAGAAAGTGATAAATCTGATTGTGTGTTTTCAGATTTACAAATAAAGAATGATCCATTAATTAATGATACATTTTCAGGTTTGGATGATGCTGATAGAAGTTGTAATCAGCAAGATGATATGCAATCAAGTTCTTATTTAGATGTATGCCATTTTGGTTTGTAGGTAGATGTTGTAATTTAACTTCCATATTCTATGCAAACTAATGATCATGTTGAGTTTGTTTCCAGTCATGAAAAGGAGTTAGAATTTTTTCCTTTTCAACATGTCAGCGATGGTCAAAGCTGTGATGTTTTTATGTCACAAAATGATCAGCATTTGCAGTATTTTGTTGAGTTCCAAGTATTCAAGGATAATGGTTGTGTTGATTATATTTACTATGATATGCCAATAAGAATTTGCAGCATGATTAATCAGGTATATGACAATGGTAATTTTAGCTTACCTTTGATCCATGAAAATGAGAATCAATTTTTTGATAGGGGTAAGTGGTGAGTTTAGTTTGATGGTTGTTGGCCATTTATAAATTTTCTACATGTTGTATAGTCGCTTTGCTTTAGTTGTGTGTTTGGTGTTTTGTGTTTTCAATAAAGAAACTAGTTTTCAAAAGTCAAGAGAAGAAGTTTGATTGCTTTTGAGTGGTCTGCTTCACCAAGAGATTCTAGATTCTCTACATGCTCGCAAGGAGCATGCATCCCTAGAAAGAGCCATTGTTAGTACTATTTTAAAAACAATTTCCAAGCAAATGAGTCCTTGGTTTGAATTTTTCGGTTTAAGGTCATATGTAAATCTTTGAAACCCTTGCTTTTAATGTTAAAGTGTAAATATTGTTTTCAAACCCTAAGTGTCAGAGCATTTTCTATTTTTACATTGCCTTTTTATTACTTAATTTATGTGTTAACCCATGTGTTCTTTTTAAATGGGGCCATGTTCAATAGTTTGTAAATCTCTAAGCACTTTAATAATCCCTAAGTTTCAAAGCCCGTAAGTCTTTTATTTAAGATCACATGTCATACAATTTTGTTTTGATCCAATGGTGGACTTTATGACTTCATCCAAAGATGCGCAAGATCTATCCTTCAAGTGATTAAGTTGTGCTTACATGTGTCCTGTAGATGATGTGGGTTCCACTAACATGAAGGTGACCACAAATTAAAGTGATGACAATTCTAAAAAGATCCAACAGATGGCTTGATAGCTTAATATTAAGATGCACAAAATCTAGCATACAAGCCATTAAGTCATGATGACATGTGTCCTAGTGGGTTCGGTTGAGGTCATAAGAAAGGAGTTAAAGGTTTATCATTTAAAGGAAGATCCAATGGCTCACTTAAACGGTGGGTGATAAAGTGATCGAGATCTATAGTATAAGTGATTAAGACATGTTGACGCATGGCAGTCAGCGGGCCCAGTACAACACATGGATAAAATAAAGAGGATGCAGTTTGAAAAAGATCCAATAGCTCACTTAATGACTTAAGGTAAATATGAGGAAGATCTAGTGTATAAGCCATTAAGTGGTGTTGACGCATGGCTACTCTGATAAAGTTATATCCGTAGTTAGTTAAAGTCTGGGGTAAAGTAATTGGTGGTCAGGTTATAAAAAATCAGACGGCTAACTTACAGGCTTAGCATGAGATCTAATGCTTAAGTGATCAAGTCGTGTTGATGCATGTCCAAGATGAATAGTGGTTTTACTAAAGTGATGAGAGCCACATGATAGATGGGATGTTAAGATCTATGGTTCAGATTTAAAATTTTAAGAATGGTTTCAATGAATCGTTAAGCAATGAATTTTCAGACAAGATGAATTGATTATAGAGCGTGTGGCCACCTCAGACAAAATTCAATGCAAGAGATTGATTTTATTGAGCATATAATTCATTACTTGATTTCAAAGTTTCCATAGCCATTGAAGTGATTGAATCAAAACTGAAAGTTGCAGTAATCTTGCACTCTATGTTACAAATTGTAGAACAGGTAAGTTTACTGTTGTCATACTTTTGAAACATTAAAATTCATACTTGCAGTAGGGTTTCAAATTATGGAGAATAAATAGAGTGTTGATAAATTATGATACTGTTACTGGTACCCAAAATTTCCCATTACATGTGAATTCAGGCTACAAGTGGAGGAAAATGTGACTCCCACGAGGGGAGAGCCCAACTTGTAAAATTTTGTGGTTTGCCTAGTCCTAATCCTTTCCTCTACAAAATTCTAAGCCTCTAAGATGAGCTAAGTATTAAAAACCTAAGAAAATTTTATATAAACCCTAGTTGGCCCTTGCCTTGTTCTAATTCTTCATTACCTTTTCTAAGTGACTTAAGTTCTTTTTAAAGTCATGTGCGCATTTGATTTTCCCTTTGTCTCTTAGTTGCGTAAGAAATGGTCGAATATTTGTATTACTTAGTGACTTTGTATTTTGTCTTATTCGCATTATCTCCCAAAGAAATAGAATATCCTTTCAAGCCTTTGAGATTCAACGCTAGTCATTGGATCGGATCCTAATCATGTGACCCGCATTCAGTCTCTCAAGGGAGCCAAGAGTTAAGAAAGTATTCAGAGATACTGCGACATAGTGTAAATTCATGTCTCTAGATGTAACCTGAGTTTGAGCCAAGTCAGGTTAAAGATCAATTCAGTCACGTATTCTTTGTAAGGAAAGGGAAAGGGAATATAATTAAGAATTAAGTCTTTGTGAGACTTAACATAGGCCATAGATCAACTTAAGTTTATATCCTGATTGTATGGATGGCATTCAATCTCAAGATCTTGTGGTAGTCGCTATATCTCCAAATAAAGTCAAAAGGTCAACAAAGTAAATGCAATTTCATGTGAGTCATTGATACAAAGGATTATCTTGTGGTGGTTGTTGAGTCTCATAAATGAATCATGGCTAAGGAAAATGATAAGAGAATGTGAGACTACTCAGTCCCTAAGTCTCTAAGTGAGCCCGTGGTTAGGAAAGATAAGTGAAGTAAATCTCAGAGTTAGCTATGACTTATTCAGTGTCATTTTGATCATATTTTAATCTCACAGTCGTCACTTAGTCTCAAAAGGAAAAGGAATATTCTCCTATGGATGTAAGATTAAACATGGATTGCCCAATCTTAATCTAATCTTGTGGTGGTTGTGCAATCTCTATATAAACTCAAAGTTAGTGGAATGATTCCGCAAGTCAGCTACATGAAGGATTCAGTGAACCAAGGGTTAAAGATGAGTCAAGAATCAAATCTAGAGATGATATTGATGGTTGTGTTTTAAACAAGAGATCTAATATTTTCTTGGTCGTTGATACAAGTATTCGCGCCACCTATGACCATTGCATATTCAAATATTTAAAATTTAAAGGATATGATTTCAGAGCGGTGACATGATTTTTTAAGACACAGACAGAGGGTAGTGGAAACAGAGCTAGAAAAGGCCAAGGTTATTTTGAGAAAAGCTACACAGGGAAGGGTTGTTCCACCAGGGAAGTATGTGATGTACCAATGGAGAGGATATAGAACAATCCTACGAAGATTTGAAAAGACCTTTGGTCCAAAAGGGAAAAGGCAATTAGACTCTAGTACCTAATCATTGTCATCTCCAAAAAGGCAAAGGGTGGAAGGAAGAGATCAACAAAAAGATAATATGTATTGCCCTTCCCAATCTCCCTTGCACATGGATGAATAGACCATTGCTGAGAAATTAGTGCAAATGGGAAATACATGAAATATCTTTGTCACAGCTCAGGAATTGCAAGAAGGAGTGCTAGAGGCACCCAAACATGCTAAAATGGACTTAAAAATAGTTGAGTTTTCTAGGAAGGAGTTGGATCCTATCACTAAGAAAGCTAGTGATGAATTCTTGTTAGATGATCAATTTGTCAAAGCAAGGGATTTTATTCAATTCCCTTGGAGAATTCACATCAATGAAGTAAGAGATAAATGTCAGAAGTTGCAAAATGATCAACTTGATAGAGATAAAGATGAAATTGAAAAGGAAATAAAGTAGGAGACAGTAGCTAAGTTTGACAAAATCATTCATGAAGAAAGAAGAGAATTGGTAAAGAAAGAAGGAGCTCTCATTCCGCCACAGTGGGATCTTGTTGATGCTATTTTCTTTTATGCTATTAGAAAAGAGACCAAACCAATGCACACTAGTGGAGTGTCTACTGGTGTTAAATTTAGTGAAGACCATGCAACACTGGTAATGTGGTCTATAAAGAAGAAAGAAAATAAGATAAGTGGTGGAGATGATCATATCGAACATGCAGGTAGCTTCATGGTAAGAAGAGTAACAGGCACTTCAGGGGTCGAAGCAGCTAGTCTTACTCTGGAATCAACAAAATTTGGTATGAAAGTAGCTAAGAAATAGGAAGAAGAAATCAAAATCCTCAGGGAAAAATGTCAGATAGTCATGAAGGGCTATAGTGATGAGGTGTATATGTCATGGAGGGACAAATATAATACATTTGATCAAGGAGAAGGTGGCAGTATGTGAAAGAAAACAAGTGGCACTGCTCCTGATTGGTGAATACGACAAACAAAGCTAAAGATCCTAGATCAAAAAGAACAAGGACAATAGATTCCAGATGGCGGCTATCGAACAACCTTAAAGTAGTTACAAGTACCCAAGTGATCAGAAGAAAAAATATTTTGAATATATTGTAACAAAAGTGGTTATCATTTCACTTGCTATTTTGTCTTTTTCTTGAGTCATTTGTTTTGTCCTCATTCCAATTGATTTTTAGCTTGTTGCAATCCTATTCTACAAAAGGATTCCCAAGATCATTGGAAGGGGCTGGAAAATTTGTACTATAAACATTCTTACAAGGTTTCAGTCAGGGAAATATAGCAGAAAGTTTGTACTAGATAGGTGTGATAATAAGAAATAAAGTTGAAAGATCTCTTGCATATTATTGAAGAGGTTATCTCTGAGTACATCTTGTATATTGGAATATGATTCTTTAAACTTAATACAAAGATGTGAATTCCAATCTCTCTTGTGTCATCGTGTCTTGTGAGTTATGAGTTTTCTAATTCATTAGCATAGAATTTCTCTATATTTATGTACATATTTGAGATTTTTTTATCAAGGATTATATTAAAATAAGCTTTAATTAATACATAGATTCATGTGACATATGTTAGGATTCTATGAGTAGTATGGGTTTGGGATATTTGTGTTTATGACCTGGAATCTTTGATGAATATTGATTTTTGGTATATTGTATTTGAGTTAGAGAGTTTAACCCAATGGATAAGGTACTAATCTGAAATTAATAATTTCTTTAGTATTACACATCTGGTGGCATATTGGTTGTGGTTTCTATATAAACAAAAATAAATGCATTAAGTCTATATTTGCATAAGTTTTTTGTGAGTTTCTATCTCATGCTCCATTTCATGGTTGATGTTCAATGGGTAATTATCCAATTATCTAGTATCTCCCGGTTATGTTGAGTTGTTGTGAGATTACTGCTTAGATGAATAACATATAGAAATATCTCAGGGTATTATAGGGTATCCCCCCCTTGGTATAGCAAAACCTAAAGAGTAGAAGTATTGTAAGAGTGCATGTTAGTTATTCCTTTTCTTAGATGGAGTAATATTTGGAGTTGGCTTCTCTATAAAACTAGTAAGAAGAAGAAAAGGTTGTTGTGTTTTGTTGCAACATAAAAAGTAACCAACACATCCATATTGAATTCATCATCAATAATATTCCCAAAATATGTAATGAAATAGAAATAAGACTCCCAAGTAGAGCATGTGTAGGCACCCCATTGATGAAGGAATAAATATCAGATAGTGAGGAAAAAAACAAGGCTTCCCAAAAGCATAGTCCACCTGATATCAACATCATTCCCATTAACATGTGCCTGACTAGCAACAACAAAACTTACCATCCAATGGCTTTTGAAACAAAGATAGACAATTTGGACACAAAGTTTGAAAACCATAGAGGCTTCTTATTTAATCAACCAGTATCCCACATAGTATAAAACCCACGGCCAATATTATCCAAAGACACACAATCCCAAAATGGTCATCCTGATTACAGTCACACAAAAAGCCCAAAAGCCCCAAAACTGCAAACTTCTCACAACCTTACTATACTTGTTAAACCCAAGAAATTATGGATGCAAAACCATAGTATAAATGATATCCAACAATGAAGAAGACTGAATGGGGTCCATGGCATTGCACAAAAGCACAGAGACCGACTGTGATGGGAATAAACATTTTTTTACCTGCAACTTAAGAATATCATTACCAATGAAACTATGAACAACATGTATGATGGAAACATTGTGAAGCAAAAAAATGTCATCCATATCATCATCAGATATATGTGCATAAAAGGTTTCTTTCACATCTTCCACCTTCAAATATATTATTTCATTTAGCAAAAAATCTTCCCAGTGGAAGCGTTTATAATCAGAGCACAATGGGAGGGTGTTAGAGTGACCTTCCATATGAAGTAGCAACATTAAAATTATCGGTCGACAAAATCAATGGGTCATAGATGCAAAAGTACACCAAGCATTTAATGGGACATGAGTCAACACACTTCATTCTTCTTGACATGCCAATTTGGAAACCAAGGTTCACCACGACAATGAATGTTGCATCATGCATGATGAAAACACTTATCCTTTACTCATTGTTCAGTCGGCTCTTGTCCCAATTATGGTATTCAGTTAGAGTCGGGTATATTGTAATGATCTCCAAAAATTTAAATGACTTGAACATGACACTGTCACATCCAAAATTGGCAAGGCAGTCTGCAAATGTTTTACCCTCCCGCAAGGTGTGTAAAAAATATGTTCCCATGAAGGAATCAATCAAGTTTGAACATTTCTGAATAATATAGGCTATTTTCCAATTTTTAGATGTTAGGGACATGCCAAACTTGACAATTACCTATGAGTCACCCTCTATCTTTACTTTAGAAATATTACACCTCTTAGCGAGAATTAAACTCACCAATAGAGCTTGAGCTTCTACAATATTATTAGTCCCATCTAGAAAAACATCAGCTTTTAATGCAACCACATCACCTTGCCAATTCCGAATGCAGGCACCAGGACCTGACTTATTAGGGTTACCACAAGAGAAACCATCAAAATTAAATTTTAAAAACCCTTTGGAAGGGAGAGACCATTTGATTTGTAAATTATTAGTGAGGTGATTTTAATTCTAATTGGGGGAAAACCCAAATGGCATTTTGATGTGATTCCATTATTTTAATAAATTTTGATCCCAAGCTAAGAACAAGATATTATTTTTACTAGAAAATAAGTTTTTATTTACAACTTCTGAAATTGCATCCTCGATCCTATCTAATACACAATCTAAATTTGACTCTTCATTGTGAAATATAATCTTATTGTTCTCCCACCAAATGGCTCATACCATAACAGCTAGGACACACTTCCAAATGCAAGAAAACAGAGATCCTGAAAAAACAACCAGCCAAGACTCAAACAAATCCCTGAGGATTCTCGGTAGGGGAATTGACATTTGAAGCTTATTGACAACAAAAACCCAACATCTATAATAAAAAGGACATTGTAGAAGAAGATGATATGTTGTTTCCATGTCCTTATTACATAATTTGCAAATAAATGTCTCTGCAATACCTAACCTATGTAATCTTTCACTAGTGAGAATCCTCTTTCTAAGAGAAAGCCAAGAAAAGAAACCATCCTTAGGAAACACAATGTTGTTCCAACAAAAGATAAAAGATATGCTCTTCATGTTCGTGTTGACCAACTAAAAAAGACCATTATACACATCCTTGATTGAATAATTTCTTTTTCTTGAAGGAGCCCATCTGATTATATCTGACCTTTTAGAAAGGAAAACTGATGAAGGGAAAGGTAGGAGGATCCCCATTGGAGATGTCCTAGCCCCAGAAAATAACCACACAATGGAAAAACAATAAAAACACATAGATTTAGATCCACACAATGCAAATACTCATAATAGAATCATCATATTTTCATCCAACATGCCCGGCTGTAAGGCCTTCCGGGTTATGGCCAAATACAATGTAATTACAAGAGGAACTCCATAAGATCTCGCAATATCAAAACCAAACCCTAGCCACACTATGGTAGAAACCTCCAGGAAGATCCAAACTTGTGCTCGCAAACCCACCAAGCAATCTCCTTCTTTCCCAAGCCACAACTACTAGTTCCTCTCAAAACTCACTCCTCTGCCTCTTCCTCTGCTCTAGGATGGATGAATAATCCCTAAAGACTTCCCCCACAACCCCTACTTATACCAATCTAAGCCATAGGTCAACCCATAACATAAATTAAATACAAACACATAAATTAAATGCCACAAGTCGGCCAACAACAACAATTAAATGCCCAAAATTTATGTCTTAGTAAAATCGCGATAGCTCCTAGCTCTGGATGAATTAGGACTCATGCTTCAAACCATAGGTAGAAATCTAGGCCCTCTTCAATCCTTGAAATTTGCATCCTCTAACTCTTTGTGGAAAATTACTCATACGGCCTGTGATAGGCACCAAATTCCTAAGCAAGGCTGAGCTCCTCCCAATCCATGCCAAGCAACCAAGACCATGCCAAGTTCCATTAAATACATCAAAACCAATTACCCAAGACCCACGTAGGTTTAGCCAACTCTACCAAGCCCCTCACACATGAAAATAAGTCCACATGACTCCATCAAATCTCCCAAACATGCAGGATAGCCAACTACCCTGGGATGCTCCTGCATCAGACTCCCCAGGTGTGAAAAGATATTCTCAATAGCTGGAAGAACATCATTTGGGATTCAACACATAAATCCCCAAATGGTTCTTCACATAAATGTCCTCCAAACCCTCATTCTATAAACTCTTTCCCTTGTTCTGTTGCTGCTTCTTCTACACATCCTTCCTCGATGTCCCATAGGTTTTTTGTCCACACTGACCTCTAACCTTTTCAAAATATGCCAACTCAACTCGGCTGCCAATGCTCAGGTTCCTTCTACCAACCTCTTCCTTTTGCAAAGGAATCAGGGAATGCTTCTTTCCATCTTTCACAATTGTAAACACATTCTTGACACAATCATGCACAACCCTGCGATCATACTGCCATAGTCTACCAAGCAAAAAATGACAACTATTCATGTCCACAATATCACATAGCACTTGATCCTTATACTATCCAATCTGGAGATCAACAAGGCACTGCTCCCTCACTTCCAAAGCATGCTCACCTTGCAGCCAACCAATATGTCTCATTCTTCTCAAACCAAGTTTCTGAACCATCTCCTCTCTAACAAGGTTATCAGTACTACCACCATCCACAATCACATTACAGACCTTACCACCAGACTTACAATGGGTCCTAAACAAATTACTCCTCTGAAAATATTATCGTTTCCTCTGACCAATCAGTACTTGCCAAGTTAGTAAACTCTCTCCTTGCTTAGATTCCTGGTCTTCAGCCTCATCCACAACAGCAGCTCTTCTGTTGCCATCCCTTTGCGGACATTCATAAGCTTGATGTCCATCTTCATGACATTTGAAACAAGTACCCCTAAATTCACTTTTACCTGCCCTTCTCTTTTGATCAATAGGTTTTGGTTCATCTTCTGCATTTGGTTTAGCCTTTTCCGAATAGTCCTGCTTCTCCTTCTGTCGGGAACTACCTTGATTCTTCCTTTTCAACTTTTCTTCAGCCTTCAAAGCATACTGATAGGCA
>MU227555.1:5398904-5412575 GCA_018584345.1 Thuja plicata | reverse complement strand
TTCACTAGATGATTCATTAGGATTTTCCACTTTGATTATGCCATCATCTATGAGATCTTGGATTTTATGTTTCAACTCCATGCAAGATGAAGTTTTATGCTTGTTATGTCAATGATATGCACAATAGTTACTCAAGAAGCTAAATCCATATGATGTGGCTAGAGGCAATGTGATGAGATTATGCTCAAGAAGTTCTTCCAATGCTGATTGATAATATTTTCCCAAAGGAGTAAAGATTCTCTCTAAAGGATAAATAGATGCTTCTTGACTTGCAATATCCTTCTTTGGTGGATAGAAGAGACTTTCATCTAATTCTGTCATAGTTTCCTCTACATGCTCTTGATCAAAGATAGGATGGTCATAAAACTGGTCTTGATCAAAGTTGGGATTCTCATAAAATTGTTCTTGATCAAAGATGGGATTTTCACACCAAGATTTATCCATGTTGGAAGAAAGTGGAGAGATGCAAGAATCATGATCAAATAGAAAAGGAAAAGTGATCTTAAGGAGGATTCATTGAATGAAGTATTATTTTCCTTCTTTAATCGTTGGAGTTTAGATTCCAAAGTTTGAAGTTGTTTTAATAAAGTTGCCCTAAGAATCTCTTCTTTGCTTTTATACATTGTAAGATTGTCTTGATGCACTTGCTAAGAATATTGAAGAGGAGGTACAATGAACCAAATTGATTTACTGACAAGTGCTGAATTGATATCTAAAGTGCTGACTAAATCCAAGACTAAAGGACAAAGGAGATAATGTCCAACTGAGACAGAGATAACAATGACTCTGATCTTGAGTCAAGATTGATGAACCTACTTTCACAACTTGGGATAAGGATAGTGTAGAGAAAGATGATAAGGTTGAAATAGATAATGGGTCACTTGGACTAGCATAAAAAAGTTAGATTTTGAAACAGTGACAAGTCAGACTGTCAACAAATTGCAGTAAAAGACAGACTAGTAGCGATGTTGATGAGAACACAAATTTTGTGAAAATTTAGACAGAACATTCACAGTAGAATAGGAATTTGGACAACAAGTTGATAGATTGTAGAGTTTTGATAGTAGGTGCAGAAACTTGGACAAGATTTTGACAGTTAACACCTCAAAGTGTAGATTTGGAATCATTGGTCATTTTGATGTTCGATTTGAATGTTTGAGATGTTTGTTTGTTTTGATGCTTCACCCACACAAGACACATCAAGTAGAATGTTTGTAGTACCAGAATAGACACATCACAATCTTAGGATAGCCAGGGCAGTATCTATTGAATCCCCACTTGAACTGAAGTTTAGCTACACTTACTCATAGCAGACAACTTAGAAGCTTGGAGGCACGGGCTCCTCCTTATGTGTGCACTCACTTCTTAGGCACACCAAGCTTTGAACCCCAAAGGAATTGCTTCCCAAAGGGCTGTTGTCTCTACTAAGAGCTGTAAAAGTGTGGGGCATCTTAGTCGGTCTCTGACCTTCCACTCTAATAGATAGAGGGTTTTTTAGATACTAGAACACAATTTGTAGTAAGGGCATCCATTTAGGTGGTTGTGATCAAGTCATTTTCCCAATAAAGGGGGCTCTCCCAATCCTTTCAAAGCTAGATTTTCACCTTAACAATGTAGGGACTTTAATGCACCACTAGGGTACTAGAGGAGATTTTGGTTACCACAATGAATTCACACCTGTCCATTCTAAGATTAATCACAATAGCATTTTTTTATATACTGGTTTAGAAGGGCTTGGATTTAGCTTGTTACCGGTTGGGCAATCCACAATCACTAGCTCTATTAAAGAACTTGGGAGATAGCTACTCTAGGAGAATCATATAAATTTCTCTTACACCCAAGATCCATAAAGGTGAGGGGAGAGAATATGTTCATATAGTTCTTGGAATTACAAACTAGAAAACACTTCAATCATGCAAGACATATTCATCATCGAGATAACTCTCCAACCAATTCACAAGCTTTTGGGTTTCTGATTCTCTCAAAGAGAGAAGAGCATAATCCCCTGACAAGTGAATGTGCTAAAGGTTTGTTAACTTTCCTTGCTTCCCCAGGTCTCCATCATGTTAGCAATGTCTAGGTCTTGGATTCATCCACGGGCATCACTTCCATGTAATGAAGAGCCTATTCCCCTATTTTCTATCAAGATTCCCAAGAAATTTTAATAAGGCCCTAATTATACTATGTGATGAAAGCAATAAACAAGCACAATGTTTTAAAATGATCTTCGACAACCGTCCTGCAAGCAAACTGTTAGCAGGTTTATGTCTTCATTAAGTGACCTACAGCCCACTATTACACTGTCAAAGAAATCAGAGAGATAAAAAAAACATGTGAAAATAATCAGGAAAATAGTAACAATAATTGCAGAAACTATGAAATTATAGAGACTGTCACCAAGTCTTGTGTGAGAAAGTACAAGGATTTGCGTGAGGAAGTGCAAGGCTTCATGTGAGGAAGTACAAAGGCTCTGTGAAAGGAAGTACAAGGCTCCACATGAGGAATTACAAGGCTCCACATGAGGAATTGCTAATGAAAGCACAACTTCATGCGGATATGTGGGAAATTTTGTGTAAAACTTCACTGCAGAGCCATACGACAAAATGTTTGATGCCACAAATTCAATTTTTGGGTGAGTATAGGCATATTTGTAGTCATTTTAAACTGAAATGACATTCCAGCCGCAATGGTGGATTCAAATTTGACTCAAAGTGAATGTAAAAAATGACATAAAATAGAATCGACAGTAAATATATAATATGAGGCTAGGAATTGAATATCCTACCCCACGGTGGGTGCCAAAATGTATGTGTCTGAATGTTGACCTCTAAATTAGGCACAACACAACATAGTCATTTCTCAATCATTGAATTGCAAAGATGAAAATGAATTTCTCATTCCACAAGATCGATTGAATCGACTTGTTGCCTCCTATTTAGTTGGGGTGTTTAATTACTCTCAGAATGTGAGCCAACAACCACAGACCATGGCTAAAATGGAGTATTTGAAAGCTTTGAAGACATAAATGAAATCATTCTATATGAGAGATGTAATTGTAATCTAGAAATGAAAATGCATATTTTAAGCTAAGAACTTGAAAAAGATAACATAATTAAACTACTAGATAGTAAACAAACTAATTGCAATGAAGAATGCCATTAAACTACATGAAATTATACTAAATATGCAATAAAAGCTTAGCAATATGAGAGAATTGAGATAATAATTCGCTATAGTTTTGATGCTCTAAAATTTCTCTCTTCAAATGAAGGAAAGAAGGCCCATAATATAGAAAAGCCTGAAGAGAGGATGAAGAGTTTCTTGGAAAGAAACGACTGACTCTTCATCTCCATGGAGGAAGGTGAGACAAAATTGAAGGAATTATTTAATTAAGTAAATGAATTATTGCCACATCAGAGTGGTCATTATAGGAGTGTTCATGCTGAGGACTTCACTCAAACCATGAAGAAGATCCAAGAACAAGTTAAGAAGACCATACAAGACAGTACACAAAAACTGAAGGCCAAGGTTGATGAAAAGATGAGAGACATTTAGTTTGAGGTAGGTGAGTATGTGATGGTTCATTTGAACAAATCTTAGTTATAGAAAGGTGTTCCTACTAAACTTCATATGAAGAGGGTGGGACCTTGCAAAATCTTAGCCAAATATGGGGCTAATGCTTACAAACTAGACTTACCTACAGATTTAGAAATCTCTCCTGTCTTTAATGTGCAAGATTTGGTGCAATTCAAAGGGAAAATAGCTGAGAAGGGTCAAAACATTCAAGGGGTTAGTGGTGATGTTGAAGCTGTTGTCTTACCTCCCAACCAATAGTTAGAGGCAGAGAAGGTACTGGATTCTAGAGTTAAGAAGAATACAAGGCAAAAGGTGTACATGGAACACCTCATAAAATGGAAAAATAGGCCTGAATAAGAGGCCTCATGGATTGCAGAAACAAACTTAAAAAATGTGAGCATCTTTGAAGACATGTTGTCCATAGGAGTGACATAACTTTCCTTTGTGGGGGAGTATGGTGCAGGACCACCTAGGTAGGGATACAATGTAACCTAGGGCTTCTAAGTTGTTTTTGTCTTGTAGTGGTCCTAGCCACGCCACTAGTGAAATAATAGGACTAGGTGGGTCCTAAGATGTTTGGAGTTAGATGAGGAGGTCTATTTAGGTCTTTAGTGATTTTATTTTCAGTAATGTCCAAAGTTGCTCTTTTGTTCCATATTTCCAATGTTGAGGCAAAAGTGAAAATGATCCATGCAGTAGTCAAATTGGACAAGTAAGGTTTTACAAGGCCTATTTTATTTTTACTTAGCCTAACTATGCAATTGGCTAAGTTCTTGAGGTGTTTGTTCATGTTTTATGCAAGAAACACAAAATCTACAAAAGTTGTTAATGTTGTCATTGACAACATTTATTGCAATAATGTCTTTTAGGGCATTGGAAGGTTCTAAATATCTAAAACTATTAGGATAGGACCATGGACACCTATATAAGACCTCCCTCAACCTTGTGAAGAGGTTGGTTAATTTTGAAAAGTTATTGTATGGACTGTATTATCAAGGAAACAGTTGCAGTTCTTGTTTTCCTGAGCATTTTGTATTTTCATGGATTATATTTTGTACTATAACTCTTGAATATGTTAGGGTAGTGTGTTTTGAGATTCTTTGTGGTGTTATATTTTAATTTGGTGTTATTTTAGTTATTTTTGTAAATTCTTTTTGTTTTAAGCCAGTCGCTGGTCTAAACAAACCAACTTCTGGAAATGGGGTCATAAGTTCTCTTCCCACCATGGAGTTTGCACATGCCTTTGGGATTAGGGAGATCACTCCATGTGCATATTTTATAGTGAAGGAGGGGCCCTAGAAAGAAAGGTATCTATTTTTAATGTGATGCCCTAGGCGAGCCAGAGTTGCATGTCTAGAGATCACAGGAAGTTTTAGAGATAATTAGAGGGATTGAAAGAATTTATTGCTTTAATTAGATATTTTGGAGAGGCAGTGTGGTGTGTGTAGGAGCCCCAACTTGAGGGAAAAGATTGGGTGAAGGGTTTAGTGAACCAAGAAACAAAGTCTTTGTGCAGATAGTCTTAATGCTTGAAAACCCTGATTTTTAGGCATGATTATAGGAGCCACTGTACAGACACCTTTGGGAAGTAAGAACTAGAAAATATTTAGGGTCTTGATAAAGGGTATTAGTATCAAATTCTATTTTTCCAACTTGTTAAGAATTTTTGCAAGATATTTGAGAAAACTTTCCTAATTAGGCCTAATACTTGTAGCCCTATTTTGGGTGAATTTGACTTGGTTCTTGGCACTCATTTAGGGTTACATGGTAAAGGGTGGTTGTAGACATTAGATTGGATCCAATTAACCATCTAAAAGACTACGTCTCTATATGGAAGAGTTCTTGATCAGTTTGGATCAATTTGTGAACATGGACAAGAAGATCACTCTGGCTAGGTGTTGACTAGTTTGAATTCCTATTGGTGTACTCAAGCTGAATTAGAGTGGGATCTTTTGGAAAGGATCCTTGAAGGTTGGGGTTAGTGAAGAAACCTAATTAGGATAGAGAAGATGCCTATTGAAGACCCTAGTTGAGGATAGGGTAGGAGAGAAAGGCATGTTGTTACATCAATTTCTTTTTGTGATGATACATATTTGTAGACCTATGCTTTTATACACTTCCTTTTATTTTGTAAAGCTTTAGTTATGCTTTCAAATGAAACACCTATCGGCGTAGACCTTGCATTTAAATGTCCCCTACCTGATAATATGAGTTCTAGGACTCTTTCCTTCAACTTCAAATGTAAGAGACCCCTTTCTATCCAAACAATCCTTCAAATGGCCACTAAGTATACTTTAATATGACAGGTATAGTAACGATGTCTTACATAAATATGAAACTTATTTGTGAATGTGATTTAGCTAATAATCAAGCGTTTATTTCTTTGCTTCCTTGAACGGACAATGCAAATATTGGCTACTTCTATGTTAATGAAGAATGACTTGTTCAAGGTGATAAGAGATCCTTTGATAATTGCAGAAGCATATAAAAACTGATATAATAAAGATGGTATCACTTATATCAATCTAAACTCCATAGTTTAGTGATGATCTGGATAAGAGAATTAATGATTTGATATAAATCAAAGGGTCACAATGGATTTTGTTGATCTAGATGGCTTCCTTGATGTAGATGCAATTGGAACTTTGTTGATTTAGAAATATATGTTATGACTACAGCCCATGTTTATGCATTGGTTGATTCCATTTTCCTCTTTGGTTATTAGAGTCTCTTCTTAAGAACTTCTAAATCTTCAATGGTTGTAATTAAAGTATGAATTGAATGCCTGGCATGGTTCCCCTTTTTAGAATCATTCTAGCTTTTCAAATTTGTTTGGCTATTGTAGTACGTTCTACTAATAGACTACCATCAAATCTAGGGTAGAATGGAAGTATTTGTATCAATGATTTCATCAGAGAATGATGTATCCTTAAAATATAAATCTATATTGATCCCCGACATAAGAGTCAATGTTTTTTTATGTTTCCTGATGTGAATGCAATATGAACTTATAGGTTATATATTTACTAGTATTTCTAGTATGCCTTTAGGGGGTATATGAATTATATTTCCCCTAATTAGTCTAAAAGGACCAATAGATTTATATGTTTCCCTAATTTCTGATTGTATAGTATAAGAACAATATAAGGAATGATTATTGTTTCTTGTTTATTGCTCGTTGGATACAACTCCCATGAGTTGGTTTTCTTGTATGTATCCGCTAACTCAGTGTACCCAATGCTTGACTGGAGAGTTTGTTTTCTATCTTCTAAAACTATCGAATGACCCTAATTTTGTTGATTGATATGTAATTCTCACTATTCCATGCTTCCCCTTGTTTGATTAGAGTGTTCGGTGACTGTAAAATCTCTGATGGGACTTGTTGATTGAATAATGTAAGATATGATTTACTGTTGTGTGTCTTTTTTCCTCTACCCTCACTATATACTCACATGGAGGAGAAGTGGAGAAGCAACTTTTCAAGGTCACTCCTTTAAAATACTACCATCACGTCTCTTTACATATGACTCTAGTCTTTTAACATGCAATTCATTATTTTTGTTTAATGGTTAATAATAATTATATGTTCTATATATTATATTTTAATTCCTATATTATATTAATATATGGTTTATATATTTTTTCATATATATAATAATAATATTTGATATATATGTTTAGTACAAAGTCATACATTTAATATTGGTGTATTTTTTGGTTTATAATATTATATATAGATTTGAAATTATATATTTATTTAATATTATATTATGATAAATTTGATATATTAATATCTAATATTAGATTTAAATTATTTATTATTTATGTATGTATATTTATTTTATTATTATTTATTTATCAAAGTCTTTTTTTTTTTTTTAAAAGATTATTTATTATTAAACCTTATTTTAGAAAGGGGGCAATTTAGTCCTCCCTTCCCAAAATTGCTTGTCCTCAAGCAATGTCAATTTTCATATGAAATTTTTTAGTGTGAGTAGCTTTTGTAGCTCTGATATCATCTCACCTTAAAAATTTGAATCCAATGGCTTTGATCTCAAATTGATTTTAGATTGATTCATATCTTTTAATTATTCCATTTTATGAACATACACATTCTAAACACAAAGTATACACTTGGATGCATGAAGAAACAAAGCATACATGAAGTATGCACATTAATGCATGAAGACATGAAGCACATACAAAGTAGACACATGAATGCATGAAGACCCAAAGCGATGCAGTCAAGCTCAGAGGATCCAGTAAAGGATTATCCAAAATTTCAACCAAACAACACTCATAGCGGAAACAACACAACAACACAAGATATGAATAACAACATATAATTCTATTTCATAAAACAATAATTACATGCAACATGCCAGGCTGTAAAGTCTTCCCGATTATGGCCAATACATTAACAATTTCAACAATATCTCACAGGATCCAACTTCACCAGTCTACCCTATAACTAAGTGGAAGAAACCAGATCTAAACTTGTGCTCACAAGCCACCAATAAATCCTACAAGTTTTTGTCTTACCCACTTACTATTGTAGAGATTGAGGTATGTTTCTAGTTTTTGTAACCATGCTTGTGATGTAACCTTTCATGGCCCATCAAATTTAGGAATGCTTAACTTCCCTATTTTGTTCTGAATATCTTGGTTTGGGAAACTATATTTTTTACTAGAAATAATTTTCATCTTGCCTCCATAGAATTCCTCAAAGGAGAGGCTCCTTTCTATCTTGGGATAAATTCTAGCATATTCTATGGCAAGTTTTACCATGTTTGGATTATTAACTTCTTCATATTCCCTTTGAGACCTTTCCCTAAGAATGAAAAGAGGTAAGGATTCTCCCGAGGTTGTTCTTGAGTTAGTCTCATCATCATCACTTACTGATTGGCTTGAGTTTGTATTCCCCACATTTCCTTGGTGGGTTGTTAAGGTGTTGGTTATCTTTTGTAGTGCTTGGAGGATGGCTTCGTTCATTTTCTCATTTTTTCCATGAAAGCCTTCAATTCATATTCCATTTGAAGGATTTTTGTATTGTTTTGGGATGTAGCCTTTCTCTTTTCCCTTTCTTGGGACCTAATTCCTTGTTGGATAAGTTGCATCAATTATTTCCCCTTAGGCTGATAGGAACATACTCTAATACCACTTGTAATATCCCCTTGCAGACTCTATGAGTTCTGGGACTGATTTCTTCCACTTCAATTGTAAGAGACCCTTTTTCTATCCAAAAAATCCTTCAATTGGCCACTAAGTATACTTGAATATGATTGGTATAGTAACAATGTCTTAAAGAAATATAATAATTCTTCTTGATGAATGTAATTTAGGCAATAAGAAAGTGTTTATTTCTTTACTCCCCTGAACAGACAACGCAAATATTGGTTTCTTCTATGTTAATGAAGAATGACTTGTTTTTGACATGATAAGAGATCCTTTAATAATTGAAGAAGCGTGTAACAACTGATATAATAAAGATGGTCTCACTTATATAAATCTAAACTCCATAATTTAGTGATGATCTAAATAAGAGAATCAATGATCTGATATGAATCAAAGGCTCACAATGGATTTTGTTGATATAGATGGCTTCCTTGATGTAGATGCAATTGGAAATTTGATTATTTAGAAATATATGTTATGACTGAAGCCTATTTTTATGCATTGGTTGATTTGGTTTTCCTATTTGATTATTAGAGTCTCTTCTTGAGCACTTCTAATTCTTCAATTTCTGTAATTAAAGTCTGAATTGAATGCCTAGTATGGTTACCCTTTCTATAATGGTTCTAGCTTTTCAAATTTGTGTGGCTACTCTAGTACTGGTGCAGGAGCACACCTAGGCTAACCTCCAAGTTGTTTTCATTTTGGCTTGTACTTGACATTGGCAAAGTCAAGAGAGTTTAGTTTGTGTTTAGACCGTAGTAGGTCATTTTCAATGTGGGATAAGTGAGTTAGTCATTAGGACTAAGGTCACAACAATAGCCATTGTTTGTAGTTTTTCATTTTAATAGGCTTAGTTGCTAGTTCTTTGATTTGAGTCATGAATGTGTCCTGACATCATAAATGTGGACATAGAGATGCTTTGGGGAATTAAATGATCTTGGATCCTCTAAATGGAGAGGTTAGAGGTCCTAAAATGTAGGGAGAAGGCATAATGGCAAAGATGCCAAAAGTTGCTAAATTGTTGTCATGACAACATTTGCAATTATTGCAAATGTTGCATGCAACACAGTTACCTTAGATTCTCCTTGGAACTAGGAGTGGGGAATCAACCAACAAGGCCTAGAATGTAGGAATAAGGCATCTAATGCATGGAAAAGAATCAAATCATGGAGTTAGTCAGTCATTGTAACAAGTGTGAAGTTGGAATAGAGCTCTGTAATTCTGGTTTTCTTAGAATCCCAAGCATTTCATTGAACCAATGCCATTTTATGTATTGAAAACTTCAAGCTGATGATTGTTTGGTGTTCTTAAGATAGTTTTTAACATTGTTCATTCAGTAAGTTAGTTGTTCTAAGGTAGTTTAAGGTCTAGTTCAAATTGTTTTGTGTTTAGGGGACTCACTGGTCCTGTCCTGACTAGTCAGTCAAGTCATGGCTCCCCCATGAAATATAACCATGGGAAACACCTAAGGATAGATGTATATGTTAGGGGAGTCATTAGTGTACATATGTGTAGAGTTAGGAGTTAGGGAAAGTCGATTTTGTATTTTTAGATCCAAGCCCTAGGCGAGCATGCACTGTCCAGTTAGTGGTTTGGGGATGAAACAGTGAGCATTCACATGCATGGTAGTGAAGTAATATATGGTCATAGTACATTTCCAGTTAGTTTTTAGTGTTACCTCA
This sequence comes from Thuja plicata, assembly GCA_018584345.1. Classification (NCBI taxonomy): domain Eukaryota; kingdom Viridiplantae; phylum Streptophyta; class Pinopsida; order Cupressales; family Cupressaceae; genus Thuja; species Thuja plicata. Next base: position 5,402,142 of record MU227555.1, on the reverse strand, counting down.
ACATATTGAGAAGGTCGAGTTCATGCCAATCATGGAGACCAAGTTTTAAACAAGTTTTTCATAGTGTTGCAGACTGTCCTAGAAATTAGGCCTATTAGCCCTATTGACCCTAGTTTGTAGGAATCCTATGTACGAAGGACTTCTGAAACTAAAACCTACAAAATCCTTTATATAATGGAAAAGGGTATTTGGATATAGTCTTATATTTTCAATTTCTTTGGATAAGTTTTGAAAGAACTGAGAAAAACACATTGACAAGGGCTATAAGGAAGTAAGCTCAATTAGGCCTTCTGAAGACAAAAACTTGGACTTGATTGAGAAGGGGTATGAGATCCCTCAAGATGGATTCAAATGTGATCAAATGTAATTTCTACATGGTGATGGACACCCCTGCAAGTGATTCATGAGTGTTAGAGTGGAAATTGGCACTTAGACACTTCTAAGTGTAAGTAGGAGAAGTGAGGAAGTGAAGTAACTACTAGGGTGTTAGTCTTTCAAAGGTGAAGCAGAAAGTGGATACTATTAGAGAAGAGTAAGATTAGGACTTAGTTAATGGTCTAAGCCTAATAAGGACCTAGAGGAGATTATGATCCTTGAAGAAGATAAAGAAGATCTTCTTAGGAGATTGTGCAAGCAAGCCATTTGGAACACTTACATCATATTGGTATCAGAGCTTGATTAAAGATCAGGCTTGTGGTGGATGTTTCAACCTACTGAATTAGTGGGAGACAATATACCTATAATTTTAGAGAAAGGTAAAACCATGGTGACTAATGCTGAGTTAGCCAAAAAGGTAGAAGATCAAGAAGAAGACAACAAGTTGTTAAGAGAAAGGTTGTCTCAAATGGAGCAACTCTTGGGAGAAGTCCAAGACAAAGCTAAGAAGATGAAAGATAAGATAGATTAGAAAGAATAAGAAGCAAGGGAGAAATGAGTGGATCTAGAAGAGGAAGCGCCAACCCTTGACCCTGTCAGTGACCAAGAACCCTTCTTAAAGGCATTGAAGGCTTTAAGTGGTAAAGCTTTGGAGGGTGTGCCACTATTTAGTGGATAAATGGATCTAGATTTAGTTGTGGATTGGATAGACAGCATAGAGAACCATTTTGAATGTGATGGTATCATAGAGGCCCAAAAAGTAAATGTGGCCAAGTCAAGATTGAGAGGTTCAGCTCTTATATGGTGGAAGTTTGTTCAAACTGAATGAGAGAAAGAAGGAAAGAGTCCTATAGACACATGGAAGGGCATGGTGACTAAGATGAAGCAGACCTATTTTCCTAATGATTATGAAGTGCAGTTACATAGGAGGAGACATAATCTTAGAAAAAAAGACTTAGATGTCCAAGACTACACCGAAGAGTTCCAAAAATTGTGCTTAAGGTCACAAGTGGTTGAAGATGAAAGCATCAAGCTAGCTAGGTATTTGAATGGACTCAAATGGTCTATTCAATAAGACATGAGTCTTGTGAACTTCAAAATCATCTGCCAATGCTATCAAATGGCCTTGAAGATAGAGGAGAAAGGAAAAAGGAAGAAAGAACAAAGTTCTAAAGGAAGAGGTAGAGGAAGAGATAGTAGAGGACCAAGAGGTGGCTGTGGTGGAAGGAGTTTAGAATCAAGGACACAAGGAGAATTCAAATACAATGAGAAGAAAGAAGAAAGTTCTAGTAGAGGTGGAAGAAGAAGGAACTCAAGTTTCAAAGGTAGGAGTGGTGGACAAGGAAAAGACAATTACTTTCCCAACATGAAATGTTACGATTGCAACCAAATGGGACACCCTACCTATAGGTGTCCAGAGAAGGGTAGTACTTCTCAAGGAGGAAAAAAAAGGACTAATATGGTCCAAGAAGACACAAATGGGGCTGTCAAACAACTTGAAGTGCCATTAAATTTAGAGCAAGGTGAGAACCTCATGATGAGGAGAACATTGATCAAGGAACTAGTCAAGGAGGAGCCAAGCCAAAGGAGTTATTTGTTTAGAATCAAGTGTAAGGTGATGGGTAAAGTATGTAGAGTCATCATTGACTTAGGGTCTACTGATAATATTGTATCAGAAGAGGTAGTCAGCAAACTAAACATGACAAGGATACCTCACACTCATCCTTGCAAGGTAACATGGCTCAATAAGGGACAACATGTCTTAGTGAATGAACAAGCATGGGTGGAGTTCTCTATAGGGAGATATAAGGAAAAGGTACTATGTGATGTACTTCCCATGGATGTATGTCACTTGCTCCTAGGTAGGCCATGGAAATTTGATTACCAAGCTACCCATGATGGAGTGAAGAACTCCTATACTTTCAAGAAGGATAACATGACTTTCAAAATCCAGTCATTGTTAGAAGATATAGAGGTGAAGAAAGTAGGTCCTAATGTACTAATGGTGAGTGAGAAAGAGTTATTGGAAGCCATAGAGGAAGGATAAGGAGTTAGCTTTGCACTAATGTTGAAGCACAAGGAAGTGGAAGATAAAACGATGAAGAGGACTGTCCATCAAATCTTCAATTCTAGGAATAGGAAATCTATATCTTATTGTAATCCTATTTATTGCTCTAGAATCAGTACACAATCTCCACTTACCTCCTTTCTTGGGTGCTAGTACCACTGGTACTGCACATGGGCTGATACTCTTCCTTATCAATCCTTGATCCAACAACTCCTGGATCTGCCTTGCTATCTCCTTATTCTGCTCCGGTGTCATCTTATAAGCTACCTTTTTGGGCAGTGAAGCTCCTGGTACAAAATAAATTTGATGGATGACTACTCTCTGGGGTGGCAATGTTTCTGGTGTACCATCTCTAATAATGTCCTTGTATTTTTCCAACATGTCTTGGACTTCTTTAGGCAACACAGTTGCTTTCTTTACCTCTTCTTCCTTGGGCTTCAACAAAATAGCAAACCCAATCTCTTCTTCCTCCTTGAAATATTTTAAGAACTCCTTGCCACTCATCAGAAGTAATTTCTGATCTCCTGTAGTATCTCCATCATCCAGCAAAGACTATATTTTGAAGGTATTTCCATCCTTCTTGAAGGTATACATATTCTTTTTCCCATGATAGACAGCATCTCTATCATACTGCCAAGGTCTACCCAATAACAAATGACATGCATCCATTGGAAGTATATCACATAGAATTATATCTTGGTAACCCCCTATGGAAAACTCTACCCAAGCTTGTTCATTTACTAACACCTTATGACCTTTATTCAACCAAGTAACTCTATAAGGATGGTCATGTGG
>MU227555.1:5381101-5392620 GCA_018584345.1 Thuja plicata | reverse complement strand
CATGTTGTTCGTAGTGGGTTTAATGGGGCAAGCATATTTAGTAATAGTTTCTCCCTTCCAGTTCCTGATGATCCCACTGATGCCTGCAACCCCGGGGTTGCCTCTAGATGCCCCATCAAAATTTAACTTGACCCAACCTTCATTGGGAGGGATCCAAATGCAATTAGATCTATCTGATTTTGATTTGTTGCCTCCTCTGCCAAATAGTGTCGGTATGTTCAGTGAGGGCCATTTTAGTCTGATCTTATTGTCCTAGGATCTGAAGGAGTCTTCATAGCATGTAATTCTGCGAAGTTTTCTATTAATGGTTTCAGTTATTGAAGCTTCGATTTTATTTATGATATTTATTCAATCTAGTTTTTGATTTGTAAAAATCCTTCTGTTACGTTCCTTCCACACTTCCCAAACTAAGATAGAGGGGGATATAGTCCAGATGTCCTTATAGAGATTGTCTTTATAGAGAGCTGGCCACGCTTTAAGGAGGCCCAGCAGGTCTAAAGGAAGAGAAGACTTCTAGTCGAGGGACTGTTGTAACCATTTCCAACAATTCTGGGTAAAGGTACAGTTCAAAAGAAGATGATCCACATCCTCTACCTGGTTCTCACATAAGGGGCACCTTGATGGCCCCTCGAAACCTAGCTTATGTATTCTATCAGAAGTTAAGATCCTATCCTGCAACGCAGCCCAGAGAAACATTCCAGCCTTAGGTAGGCAGGCTTTGTTCTAGCAAAGATTAAGGGGAATGTCTAAATTATCCAAATTATTCTCGCAGATTATGGTTTTGTAACCATCTTTCACTGAGTATTCCCCATTGTTGGAGCCTACCCATAAGAGGGTGTCTGATCTATTTTTGATAGAGATGTCTCTGTCTTTTATAACACTAATTAATTTCTATCTTTCTTGGTCTGAAGGCATTCCATTTGTGGCTGAGTTTGGATCATAATCCTTACTTAATCCAATATAGTCTTTTAGGTATATACCAATGTTAGCTTTGCATTCTTCTATGAAATTTGGTGAGAAGCCCTCCTTGTTTAATGAGGGGTAGCCTGCCCAGGAGTCATCCCAAAACAAAGCTTGATCCCCGAGACCCACATCCCAAGTGAGATACTTGCTGATGATACCTATAGAATCCTTAATGAAGTTCCATATGCGAGAGCCTTTAACATGTGTTTGAGCTCTAGGTTTTAATATTATTGATTTATATTATTCTTGTCAAATTTTAAATTCAATTTAGGAAATCTTCATATTTATAGAATATTCTCTTTTCAAGATATTTTATTGGTAGAATATATTTAGTATAGAAAATACTTAAAACTAAATTAAATTTGTATGAAAAAGGAATAAAATAAATATATGAAGAACTTTAAAAAATTAAAAATATGATATTATAGGTTAGTGTTAAAGTTGATTACATATGTATTAAATAAATTTAGATTGTTACAAATATTCAAAATTTAAAATTTTCATATTAGAATTGATTCATAAGTTTTATATTTTTCAACTATCAATCTATTTATGGTATAAAATGATTATTATTTAAAAATCAAAATTACACATTTTATATTAACTTACAATATAGTTCAAAAAATAAATATCTCAACCTACTAATAGGTTTATTAATTAAATATTTTATTTCAATTTTATAATATTTGTATTTCAATATTTCAAGACCTAAGAAGATGAAATTTTCTAAATATTTGAAAAATAACTTGCTTAAAAGGTTTCTAATTTGCCCACACTAGTTTTTACTATCTTGTTTAAAAGGCTTCAAATTTAAAGATTTAAATTTTCAATGTTGTTTATGTCTAATCAATTGAGAATCTAAATATAAAATTTATAAAATTTTAATATGAAAAAATTAAATTTTGAATGTTTGTAACAATCTAAAGTTATTTAGTAAATATATGATGAACTTAAATATTAATGTAGAATATAATATATTTTTAAAGCTCTTCATATATTTATTAAATTTTGGGTTACATGAGGTTTAAATCAGTTTTCAAAATATTCAAAACTAATAAATGTTTGTTTCTAATGGAGCTTGATTATCTTATTGATTTAAAATCAAAGCTCTTCATATATTTATTAAATTTTGGGTTACATGAGGTTTAACTCAGTTTTAAAAATATTCGAATCTAATAAATGTTTGTTTCTAATGGAGCTTGATTATCTTATTGATTTAAAATCGTATTAACAGACAAAATAAAACAACTAAAAATAGTGATCAATAAAATATCTTTTTAAAATTATTTTTTCATGCAAGTTTAATTCAGCTTTAAATATATTCTACACTAAAAAAAGTTTATTTTTAATAGAGCTTGATTATTTTATTTATTTAAAATCGTCATTGACACACAAAATAAACATCTAAAAATGATGATCAATAAAATTTAATCCAAAATTTCAACTAAAAATCAATTATAATACTTATTAAATAAAATATAAATATAATTACAACCAATTAATAATTATCTACAACTAAAATTAATATAATAGATCCCCTAAAAGCTAGCAGACTCCACATAAAAAACAAATTAAAAACAATTTATGAAAAAAATAGTTTGGTAAAATATAAATATAAATAACAATTAAATATAAATATAATTAAAACCAAATAATAATTTACTACAAGTAATTACAATAGATCCCCTAAAATTTGGCGGCTACCACATTAATTTTTTATAAAAAAAATAGTGTAAAAGTTAAATAAAGAAAAATGTACCTGTCATATTTGTGCATATGCAGGAAACGACAGGGGAAGTATGGAGTGAATGACACCAGGTGGGTGCAAATATTCAGTCCCATAGCCAGTGCCCCATAGCTACTACCTACAAAGCTATGACAGTGGCTATGGGGCCAAATATTTCCACCCAACTAGTGTCGTTCATTAAGGAAGTCCAATCAATCCCATACTTCTGTCATTTCCTACACATGCACAAATCTGACAGGTACATCTTTCTAAATCCTTTCACTTTTTATTCCTTTTTTTATGAGAGCTTTATATTAGAAAGGCAATGTAAAAATTGTTTCTCTTTATTTTATAATAACGATATCCATTGTAATTTATAAGTAATAATATTATTAAATTTTTAATTAGTTATTTTTTCTAATTAATAATTATATATTATATTTATTATTTATTATTTTAAATTTTTATTACCATAGTAGTTTTAATATAAATTTATTTTATCCATTTTCATATTATTGATTTATATTTTTCTTTTCAATTTTTAAAATTCAATTTAGGAAAACTTCATATTTATAAAATATTATTTTCAAGATATTTTATTGGTAGAATATACTTAAAACTAAATTAAATCTGCATGAGAAGGGAATATAATAAATATATGAAGAACTTTAAAAAATAAAAATATGAAATTCTAGGTTAATGTTAAAGTTCATCACATATTTATTAAATAAATTTAGATTGTTACAAACATTAAAAAATTAAATTTTTCATATTACAATTGACTCATAAGTTTTATATTTTTCAATTATCAATCTATTTATAGTATAAAATGATTACTATTTAAAAATCAAAATTACACCTTTTATATTAACTTACAATATAGTTCAAAAAATAAATATCCCAACCTACTAATAGATTTATTAGTTAAATATTTGATTTCAATTTTGTAATATTTATATTTCAATATTTCAAGACCTAAGAAGATGAAATTTTCTAAATATTTGAAAAATAACTTGTTTAAAAGGTTTCTAATTTGCCCACGCCAATTTTTACTATCTTGTTTAAAAGGTTTCAATTTAAAGATTGAAAATTTTCAATATTGTTTGTCTAATAAAATAATCAATTGAAAATCTAAATATAAAATTCATAAAATTCTAATATGAAAAATTTAAATTTTGAATGTTTGTAGCAATCTAAATTTATTTAATATTAATGTAAAATATAATATATTATTAAAGCTCTTCATATATTTATTAAATTTCAGGTTACATGAGATTTAATTCAGTTTTAAAAATATTCAAAACTAATAAATGTGTTTTTCTAATTGAGCTTGATTATCTTATTGATTTAAAATCGTATTAACAAACAAAATAAAACAACTAAAAATAGTGATCAATAAAATATCTTTTTAAAGTTATTTTTTCATGCAGGTTTAATTCAGCTGTAAATATATTTTAAACTAAAAAAAGTTTGTTTTTAATAAAGCTTGATTATTTTATTTATTTAAAATCGTCATTGAAAAACAAAATAAAACAACTAAAAATGATGAGCAATAAATTTAATCCAAATTTACAACTAAAAATCAATTATAATACTTATTAAATAAAATATAAATATAATTAGAACCAAATAATAATTAACTACAACTAAAAGTAAATACAATAGATCTCCTAAAAGCTAAAGGACTCCACATTAAAAATTAAATAAAAACAATTTATTTTCATAAACAGTTTAGTATATATAAATATAAATAACAATTCAATATAAATATAATTAAATCCAAGTAATAATTTATGGCAGCTTACATGTTAATTTTTTAATATAAAAAATAGTGTAAAAGTTAAAGAAAGAAAAACGTAGTTGTCTGATTTGTACGTGTGTAGGAAACAACACGGGAAGTATGGAGTGAACGACACCGGATGGGTGCAAATATTCAGCCCCATAGTCAGTGCCCCATAGCTACTACCCACAAAGCTATGGCACTGGCTATGGGGCCGAATATTTGCACCCAAGCATTGTCATTCATTAAGGAAGTCCAATCAACCCCATACTTGTGTCATTTCCTACACGTGCGCAAATCTGACAGCTACATATTTCTAAATCCTTTCACTTTTTACTCTTTTTTTATGAGAGCTTTATATTAGAAGGGCAATGTAAATATCATCTCTCTTTATTTTATAATAATGATATTCTATTATAATTTATGTATTGGTTGATTTTATTTTCCTATTTGATTATTAAAGTCTGAATTGAATGCCTATTATGGTTACCCTTTCTAGAATCGTTCTAGCTTTTCAAATTTGTGTGGCTACTATAGTATATTCTACTCATAGAGTACCAACAAATCTATGGGAGAATGGAAGTATCTGTATTAATGATTTCATCAGAGAATGATGTATTATTAGAATATAAAGTTATATTGATCCCCAACATAAGAGTCATTTCTGACGTTGCCTGATGTGAATGCAACAAGAACTTCTCTATTATATATTGACTAGTATTTATAGTATGCCTTTAGGGGATATATGAATTATATTTCCCTTGACTGGTCTGAAAGGACCTGTAGATTTATATGTTTCCCTAATTGCTGACTGTGTGGTATAAGAACAATGGAAGGAATGATTGATGTTTCCTATTTATTGCTGACTTGATATAGCTCCTATGAGTTGGTTTGTTTGTATGTATCCGCTAACTCAGTGTATCCAATGCTTGACTTGGGAGTTTGTTTCTATTTGTTGAAACTATTGATTGGCCCTAATTTTTCTATTTGATATGTAATTCTCCTATTCACTGCTTCCCCTTGTTTGATCATAGTGTTCACTAACTGGAAAAGCTCTGATTGGATTCCTGATTGAATGGTGTAAGCTGTGATTTATTGTTGTGTGTCCCCTTTTTCTTCTACATTCGTTCTTCTTCCTCACTATATACTTGAAGCGACCTTTGAAGGTCGTTGCTTTTCAATCCTACCATGACATCTCTTTAAACGTGACTCTAGACTTTTAACATGTCGTTCATTATTTTCATTTAATGTTTAATATATATTATATGTTCTATATATTTAAATTCTTATATTATGATAATATTTGTTTTATATATATTTTCAGATATATAAAAAAATAATATTTGATATATGTGTTTAATGCATACATTTAATAATAGATAGTATATATTTTGGTTTATAATACTATATATAGATTTCAAATTGTCTATTTGATTTAATATTTTATTATGATAAATTTGATATATTGACATCTTATATATTATATTTATAGTATTTACTATTTATCTATTTATATTTTTGATAATTATTTATTTTATCAAAATCTTATTTTGATTTTAAATTTTTTTAATGATTATTTATTATTGAACCCTATTTTAGAAAGGGGGCATTACAGGCACCTCCTTTGGGTGAAGTAGTAGTCATATATAGTCATGTTCATTGAATGGTAATGACATGGTAGACCAAAAAGAAGAAATTAATCTTACCATTTGGCAAAACCTAATAGTATAACTTTTGTTTGTGGAATTAATAGTAACGACCTAGTGACTATATAAAAATCAACCATAATGATAATATTCGCAAGTAACCAACTATGGAAACCACTCTCGTGAATAGGGTGGATTCATCTTTACTCATCATTCAAATATTGGTGATATTGATACGAAGTAATGTAAGCTGATAGGAATCGAGGTGCACCCTTGCTAGAAGTGAGCCAACTTATTATCCAGACCTTCCACGAATCAACGGATCTGATGTGTTATATTGTGGTTAGAAGAAAATGATATATAAAATAATATAGAAAAAAATCCCTGCATAATGGGCACTAGCTACGGGACGAAGTATTTGCACCCAACTAGTGTCGTTCATTAAGGAAGTCCAATCAACCCCGTACTTCTGTCATTTCCCGCACATGCACAAGACTCACATGTACATTTTTCTAAATCCTTTCAACTTTTACTCCTTTATTATGAGAGCTTTATATTAGAAGGGCAATGTGAAAATTGTCTCTCTTTATTTTATAATAACGATATTCCATTATAATTTATAAGTAATTATATTAATAAATTTTTAATGAGTTATTTTTCTCTAATTAATAATTATATATTAGATTTATTATTTATTATTTTAAATTTTTATTACTATAATAATTTTAATATATATTTATTTTATTAGTTCTAATATTATTGATTTCTATTATTCTTTTCAATTTTTAAATTCAATTTAAGAAATCTTCATATTTATAGAATATTCTCTTTTCAAGATATTTTATTAGTAGAATATATTTAGTATAGAATATACTTAAAATTAAATTAAATCTCCATTAAAAACGAATATAATAAATATATGAAGATCTTTAAAAAAAATAAAAATATGATATTATAGGTTAGTGTTAAATTTACACATATTTATTAAATAAATTTAGATTGTTACAAACATTCAAAATTTAAATTTTTCATATTAGAATTGATTCATAAGTTTTATATTTTTCAATTATCAATCTATTTATGGTATAAAATGGTTATTATTTAAAAATCAAAATTACACCTTTTATATTAACTTACAATATAGTTCAAAAAATAAATATCTCAACCTAATAATAGATTTATTAATTAAATATTTGATTTCAATTTTGTAATAGTTGTATTTCAATATTTCAAGACCTAAGAAGATGAAATTTTCTAAATACTTGAAAAATAACTTGATTAAAAGGTTGATAATTTGCCCGCGCCAATTTTTACTAACTTGTTTAAAAGGTTTCAAATTTAAAGATTTAAAATTTTCAATGTTGTTTATCTCTAATAAAATTTTCAGTTGAAAATCTAAATATAAAATTTATAAATTTCTAATATGAAAAATTTAAATTTTGAATGTTTGTAACAATCTAATTTTACTAAATATACGATGAACTTTAATATTAATGTAGAATATAATATATTTTTAAAGATCTTCATATATTTATTAAATTTTGAGTACATTTTCAAAACCTTTCATGTACGACCACCATAATTTGATGAAAATTTTACTTTTTTGGATTTTTTTTTATTTTGAAGAAAATTCTATGTATATTGGGCTCATATAATTCATTTTTTCAAAAACCTAAAATCAAAAAAGTTATTAAAGTTTTAGTGAACCTTATTATTTTAAGTTTATGTACCACTTTTGATTAATAAATATTATAGAAATAATAGAATTTATCATATCACTATAAAATTTATATTTTTGAAATCTACACAGTAAGAGCTCTAATGGGGAAGACCCTTAAAAAAATATGATAAGACAGAAATATGTTATTCAAATGCCTTAGACATTATTTTGGAGGTCCAAGCATAGGCTTGGTCCAACCAAACCTGTCCCGAACTGAGATTTAATGCAAAGGGTGGTTTTCTAAATTTAAGTTTTAAAAAATGTGCACACACTTAAAAATGTGTACCTATTTCTTAAATATAATAAATCAGCATGTAAAAATGAGTTTCTTAAATATAATTTATAAAAATTAAAAATTAAAAAATGGGCACCCTTTTTGAAAAAAATGGGTACCTGTTTTAAAAATGGGCACCTGTTTTCAAAACAAATGGTCACCCATTTTTTGAATTTTGGATCGGGTGTCCGAGCCTAAGACAAGTGCCCAGTTTTTTCAAAATGGGTGCACGTTTCTAGCGGCAGTTTTAAAGTCCACAAGACTTCCATGGAATCACTACCCAACTTCTTGCACTTACCCATTATGGACATGCATTTTTTTGAAGCAGAGGTTTTGACTACTTGAATGAGTGGACAATAATCAGAGATTTCAATTAAAAATAGATCTCTAAACATGCATCTTTGAAGCAAGGGCCATTGAGAGCACACAAAAAGTGAAAAAAAAGAGCATTCAAGTGTAACGACTTGTTTCCTTGATCTTCTTTTATCTGTTTTCACCTTGACTTCCGGTATTATCTTGTAATGGGTATTATTTGTCATCATACCTTCATCATTTTTTTTATATGAAATGAAGGTATCTATGATTTGATTAGTTGTAGATTTTCTACACCACACTTCCCCTAGTAAATAGAAATACCTACATATTAAAAAAAAAATTGTTTTCTTCCTTCATTAGCTTAATAGTGTTACTTGTTCTTCTTGAAAATTTCACAGGCTTTCCTCCTTCAAGGGTTCCTTCCTATGGATGAGCAGCATAATTAAGAATATGTTCCGAGGACTATACCTAAATTACTCATTAATGAGCGTATAATCTAAGATTTGAAAGGACAGATTGCTACCTTGAAAGTGGAGATTGCTATTGAGGAAAGAAGAAAAAAAGTGAATGAGAGGCTGGAAACCATAGATGAATTTTTACTATGATGAAAACTTAGTGCACCCAGATCATCAACGAACTGGAGCTTCTTGCCAACAACCAGCCTTGGGATTATACTTTAAAACTACTTGAGGAGTTCGATTCGTGCTCAATTTGCAGTCAGCAATGTACAGAGGATGATGTCCACTATTTGTGGTATGTTTATATATTTAAATTGAAGTTTATTATTATTTATGTAGAAAGAGTTTTAATATTTGTATTTGTGAGTCTTAAGTTCACTTTCATGCGGACACCTTTTTGGATTTTCATGCGTTAGGAATATGATTCAATCAACTATTTTTTCCCAATGAGGCTCAGGTATGTTGAATTTAACTTGATTCTTATTTATCTTTATATGTGCCTCAGTTGATGGGATTGTAATAAATTTTAACTTTCATATGACTGGTTAGAATGTCTAGTTCATTTTGCAAGGGCCACATTAGCAGACATTCAAAGGGTGCGGAGTCAATAGCTAGATTACTATCTTAAAAATACAGTTTTGAAAATTGATATACTTTAATTTTATAATTTATAAATAATATTATATCTTTGCCTTAAACAACATTTTAGTTTCATAATAGTCATATATTCTTTTTGTTACTAGTACAAATTTCAGATACGTATGTCTAGAAAAATATTAGATTGAAATTATTTTTAAAAAATTTAAATTTATTATTAAATATTATTATTTTGTATGTGTAGATGGCCATGGAAAAGGTTGACAGTTGAGGGAAGCTGACAGAGATTTAATTTCAATTTTGAAAATCTAAATGACTAGATTGTCATGTATGTGGGCTATTTGAGATTGTGAAATTTAAATATGAGTTATATTTGGAAAGCGTTTTTCTATTAACGCCCAACTAAGTTCACGAAACATTGAAAATCTAAATGATTAGATTACTTTGTAACTACTAATAACCTTAATTAGTTCAAGTTAAATTTATCAGACTAAAATAATTTAAAATACTTTACTTTGAGCAATGTTTGTAGGTTGTTTATGCAATATACACGTTTTCTATAAGGTAAACATAGGGAACGGTGAGAGGATTTTTTAATATGAATACTTGATTTTTAAATTTTTTGTCATTTTCTCAGAGCTATGAATTTCCCCTAAGAAGCTATATTTAAGGCTACATTGGTAAGTTACTTTGTATGGCACATTTCTAAAACAGGATGAGGAGAATTATATATTTTTGGAAGCTAAAATCTTGGTAGTAATTGAGCATGATAATGTTCTGGTGGCAATTGGATTGAATGCTTTTAATGGAAAAAAAGTGTAAAATTGTGTTCTGGGAGGACCTTGGCATTCTACTAGGATTCAACCAATGGTTATGATTTTATTCAGTGCATAGTTGATCATGGTTATCGAATATAACTTTTTTAATTGATTTTGTGCGATCTATGAATATCCTACTATATTTGATCTACAAAGTGTATCTAATTTTCTTAGTTTTTTTCTCAAGAACATGACAAAAAAATGACATTTTTGGGAATAGGAAATTTCTTGAGTGGAAGTGGTGTTTGAACAAGAATTAGTGCTAAGAAGTATGCAGCTAATCTAATTAACCTTATAGGGATATTGAAAACTTTTTACGAGGATTTATGAGTGAAAACCTGTTGCACCTGATGGATTTTTTTATTCAAATTGGTTTAAATATTTACTTCAAGAAACATGATGAAATATTTTAGGTGTTGTTGGACATCATATCTACAATCTGGTGACACCTATATGTGATGTTACTTTTCATCAGTCTCTTCATAATACCAAATTTTTAGATGATTCCATTTGACAATTTGTTATCTTGTTAACAAGGTGTCTATCAACATTTTGTGGATAAGATATTGGATCATTCTTATGCTGATCTTATAGCTAGGAAGAGACTACATTAAAAAACCTCAAAACAATCTTGGAGAATTATGGAACTTCGTCAAGTGCTTGGGTTGTTGAAGCTGGTGGAGCTCATAGCAGTGGACACAATTTGGTCACTAATACTTTTTATTACATACTAAGCTTATCTTTTATGATACTCCAATTTTGTTTACTACAAAAATTTCAAGAGTGCCCAAATTTTAAGATTTGATGTTTTATTTTTAAAATAGGAATGAAGCTTATCATGCTTCAATTTTATAGAACAAGAAAAATCTTTAGACATGGTGAAATTAAAAGGTAACAACCAAATCAAAAGAGAAAAATAGTTTGTCTAACTCTATGCTAAAAACACTGCAAAAATATTTTGTCAAGGTCACATGATAGTAGGGTGGGTGCAAGAAGTTGAGTCTCACTTTTAGGCAAAAAGTGGAAGTGTTTTTCCTATTTGTCAAATTTTTTGTTAATTGATGTCAAAGTTTGAGGCACTTAGAGATTAAATCTTGAAACAATCCACTAAAAGAAAATGTAGTGCTCAGAGTCTAGTTTTCAAATATGTAATTTATTTGAATACTCACATGGTAGAAAATATAATTTAGTAGGGATGATTAAAAAACCCTTTTTCAAAATG
>MU227555.1:5358806-5380839 GCA_018584345.1 Thuja plicata | reverse complement strand
ATATATATATATATATATATATATATTTATATATATTTTTAAATTGAATATGTTTTTTTAATTAATTTTTTATTGACTATAAAGTACATTTTCAAAACCTCTCGTGTACGACCACCATAATTTGATAAAAATTTCACTTTTTTTAAGTTTTATTTTTATTTTGAAGAAAAATTCTATGTAGATTAGGCTCATATAATTCATTTCTTCAAAAACCTAAAATAAAAAAGTTATTAAAGTTTTAGTGAACCTTCCTATTTTAAGTTTAGGTACCACTTTTGATTAATAAATATTATAAAAATAGTAAAATTTATCATATCACTATAAACTTTATATTTTTGAAATCTAGACAGTAAGAGTTCTAATGGATTTCCATTTCGTAAAAAAATTTGATTAGGATGACCCTCAAAAAATTACGACAAGACACAAATCGAGTATTCAAATGTCTTAGTCATTATTTTGGAGGTTCAAGCATAGGCTTGGTCCAACCAAACCTGTCCTGAACTGAAATCCAATACAAAAGGTGGTCTTATAAATTCAAATTTTAAAAAATGGGCATAAGTTTAAAAACATGTACCCATTTCTTAAATATAATAAAACGACATGTAAAAATGAGTTTCTTAAATATAATTTATAAAAATGAAAAAAGAAAAAAATGGGAACCTGTTTTAAAAACGGGCACCCATTTTCAAAACAAATGGTCACCCATTTTTTGAATTTTGGAATGGGTGTCCGAGCCTAAGACATGTGCCCTTTTTTTCAAAATAGGCACCCGTTTCTAGTGGTAGTTTTCAAGTCCACAAGACTTCCATGGAATTGGTACCGAACTGCTTGCCACTAACCCAGTATGGACATGCATTTTTTTGAAGCAGGGGTTTTGACTACTTGAATGAGTGGACAACAATAAGAGGTTTCAACTAAAAAGAGATCTCTAGACATGTGTCTTTAAATCAGGGGCCATTGAGAGCACACAAGAAGTGAAAAAAGAGCATTCAAGTGTAACGACTTGTTTCCTTGATCTTCTTTTATTTGTTTTCACCTTGACTTCTGGTACATGATCTTGTAATGGGTATTATTTCTCAGCATACCTTCATCATTTTTATTTATATGAAATAAAGATATCTATGATTTGATTAGTTGTAGATTTTCTATACCACACTCCCCCTAGTAAACAGAAATACTAACATATTATTATTTTTTTTGTTTTCTTCCTTCATTAGCTAAATGGTGTTACTTGTTCTTCTTGAAAATTTCATAGGATTTCCTCCTTCAATGGTTCCTTCCTATGGATGAGCAACATAATCAAGAATATGTTTTCGGGACCATACCTAGATTACTCATTGATGAGCTTATAATCTAAGATTTGAAAGGACAGATTGCTACCTTGAAAGAAGAGATTGATATTGAGGAAAGAAGAAAAAAAGTGAACAAGAGGCTGGAAACCATAGATGAATTTTGTACTATAATGAAAACTCAGTGCATCCAGATTGTCAATGAACTGGAGCTTCTTGCCAACAACTAGCCTCGAGATTACATTTTAAAATTGCTTGAGGAGTTCGATTTGTGCTCAATTTGCTGTCAGTAATGTAGAGGGGATGATGTCCACTATTTGTAGTATGTTTATATATTTAAATTGAATTTTATTAGTATTTATGTAGAAAGAGTTTTAATATTTGTATTTGTGAGTCTTTAGTTCACTTTCATGCGGACACCTTTTTGGATTTTCATGCATTATGAATATGATTCAATCAAATGTTTTTCCCAATCAGGCTCAGGTATGTTGAATTTAACTTGATTCTTATTTATCTTTATATGTGCCTCAGTTGATGGGATTGTAATAAATTTTAAATTTCATATGACTGGTTACAATTTCCAGTTTGTCTTGCAAGGGCCACATTAGCAGACATTCAGAGGGTGCAGAGTCAATAGGTAGATTACTATCTTAAAAATAAAGTTTTCAAAATTGATATACTTTAATTTTATAATTTAGAAATAATATTATATCTTTGCTTTAAACAACATTTTAGTTACACAATAGTCATATATTATTTTTGTTACTAGTACAAATTTTAGATACATATGTCTAGAAAAATATCAGATTGAAATTATTTTTAAAAAAAAATTATGTTTATTATTAAATATTATTATTTTGTATGTGTAGATGACCGTGGAAAAGGTTGATAGTTGAGGGAGGCTGACAGAGATCCAATTTCAATTTTGAAAATCTAAATGGCTAGATTGTCATATATGTGGGCTATTTGAGATTGTGAAATTTAAATTTGAGTTATATTTGGAAAGTGTTTTTCTA
Organism: Thuja plicata; assembly: GCA_018584345.1. Lineage (NCBI taxonomy): Eukaryota > Viridiplantae > Streptophyta > Pinopsida > Cupressales > Cupressaceae > Thuja > Thuja plicata. The sequence continues at coordinate 5,378,534 of MU227555.1, read as the reverse complement.
TTAATGCCCAACTAAGTTCATGAATCATTGAAAATCTAAATGATTAGATTAATATTTAACTACTAATAAGCTTAATTAGTTCAAGTCAAATTTATCAGACTAAAAAAAAAATTAAAATACTGTACTTTGAGTAATGTTTGCGGGTTGTTTATGCAATATACACATTTTCTATAAGGTAAACATAGGGCAGGGTGAGAGGAATTTTTTATATGAATACTTGATTTTTAATTTTTTTCCCATTTCTCAGAGCTATGAATTTCCCCCAAGAAGCTATATTAAGGCTACATTGGTAAGTTACTTTGTATGGAACATTTGTAAAAGAGGATGAGGAGAATTATATATTGTTGGAAGCTAAAATTTTGGTAGTAATTGAGCATGATAGTGTTGTGGTGGCATTTGGATTGAATGCTTTTAATCAAAAAAAGTGTCAAATGGTGTTCTGGAAGGACCTTGGAATTCTACCAGAATTCAACCAATGGTTATGATTTTATTCAGTGCACAGTTGATCATGGTTATCGAATATGTCTTTTGTAATTGATTTTGTGTGATCTATGAATATCCTACTATATTTGATCTACAATGTGTATCCAATTTTCTTAGTTTTTTTCACAAGAACATGACAAAAAAATGACATTTTTGGGAATAGGAAATGTCTTGAGTGGAAGTGGTGTTTGAACAGGAATTAGTGCTAAGCAGTATGAAGCTAATCTAATTAACCTTATTTGGATACTGAAAAAATTTTACGAGGATTTTTGAGTGAAAACATGTTGCACCTAATGGACTTTTTGATTCAAATTGGTTTAAATATTTACTTCAAGAAACAGGATGAAACATTATAGGTGTTGTTGGACATCATATCTACAATCTGGAAACACCTATATGCGATGTTAGCTTTCATCAGTCTCTTCATAACAGCAATTTTTTAGATGATTCCATTTGACAATTTGTTATCTGGTTAACTAGGTGTCTATCAACATTTTGTGGATAAGATATTGGATCATTCTTATGCTTATCTTATAGCCAGGAAGAGACTACATTAAAAAACCTCAAAACAATCTTGTAGAATTATTGACTTTGGTCAAGTGCTTTGGTTGTTGAAGCTAGTGGAGCTCATAGCAGTGGACACAATCTGGTCACTAATACTTTTTGATTTCTTACTAAGCTTATATTTTATCATACTTCAATTTTGTTTACTACAAAAATTTCAACAGTGTCTAGATTTTAAGATTCAATATTTCCTTTTTAAAATAGGAATGAAACTTATCATGCTTCAATTTTATAGAACAAGTAAAATTTTTAGACATGGTGGAACTAAAAGGTAACAACCAAATCAAAAGAGAAAAATAGCTTGTCTAACTCTATGCTAAAAACAGTGCAAAAATATTTTGTCAAGGTCACATGATACTAGGGTGGGTGCAAGAAGTTGAGTCTCACTTTTAGGCAAAAAGTGGAAGTGTTTTTCTTATTTTTCAAATTTTTTGTCAATTGATGTCAAAATGTGAGACACTTAGAGATTGAATCTTGGAACAATCTACTAAGAGAAAATGTAGTCCTCGGAGTCTAGTTTTCAAATATGTAATTTATTTGAATACTCACATGGTAGAAAATATATTTTAGTAGGGATGGTTAAAAACCCCTTTTTCAAAATGCATGTTTCAGGACCATACCCCACATGTGTACGACCACCCTATTTTGAAGTAAATAAATGATTTTTTCTAAATCTGTCTAGGGGAAGGTACCTAACACATCAAAAATTGATCAGAATATTTTTTCTTTTTTTTTAATTGAATATGTTTTTTAATTAATTTTTAATTTACTATAAAGTATATTTTCAAAACCTCTCGTGTACGATCACCATAATTTGATAAAAAATTCACTTTTTTGAATTTTATTTTTATTTTGAAGAAAAATTCTATGTAGATTGGACTCATATAATTCATTTTAAAAAAACCTAAAATCATAAAGTTATTAAAAATTTAGTGAACCTTTCTATTTTAAGTTTAGGTACCACTTTTGATTAATAAATATTATAAAAATAGTAAAATTTATCATATCACTATAAAATTTATATTTTTGAAATCTAGACAGTAAGAGCTCTAATGGATTTCCATTTCATCAAAAAATTTGATTAGGATGACCCTCAAAAAATTACGACAAGATACAAATCTGGTATTCAATTGCCTTAGTCGTTATTTTGAAGGTTCAAGCATAGGCTTGGTCCAGCCAAACCTGTCCCAAACTGAAATCCAATGCAAAGGGTGGTCTTATAAATTTAAATTTTAAAAAATGGGCATACGTATAAAAATGTGTACCCATTTCTTAAATATAATAAATCGGCATGTAAAAATGAGTTTCTTAAATATAATTTATAAAAATTAAAAAATGGGCACCGATTTTGAAAAAAATGGGAACCTGTTTTGAAAAAAATGGGAACCTGTTTTGAAAACGGGCACCAATTTTCAAGACAAATGGTCACCCTTTTTTTGAATTTTGGATTGGGTGTCTGAGCCTAAAACATGTGCCCTTTTTTTTCAAAATAGGCACCCGTTTCTAGCGGTAGTTTTCAAGTCCACAAGACTTTCGTGGAATTGGTACCCAACTTCTTGCACTAACCCAGTATGGACATGTATTTTTTTGAAGAATAGGTTTTGACTACATGAATGAGTGGACAACAATTAGAGGTTTCAATCAAAAATTGATCTCTAGACACCTATCTTTAAAGCAGGGGCCATTGAGAGCACACAAGAAGTGAAAAAAAGAGCATTCAAGTGTAACGACTTGTTCCCTTGATCTTCTTTTATTTGTTTTCACCTTGACTTCTGCTATTATCTTGTAATGGGTATTATTTGTCAACATACCTTCATCATTTTTTTTTATATATGAAATGAAGGTTTCTATGATTTTATTAGTTGTAGATTTTCTACACTACACTCCCCCTAGTAAACAGAAATACTAACATATTATTTGTTTTTTCTTTTTCTTCCTTCATTAGCTAAATGATGTTACTTGTTCTTCTTGGAAATTTCACAGGCTTTCCTCCTTCAAGGGTTCCTCCCTATGGATGAGCAACATAATCAAGAATATGTTCTGGGGACCATACCTAAATTACTCATTAATGAGCGTATAATCTAATATTTGAAAGGAAAGATTGCTACCTTGAAAGTGGAGATTGCTATTGAGGAAAGAAGGAAAAAAGTGAACAAGAGGGTGGAAACCATAGATGAATTTTTTACTATGATGAAAACTCAGTGCACCCAGATCGTCAATGAGCTGGAGCTTCTTGCCAACAACCAGCCTAAAGATTACACTTTAAAACTACTTGAAGAGTTTGATTTGTGCTCAATTTGCGGTCAGTAATGTAGAGGGGATGATGTCCACTATTTGTAGTATGTTTATATATTTAAAATGAATTTTATTATTATTTATGTAGAAACAGTTTTAATATTTGTATTTGTGAGTCTTTAGTTCACATTCATGCGGACACCTTTTTGGATTTTCATGCGTTAGGAATATGATTCAATCAACTGTTTTTCCCAATAAGGCTCAGGTATGTTGAATTTAACTTGATTCTTATTTATCTTTATATGTGCCTCAGTTTATGGGATTGTAATAAATTTTAACTTTCATATGATTGGTTACAATCCAGTTTGTTTTGCAAGGGCCACATTAGCAGACATCCAGAGGGTGCAAAGTCAATAGGTAGATTACTATCTTAAAAATACAGTTTTCAAAATTGATATAATTTAATTTTATAATTTAGAAATAATATTATATCTTTTCTTTAAACAACATTTTAGTTTCATAATAGTCATATATTCTTTTTGTTAGTAGTACAAATTTTAGATACATATGTCTAGAAAAATATCAAACTGAAATTATTTTAAAACAATTTATATTTATTATTAAATACTATTATTTTGTATGTTTAGATGGTCGTGGAAAAGGTTGACAGTTGAGGGAGGGTGACAGAGATTCAATTACAATTTTGAAAATCTAAATGGCTAGATTGTCATATATATGGGCTATATGAGATTGCAAAATTTAAATTTAAGTTATATTTGGAAAGTGTTTTTCTATTAATTCCCAACTAAGTTCATGAAACATTGAAAATCTAAATGATTAGATTACTTTTTAACTACTAATAACCTTAATTAGTTCAAGTCAAATTTATTAGACTAAAAAATAATTTAAAATACTATACTTTGAGAAATGTTTGTGGGTTTTTTATGCAATATACACATTTTCTATAAGGTAAACATAGGGCAGGGTGAGAGGATTTGTTTATATGAATACTTGGTTTTTAAAATTTTTCCCATTTTCTCAGAGCTTTGAATTTCCCCCAAGAAGCTATATTAAGGCTACATTGGTAAGTTACTTTGGATGGAACATTTGTAAAAGAGGATGAGGAGAATTATATATTGTTGGAAGCTAAAATTTTGGTAGTAATTAAGCATGATAGTGTTGTGGTGGCATTTGGATTGAATGCTTTTAATGGAAAAAAGTGTCAAATGGTGTTTTGAGAGGACCTTGGCATTCTACCAGGATTCAACCAACGGTTATGATTTTATTCAGTGCATAGTTGATCATGGTTATCGAATATGACTTTTGTAATTGATTTTGTGTGATCTATGAATATCCTACTATATTTGATCTACAATCGATATCTAATTTTCTTAGTTTTTTTCTTAAGAACATGACAAAAAAATGACATTTTTGGGAATAGGAAATGTCTTGAGTGGAAATGTTGTTTGAATAAGAATTAGTGCTAAACATTATTCAGCTGATCTAATTAACCTTATTAGGATATTGAAAAAAATTATGATGATTTTTCAGTGAAAACCTGTTGCACCTGATGGATTTTTTTTATTCAAATTGGTTTAAATATTTACTTCAAGAAATAGGATGAAACATTATAGGTGTTGTTGGACATCATATCTACAATCTGGTGATACCTATATGCGATGTTAGTTTTCATCGATCTCTTTATAATACCAATTTTTTAGATGATTCCATTTGACAATTTGTTATCTGGTTAACTAGGTGTCTATCAACATTTTGTGGATAAGATATTGGATCATTCTTATGCTTATCTTATAGCCGGGAAGAGACTACATTAAAAAAACTCAAAAAAATCTTGGAGAATTATGGACCTTGGTCAAGTGCTTGGGTTGTTGAAGCTGGTGGAGCTCATAGCAGTGGATACAATCTGGTCAGTAATACTTTTCATTTCTTACTAAGCTTATCCTTTATGATACTTCAATTTTGTTTGCTACAAAAATTTCAATAGTGCCCAGATTTTAAGATTTGATGTTTCCTTTTTAAAATAGGAATGAAACTTATCATGCTTCAATTTTATAGAACAAGTAAAATCTTTAGACATGGTGAAATTAAAAGGCAATAGCCAAATCAAAAGAGAAAAATAGTTTGTCTAACTCTATGCTAAAAACACTGCAAAAATATTTTGTCAAGGTCACATGATACTAGGGTGGGTGCAAGAAGTTGAGTCCCACTTTTAGGACAAAAGTGGAAGTCTTTTCTCTATTTGTCAAATTTTTTGTCAATTGATGTCAAAATTTCAGGCACTTAGATATTGAATCATGAAACAATCTACTAATAGAAAATGTAGTGCTCAGAGTCTAGTTTTCAAATATGTAATTTATTTGAATACCCACATGGTAGAAAATATAATTTAGTAGGGATCGTTAAAAACCACTTTTTCAAAATGCTTGTTTCAGGACCATACCCCACGTGTATGACCACCCTATTTTGAAGTAAATAAATGATTTTTTTCTAAATCCATCTAGGGGAAGGTACCTAACACATCAAAGATTGGTCAGAATATTTTTGTTTTTTTTAATTGAATATGTTTTTTTAATTAATTTTTAATTGACTATAAAGTACATTTTCAAAACCTCTCGTGTACGACCACCATAATTTGATAAAAATTTCACTTTTTTTAAATTTTATTTTTATTTTGAAGAAAAATTCTATGTAGATTGGGTTCATATAATTCATTTCTTCAAAAACCTAAAATCAAAAAGTTATTAAAGTTTTAGTGAACCTTTAATTTTTAAGTTTAGGTACCACTTTTGATTAATAAATATTATAAAAATAGTAAAATTTATCATATCACTATAAAATTTATATTTTTGAAATCTAGACAGTAAGAGCTCGAATGAATTTCCATTTCGTCAAAAAAATCGATTAGGATGACCCTCAAAAAATTACGACAGGACATAAATCTGGTATTCAAATGCCTTAGTCGTTATTTTGGAGGTTCAAGCATAGGCTTGGTCCAACCAAACCTGTCCCAAACCGAAATCCAATGCAAAGGGTGGTCTTATAAATTCAAATTTTAAAAAATGGGCAAACATTTAAAAATGTGTACCCATTTCTTAAATATACTAAATCGAAATGTAAAAATTATTTTCTTAAATATAATTTATAAAAATTATAAATTAAAAAAAGGGCACCTGTTTTGAAAAAAATGGGAACCTATTTTGAAAACGGGCACCTATTTTCAATACAAATGGTCACCCATTTTTTAAATTTTGGATCGGGTGTTCGAGGCTAAGACATGTACCCTTTTTTTCAAAATAGGGACCCATTTCTAGTGGTATTTTTCAAGTCCACAAGACTTCCGTGGAATTGGTACCCAACTTCTTGCACTAACCCAGTATGGGCATGCATTTGTTTCAAAGAGGGGTTTTGACTACTTGAATGAGTGGACAACAATTAGAGGTTTCAATTAAAATTTGATCTTTAGACACGTATATTTAAAGCAAGGGCCATTGAGAGCACACAAGAAGTGAAAAAAGAGCATTCAAGTGTAACGACTTGTTTCCTTGATCTTCTTTTATTTGTTTTCACCTTGACTTCTGCTATTATCTTATAATGGGTATTTTTTGTTAGCATACCTTCATCATTTTTTAAATATATGAAATTAAGGTATCTATGATTTGATTAGTTGTAGATTTTCTACACCACACTCCCCCTAGTAAACACAAATACTAACATATTATTTGTTTTTTTGTTTTCTTCCTTCATTAGCTAAATGATGTTACTTGTTCTTCTTGATAATTTCACAGGCTTTCCTCCTTCAAGGGTTCCTTCCTATGGATGAGCAACATAATCAAGAATATATTCGAGGGACCATACCTAAATTACTCATTAATGAGCGTATAATCTAAGATTTAAAAGGACAGATCGCTACCTTGAAAGTGGAGATTGCTATTGACGAAAGAAGAAAAAAAGTGAACAAGAGGCTGGAAACCATAGACAAATTTTGTACTATGATGAAAACTCACTGCACCCAGATTGTCAACGAACTGGAGCTTCTTGCCAACAACCAGCCTCGGGATTACATTTTAAAACTGCTTGAGGAGTTCGATTCGTGCTCAATTTGTAGTCAGCAATGTAGAGGGGATGATGTCCACTATTTGTAGTATATTTATATATTTAGATTAAATTTTATTATTATTTATGCAGAAAGAGTTTTTATATTTGTATTTGTGAGTCTTTAGTTCACTTTCATGTGGATATCTTTTTGGATTTTCATGCATTAGGAATATGATTCAATCAACTATTTTTTCCCAACGAGGCTCAAGTATGTTGAATTTAACTTGATTCTTATTTATCTTTATATGTGCCTTAGTTGATGGGATTGTAATAAATTTTACCTTTCATAGGACTGGTTACAATGTCCAGTTTGTTTTGCAAGGGCCACATTAGCAGACATTCAGAGGGTGTAGAGTTAATAGATAGATTACTATCTTAAAAATGCAATTTTCAAAATTGATATACTTTAATTTTATAATTTAGGAATAATATTATATCTTTGCTTTAAACAACATTTTAGTTTGATAATAATCATATTTGTTACTAGTACAAATTTTAGATACATATGTCTAGAAAAATATTAGATTGAAATTATTTTAAGGAAATTTATAATTATTATTAAATATTATTATTTTGTATGTGTAGATGGTTGTGGAAAAGGTTGACAGTTGAGGGAGGCTGACAGAGATTCAATTTCAATTTTGAAAATCTAAATGGCTAGATTGTCATATATGTGGGCTATCTGAGATTGTGAAATTTAAATTTAAGTTATATTTGGAAAGTGTTTTTCTATTAATGCCCAACTAAGTTCATGAAACATTGAAAATCTAAATGCTTTTTAACTACTAATAAGCTTAATTAGTTCAAGTCAAATTTATCAGACTAAAAAATAATTTAAAATACTACAATATGAGCAATGTTTGCGGGTTGTTTATGCAATACACACATTTTCTATGAGGAAACATAGGGCAGGGTGAGAGGATTTTTTTATATGAATACTTGATTTTTAAATTTTTTTCCCATTTTCTCAGAGCTATAAATCTCCCCCAAGAAGCTATATTTAAGGCTACATTGGTAAGTTACTTTGTATGGAACATTTGTAAAAGAGGATGAGGAGAATTATATATTGTTTGAAGCTAAACTTTTGGTAGTAATTGAGCATGATAGTGCTATGGTAGTATTTGGATTGAATGATTTTAATGGAAAAAATTGTCAAATGGTGTTCTCGGAGGACCTTGGCATTCTACTGGGATTCAACCAATGGTTATGATTTTATTCAGTGCACAGTTGATCATGGTTATCGAATATGACTTTTGTAATTGATTTTGTGTGATCTATGGATATCCTAATATATTTGATCTACAATGTGTATCTAATTTTCTTAGTTTTTTCTCAAGAACATGAAAAAAAAATGACATTTTTGGGAATAGGAAATGTCTTGAGTGGAAGTGGTGTTTGAACAAGAATTAGTGCTAAGAAGTATGCAGCTGATCTAATTAACCTTATTGGGATACTGAAAACAATTTTATGAGGATTTTTTTGATTCAAATTGGTTTAAATATTTACTTCAAGAAATAGGACAAAACATTATAGGTGTTGTTGGACATCATATCTACAATCTGGCGACACCTATATGCGATGTTAGTTTTCATCAGTCTCTTCATAATACCAATTTTTTAGATGATTCCATTTGACAATTTGTTATCTAGTTAACTAGGTATCTGTCAACATTTTGGGGATAAGATATTGGACCATTATTATTCTTATCTTATAGCCGGGAAGAGACTACATTAAAAAACCTTAAAACAATCTTGGAGAATTATGGACCTTGGTCAAGTGCTTGGGTTGTTGAAGCTGGTGGAGCTCATAGCACTGGACACAATCTGGTCACTAATAATTTTTATTTCTTACTAAGCTTATCTCTTATGATACTTTGATTTTGTTTACCACAAAAATTTCAACAGTGCCTAAATTTTAAAATTTGAGGTTTCCTTTTTAAAATAGGAATGAAGCTTATCATGCTTCACTTTTATAGAACAAGTAAAATCTTTAGACATGGTGAAATTAAAAGGTAACAGCCAAATCAAAAGAGAAAAATAGTTTGTCTAACTCTATGTTAAAAACACTACAAAAATATTTTGTCGAGGTCACATGATACTAGGGTGGGTGCAAGAAGTTGAGTCCCACTTTTAGGCAAAAAGTGGAAGTGTTTTTCCTATTTTTTTAATTTTTTGTCAATTGATGTCAAAATTTGAGGCACTTAGAGATTGAATCTTGGAACAATCCACTAATAGAAAATGTGGTGCTCGGAGTCTAGTTTTGAAATATGTAATTTATTTGAATACCCACATGGTAAAAAATATTTTTAGTAGGGATGGTTAAAAAACCCTTTTTCAAAATGTCTGTTTCAGGACCATACCCCACATGTGTACGACCACCCTATTTTGAAGTATATAAATGAATTTTTCTAAATCCATCTAGGGGAAGGTACCTAGAACATCAAAGATTGGTCAGAATATTTTTGCTTTTTTTTAAATTGAATATGTTTTTTTAATTAATTTTTAATTGACTATAAAGTACATTTTTAATACCTTTCGTGTACGACCACCATAATTTGATAAAAAATTCACTTTTTTTGAATTTTATTTTTATTTTGAAGAAAAATTCTATGTAGATTGGGCTCATATAATTGATTTTTTCAAAAACCTAAAATCAAAAAGTTATTAAAGTTTTAGTGAACCTTTCTATTTTAAGTTTAGGTACCACTTTTGATTAATAAATATTGTGAAAATAGTAAAATTTATAATATCACTATAAAATTTATATTTTTGAAATCTAGACAGTAAGAACTCTAATGGATTTCTATTTCATCAAAAAATTTGATTAGGATGACCCTAAAAAATTTACGAAAAGACTTAAATTTGGTATTCAAATGCCTTAGTCGTTACTTTGGAGGTTCAAGCATAGCCTTGGTCCAACCAAACTTGTCCCAAACCAAAATCCAATGCAAAGGGTGGTCTTATAAATTTGAATTTTAAAAAATGGGCATACGTTCAAAAACATGTACCCGTTTCTTAAATATAATAAATCGGCATGTAAAAATAAGTTTCTTAAATATAATTTATAAAAATTAAAAATTATAAAATAGGCACCCGTTTTGAAAAAAATGGGAACCTATTTTGATAATGGGCACCCATTTTCAAAACAAATGGTCACCCATTTTTTGAATTTTGGATCGGGTGTCTAAGCCTAAGACATGTGCCCTTTTGTTCAAAATGGGCACCCGTTTCTAGCAGTAGTTTTCAAGTCCACAAGACTTGCGTGGAATTGGTACACAACTTCTTGCACTTACCCAGTATGGACATCCATTCTTTTGAAGTAGGGGTTTTGACTACTTGAATGAGTGGAAAACAATCAGAGGTTTCATTTAAAGCTAGATCTCTAGACACCTATCTTTAAAGCAGGGTCCATTTAGAGAACACAAGAAGTGAAAAAAGAAGCATTCAAGTGTAACAACTTGTTTTGTTGATCTTCTTTTATTTGTTTTCACCTTGACTTCTGGTATTATCTTGTAATGGGTATTATTTGTTAGCATACCTTCATCGTTTTTTTTTATATATGAAATTAAGGTATTTATGATTTGATTAGTTGTAGATATTCTACACCACACTCCCCCTAGTAAACATAAATACTAACATATTATTTGTTTTTTTTTTTTCTTCCTTCATTAGCTAAATGGTGTTACTTGTTCTTCTTGAAAATTTCATAGGATTTCCTCCTTCAATGGTTCCTTTGATTGCATGTAACTGATTGAATATTTGATAATGTTAAGTTGAAGATGATGCAAGATATTAAATCAGTTAATGGTTTATATTGTCATTGATGTCAACTTGATATCATATGTATGGTCATGTACATAATGCCAAATAATTTATAGAATAAATGGAACAATGATTATGCTTTCAACAATGCATAAAATTCAAGTATTCACCAAGTGACATACAACACCAATGGAGTGCACACCATTGGTAAAGGCAGAAAAAAAGGTCACAGTGATATCCGACGAGCAGAAGATAGTGTTGCCCGACGAAGTAGGATCACAAGTTGCCTGACAAGAAAAATCCAATGATGCCCAATGGATGGAGATCTCAAAGCTCATAGGAGTTACACTGACAGAACTGGCAGTTGTCACTAATGATAAACTACAAAATTGACCGACAGAACAAAGAGTTCAAAAAATGACAAAATATCTAGCTGGCAGAGCTTAAGGATAGACTTAACTAGTTGTTTTATTTGTTTTATTCACCCAGAGCTACATAATTAATTTATAAAGGATTTATACAGTTGGAAAGAAGATAACTATGAGATAAATCAAGAGTTAAAGCCGTAAATCAAATTGGCTGGATTGTTTTTCTCGCCAAGAATCAAGAATCAAGAATTAAGGAATATCATGTCTATATAAGAGACAAGCATAATTCATTTCCGCAAGCCATCAGATACATGGAACGGGAGTGAATAGAAAGAGGATGCTGAAGAGAAATTGGTGAAGTATAAACTCCATACAGTCCTGATCAATCAAGCTGAAGGAGAGCTAAATAATTCTACAGACACTGATGAACAGTGAAGCACAACATCACAAAGCAGAAAGTGTGGAGCATAAATAATTGAAGTGATACATTGATCAGAGAGGTATTGTACTTAAATAGATCTGAAAATATGTAATTCAAAGTTGCATTAGAAATAGGTCATAGTGTTTCAGTTTAACCATTGAAACATCAAGTCTCGTAATAGAGCATGACTTAATAGTCTTCTATAATTGAGGTATATCCTGACAGATTGCCAAAAAGGTTGATTCATAAAAGTAGCATTGACTTTTCATAAAGCCTATTGACATCCTTAGAAGAAGGTTGATTCAAGGATGGTAGCAAGATTTTCCTAAATCCTATTGATAGTCTAAGAAGAAGGCTAATACAAGGATGGTAGAAAAATAGATGCCAGAAACTAAGTGATAACTTATGTATAAAATCCTCTAACAAGGTCACACTTAATAGTGTGTTTGTAACCTTTAACAGGGTTGGCTCTTAACAGGGCTCACTTCAGAAGAGTGAAAATTTGGGGTACTGGTCTCAGTGGTTTTTCCCTTAACAGGGTTTCCACGTTAAAATATGTGTTATGTGTGTATGATTTATTACTTTATTATTTTACATTTCACATATGCATTTCTGGATTGATTGGTATACTCTACATATTTACTAAGTATCAGTAAATAGTTTTACTGCTTATCAGTTATCAAGGAGAATAAGGACAGACAAGGTAAACTGACAGACAGTCAAATATTATAAGTATTTCATAGCATGCATCTTGTAGGGACTTAATAATTTGAGGTGTATTGATTGGTGGATTAAAGTTTAAAGGATAAATTTTTGAGGCCACTGATTCACCCCCCTCTTAGTTATTACTAATAATTGGTATTAGAGTTTGTGTGCTTAGAAGGAAGGTTTCAAGACCTAAGTAAAGACCACAAGATGAACAGACAAGATGTGCCCAAGCTGGACAAAGACAACTTTGCTTCATGGCAAAGCAGTATAAGACTCCAATTATCAGGTATTGGTAATGATGTTACTCAATACTTAGATACTGAATATGTGTTTCCTATAGGACCATTGATAGTAGATCAATTAATATTAAAGCATGAGCATAATTGCATGGTTATAGAGCTTTCTTCCTCACTCTCTGATGCTAAATTTGAAGATGTCAAGGATTGCACAACTGCAAAGAAAATGTGGGACAAACTAAAGCTTGTACATGGAGGTGATACAAATGTTCTGAGAGCCAAGGCAGAAAGCCTTAGAGGAAAGTTTGATGATCTCATAATGAAATAAGGTGAAAACATCACACAGTACAACACAAGAATAAAAGAAGTAGTCAATGCTATACGAGGTGTTGGAGGTACACTTGAAGAGGAGACAGTTGTAAGTAAAATCTTAAGAACCTTATTACCTGTATATGCTATTAAAGTTTCTGCTATTCAAGAAATGAGAGTAGTAGAAAATAATATAGTTACTCTTGATAGCCTAATTGGTAGACTAATTTCATTTGAGATGAATAACTTTGACAATAGTGTGTTACCAAGTTTAGAGTCTGCATTTAAGTCTTCTATGAAAATAAGCAAATCCAATCATAGATGATCATCTAGAAGGGAAAGTAAAATTGAGAGTGAAGAAGAAGATCTAGATGAAATAGAAGAACTTATGGCCAGAAGAATACAGAGAGGCAAAGGTAAATACAAAGGAAAGTTACCACTTGTATGCTTTAATTGTAAAGAAATTGGACACTTTATTGCAAGATGTCCTAATAGAAGAAAAGATGATAGAAGTGATGACATATCTTTCGAGAAGAAGTCTAGCAAAGGTGATAAAAAAGATTACAGAGGTTACCGACGATCAGAAAGAAAGGATACCCGAGACTATAAGGATAAAGGCAAGAAGGCTAGCTACCTAGCTGCTTGCAAAGATGAAGATACTGACACGGAACTTGATGATGACATTGAGATGGTATTTGTAGTTGTGAAGGATAATTTAGATGAAGATGAAAGGTATGAAGAAACTGCACTCATATCTAAGGTTAGTAAGAATGATATCTAGATTATAGATAGTGGCTGCACTCACCATATGACCAGTGACAAAGAAAAGTTTAATACTTTTGAATATTATAATGGTGGTACAATAAGAATGGGAAATGATACACCTTGTCCAATTGAGGGTAAAGGAAAAATAATGTTGAATAACCTGATTAAATGTGAAAATTATTATTGGGTAAAAGGATTGAATTATAATCTGTTGAATGTTTCTCAGCCAAATAATTCAGGTCACAGAGTAGCATTTGAAAACAAGAAGGCAAAGATCTTCAATGAATCATGAAAACTGATTGGTGCCAGTGAACAGACTAAAGGTAACTTATTGTATCTGAATGATACTAAATCCAATTGCTTAATGACTAGAAATGAAGACACATGGTTGTGGCACAAAAGATTTTGTCATGTGAATTTTGAAAATATGATGAAAATAAACAGAAAAAGAAGTGTAAGAGGCTTATTGATGATGACAAAGCCAGACAACATCATGTGCAAAAATTGTCAAAAAGGTAAAATGACAAAGTCTAGTTTCAGAAGAAAATCCCATACATCTAATGATATTCTAGAATTAGTCCATACTGTTTATGTGGACCTATGAGGACAAAGAGTTATTATGGAGATAGATATTTTATTCTCTTTGTTGATGATTACTCTAGAATGATGACAGTCATGTTTCTAAAAGAAAAATCTAAAGCATTCGAGATGTTTAAATGGTATAAGGCTATGGTAGAGAAACAAAGTGGTAAGGATCTAAAATGTTTAAGATCAGATAGATGAGAAGAATTTATATTAGATGAATTCAATAATTTCTATAATGAGAATGGTATAAAAAGACAGGTTTCTACACCAAGAACTGTTGCCCAAATTTTCCATCCTATGCAATTTGGCCTGGTCTGCCCTGTGTGACCGTCTAATCGCTTTATCCCTCCTAAAAGTGCCTGTTTACCGATTTTCGGTACCAAGATCAATCGGGTGAATTTACTATGTTTTGAATGGAGTAGGGTAAAATTCTCAGTTCTGTTGGATCACATTCATACTCATTCTCTGAATTTCTTGGTTTCTGCTCTTTCCCGGGCTTTCTAATTTTAAATCCTATTTTGCCATGCCAAAGAAGAGGTCAAACCCTTTTGAAGTCATGCTTTTGTCTCATCGCACAATCATGATCTATCTAAATCAAAGTCTTTAGGTTGCGCGAGTGTGCGACGAGCTATAATCATGTCATCGCGCAGTCGCGAGCTATTTTTGAGTAGGTCTAATCCATCCGCGAGTTGGCGACGAGTTGTTTTGGGAGGTCATCGCGTAGTCGTGATTTACCTTTATCTTGTTGTGTTCAGTGTGCAAGTGCATGATGAGATGTTTTAAATGTGTATCATGCAGTCGCGATGTCTTTTGGATGTCAATGTTTTGGGTCCACGACCGAGCGACCAAGGTGATTGTTTAACTCATCGCGCACTCGCTAATCTTTTTAGATGATAGAATGCCAGCTCGCGACCATGTGATGAGTTAAAAAGGGAAGGTCGTCACTCAGACACCGTTCCATAAAGGTGAAGGATTTTCAGCTTGCAACTATGCGATGAGGAAAAAGGGAAGCCGTCGCGCACTCGCCGATCAAAAAATATAAAGGGAAAAGAGCTCGCGAGTTGGCGACTAAGCAGAAAATAGAATGCATCACTCACCCGCGCATAAAATGAAAGAAGGAATATTAGGATGGCGAGTGTGTGACTAGATAGAGTATGCAGTGAAAAATTGAATGTCGCTCCGTCGCCGAGGCTCAAGTGGTATGAAAAGTTAGCTCGCGACTATGCGACGAGCTGTCAGTGAGGGAAGCATCGCTCACTCGCATGTATCAAAAAGTAAAGTATAAAATTGGTGTGAGTGTGCGATAGACACGAAATGAAGTATAAATTTAATGCATCACTCACTTGTAGAAGGTAAAAAGTGCAATAAAAATGGATGGCGAGTATGCGATGAGAAATAAAAAGGATGTGTCGCTCACTCACAGGGATCTTCCCAGAAGTAAAAAATGTAGCAGCAATGCAGACAAAACTATTGAACTGTTTGAGAAGATTTTATTAAAGAAGTTAATGATGCATTCGTTTGCATTCATCATATGTTTAGAAGCCCAGGTTGTTCAGTTTGCAGAAGAGAGATGTTTTTCTCGGCTTGCAGGGTTTCCAAGGTTCATCGGAGTATTCTAAATTGTAGGAAATTATGCACAGAGCAGTCTGCTGATCTCTGATTAGATTTGTTTCAAATTCGGTAAAGGAAAGGAGATTCAGAGTGTGACAGGTCAAGGAGCAGAAGGCATCGCTCACTCGTAGGAGGCAAGGATTCAGAAAGATATTAGATATTCTCTCAGACGCTGGAGGCCAGATATTTTTATAGGTGGAAAGATCAGATTTTTAAAAAGATCAAAGGTTGCAGTTGATAAGTCTACAGAAGAGTTATTACATTTTAGAGACTTTCATGACTCTTCTAGAAGGATAGGGTTACTTCTTTAAGGGAGTATTGATGATAGTATGACTTTTGGATCACCAACTAGTATTTTTCAGACTTTTAAAAAGTTAGACGGCGGGTGGACAGGCAAAGTCCGATCCAGAAGTAATTGCCCTCCAAAAAATGCAGTTGGAAAAGTTGTATAAGTATGAGTTGAGGACTCATTTGTAAAAGGTTCCAATTATGCGAGGAGGCATGCTTTGTGACATTCTTTCTGTCCCTGGTATTTTTCGTGCATAAGTCTATAACTCATTGTGAGAAATAATATGCAGAGCTTGAAGTTCTTGAAATCAATTTATTGAATTGTGTCAGCCTTGTCTCTTTTCTTCTTGTTTGTATGTGTTTTAGATGGTTGATGAGTTAACTGTGAATGATTTTATTTCCTCTTAATCATGTCCCATGTGTAGCATCTACTTGCAGAAGAGTATGTTTTCTTGCAGGTTGTAACTCGTGTCTTAGTTTGAGCTGTTAACTGTGAAGTCTTTCCTCTTAACTAGTTTAATCATGACCTTGTTATGAAATATTGATGCATGCCTATACAAGAGATTTTTGTTTTACCTCCAATTCAGTTAAGTTGACCTAGGGCTTTACCCTATGTCTGTTATGTTCTCATGTCAAATTCGGTGCATCACCTAGTAGGTAGTTTTCTTTCAGTTATTTCCCTTTCCATGCAATCCTTCTAACCCTTTTCCCCTCAAGTTTACTTTCCTTTTTAAGAGCAAGCTAAGGTGATTATCCAAGAGGAACTAGCCTAGAATCTGAAGGTCTCATCTTGGTTAGCAGAGGTCCCACAACCTTGAGATGACTCCCTTGTTATACTGGATTATCAAGACCAAGAGAGCTTGAGATCAGAGGTGCAAATTTAGTGTATAACAAGAACACCACAGCAAAATCGAATTGCTGAGAGAAGAAAAAGATCAATAGTTGATTGTGCAAGAACACTGATGATAGAAAAGGACATCACCCAAATCTTCTAGAGGGAAGCTGTCAGCACTATTGCTTATACACTTAACAGAGTACAATTGAAGAAAGACACAAAGAAGACTCCTTATGAGCTATGGTATGGTAAAACACCCAATGTAAGTTACTTCAAAATATTTGGTAGTCAATGATATGTCTTGAAGGATGATAGAAATAGAAAGCTTGATGCCAAAAGTGATGAATGTATTTTTCTAGGGTATTCTACCAAGAGAAAAGCTTTTAAATGTCTAATTAAGGCTTCTAAAAAAATAATTGAAAGTGCAAATGTAAAGATTGATGAATTTGCAGAAAATAATGAGCTGGAAAGCACAAAAGAACCAGAAGACTACAACAAGTTTGTATATTGTGAAGAACCCATAACTCTTCCCAAGGAACAGTGCTTAATTCCATAACAACAGAATGTTGCAACCGATGGTCAGAATGTTGTTACTGAAGGTCAGGATAATGATCAAGATAATGTGTAAGGTAATGAAGATCAAGCTGATACATGAAGAGTTGTACCTGTACTTGCCATATATGTAAGAGGGAACCATACAGAGGACCAGATCATAGGAGATAAGAAAGTTGGTACAAGAACAAGAAGTAAGTCTTTAAACTCAAGTTGTTTAATTTGTGAGTTTGAGCCAAAAAATTTCAATGTTGCACTAGATAATGAAGAATGGATAAGTTCTATGAATGATGAAATTGAGCAGATTGAGAAGAACAAGACATGGTCACTTGTGCCAAGACCAGATGACAAGAATGTCATTGGTACTAAATGGGTATTTAGGGAAAAACTGAATGAGAATGGAGAAGTCACAAAGAACAAAGCAAGACTAGTATGCAAGGGGTATGCACAAGAGGAAGGTATAGATTATGGAGAAACATTTGCACCCGTTGCTAGACTAGGAGTAAGAATACTACTTGCTTATGCTGCATATAAAGGATTCAAAGTATATCAAATGGATCCAGACAAGAGGAACATGGTATGTAGACTTCACAAAGCCTTGTATGGATTGAAACAAGCTCCCAAAGTCTGGTATGAATGAATTCATTCCTATCTAATAAGTATTGGATTCATAAGGACTAGTGAAAACAGTAATCTTTATTTGAAAGAAGATACTATTGCTAACACTTTGATTGCTAAAATATTTGTTGATGAAATCATATTTGGAGGCAATGATGTGATATGCAAATAATTTGCTGATAAAATGAGAAAAGAGTTTGAGATGTTTATATTTGGAGAGATCAAGTTCTTTCTTGGTCTACAAATCATTCAACAAAGTGAAGGTATTTTCATTACACAATCCAAATATATCAAAGAGGTCCTAAAAATATTCAAGATGGAAGTTTCCAAACCTTTTGGAACACCAATGGCTACTGGATGCAAATTAACAAAGGAAGACAAGAAAACAGAGGTAAATCAGACTTTGTACAGGTCAATGATAGGAAAACTCATGCATGTTGTACACACTAGACCAAATATTGCACATGAAGTAGGAATTGTTGCTAGATTTTTTGCTAACCCCAGGGAATTAAATATGACTGCTATAAAGAGAATCTTAAGATATCTAAAGAATACTGAGGAATTTGACTTATGGTATAGAAGAGAAGAAAAATTTGAACTAAAAGTGTTTACCGACGTTGATTGGGCTAGAAATCTTGATGACCGAAAGAGCACAACTGGAGGAGCATTCTTTATGGGTGACAGACTTGTCACATGGATTAGCAAAAAGCAAGGATGCATCTCTCAGTCTACTGCAGAAGTAGATTATGTTGTTGTTGCTGCAAACTACTGCAAACTGCTCAAATATTGCATGGATCAAATAGTTGCTGGAAGGTATGCATTTGAAGATCTCAGAACCCGTGATTATCTATTGTGATAACACGAGTGAAATAAACATTTCTAAGAATCCAGTCATGCATGCAAATACTAAACACATTTCCATCAAGTATCATTATTTAAGAGAACAAGTTCAAGAAAAAGAGGTGATACTTGAATATGTGCAATCAAAAGAATAATTGGCTGATATCTTCACCAAGCCATTGCCCAAGGATACATTTGAGTACTTAAGAAAGAGACTAGGGGTCAAACCCATGTCTACCAGTCAGTAAAGAACTAAAGGCTGCATCGGCCATATATTATCAAAATATCATCCATGTTGATGCAAGCAAAAGATGAACTTCAAAGCTACATCTATATACAGAAAGGTATATATCAGAATTGAGCACCAGAGCATATTGTTGTATTGCTGATGGATAAGGGAAATTCAAGGAATATATTATGGATAGAAGAAAAT
>MU227555.1:5320365-5357081 GCA_018584345.1 Thuja plicata | reverse complement strand
AAATCCTCTAACAAGGTTGCACTTAACAGTGTGTTTGTAACCTTTAACAGGGTTGGCTCCTAATAGGGCTCACTTCAGAAGAGTGAAAATTTGGGGTACTGGTCCCAGTGGTTTTTCCCTTAACAGGGTTTTCACGTTAAAATCCATGTGTTATGTGTGTATGGTTTATTACTTTATTATTTTAAATTTCACATATGCATTTATGGATTGATTGGTATACTCTGCATATTTACTAAGTATCAGTAAATAGTTTTACTACTTATCGATTATCAAGGAGAATAAGGACAGATGAGGTAAACCGAAAGACAGTCAAATATTATAAGTATTTCATGGCATGCATCTTGTAGGGACTTAATAATCTGAGGTGTATTGATTGGTGGATTAAAGTTTCAAGGATAAATTTTTGAGGCCACTGATTCACCCCCCCCCCCCAAGTTATTACTAACATCCTTCCTATGGATGCACAGCATAATCAAGAATATGTTATGGGGACTATACCTAAATTACTCATTAATGAGCATATAATCTAAGATTTGAAAGGACAGATCGCTAACTTGTAAGCAGAGATTGCTATTGAGAAAAGAAGAAAAAAAGTGAACAACAGGCTAGAAACCATAAATGAATTTTGTACTATAATGAAAACTTAGTGCACCCACGTCTTCAACGAACTAGAGCTTCTTGCCAAAAACCACCCTCAAGATTACATTTTAAAAATTCTTGAGGACTTCGATTCGTGCTCAATTTGCAGTCAACAATATAGAGGGGATGATGTCCACTATTTGTGGTATGTTTATATATTTAAAGTTAATTTTACTATTATTTATTTAGAAAGAGTTGTAATACTTGTAGTTGTGAATCTTCAATTCACTTTCATAAGGACACCTTTTTGGATTTTCATGCGTTAGCAATATGATTCAATCAACTGTTTTTCCCAGTGAGGCTTAGGTATGTTGAATTTAACTTGATTCTTATGAATCTTTATATGTGCCTCAGTTGATGGGATTGTAATAACTTTTAAATTTCATATGACTAGTTACAGTGTCCAGTTTGTTTTGCAAGGCCCACATTAGCAGACATTTAGAGGGTGCGGAGTCAATAGGTAGATTACTATCTTAAAAATATAGTTTTTAAAATTGATATACTTTAATTTTATAATTTAGAAATAATATTATATATTTTCTTAAAACAACATTTTAGTTTCATAAAAGTCATATATTCTTTTTATTACTAGTACAAATTTTTGATACATATGTCTAGAAAAATATCATATTGAAATTATTTTAAAAAAAATTATATTTATTATTAAATGTTATTATTTTGTATGAGTAGATGGCCATGGAAAATGTTGACAGTTGAGGGAGGCTGAGAGAGATTCAATTTCAATTTTGAAAATCTAAATGGTTAGATTGTCATATATGTGAGCTATTTGAGACTGTGAAATTTAAATTTGAGTTATATTTGGAAAGTGTTTTCCTATTAATGCCCAACTAAGTTCATGAAACATTGAAAATCTAAATGATTAGATTGTGGTATAACTTTGTAACTACTAATAACCTTAATTAGTTCAAGTCAAATTTATCAGACTAAAAAATAATTTAAAATTCTATACTTTTAGCAATGTTTGCGGGTTGTTTATGCAATATACACATTTTCTATAACGTAAACATAGGGTAGGGTGAGAGGCTTTTCTTATATGAATACTTGATTTTTAAAAAATTTCCCATTTTCTCATACCTACGAATTTCCCCCCAAGAAGCTGTATTTAAGGCTAAATTGTTAAGTTACGTTGTATGGCACATTTGTAAAAGAGGATGAGGATAATTATAAATTGATGGAAGCTAAAATTTTGGTAGTAATTGAGCATGATAGTGTTGTATATTAACATTCATAGTCTATAAATGTGTTGTCTTCTACAACCTAAAATTTGGTGACATTAATTGAACATAATGGATTTTCTACATTACCATGCATCACATGTATATTTGATGCACTTTTAAAATAAAGTTTTTTCCTAATTATTTATGCAATTTGTGTTTTACTTTTAGCTGTAAATGTATTTTAGAAAATACAAATTGTGGTGGCATGAGACATCAGTTCAATTTTTTTAAGTAATTATATTATTAAATTTTTAATTAGTTATTTTTTATAATTAATAATTATATATTAGATTTATTATTTATTAGTTTAAATTTGTATTACTATAATAATTTTAATATATATTTATTTCATCGATTTTAATATTCTTTGATTTATATTTTTCTTTTCAATTTTTTAAAATTTAATTTAGGAAAACTTCATATTTATAAAATATTCTATTTTCAAGATATTTTATTGGTAGAATATATTTAGTATAGAATATACTTAAAACTATATTAAATCTACATGAAAAGGGAATATAATAAATATATGAACTTAAAAAAAATAAAAATATGAAATTCTAGGTTAATGTTAAAGTTCATAACATATTTATTAAATAATTTAGATTGTTACAAACATTCAAAATTTAAATTTTTCATATTAGAATTGATTCATAAGTTTTATAATTTTCAATTATCAATCTATTTATGGTATAAAATTATTATTATTTAAAAATCAAAATTACACCTTTTATATTAACTTACAATATAGATCAAAAAATAAATGTCTCAACCTACTAATGGATTTATTAATTAAATATTTGATTTCAATTTTATAATATTTGTATTTCAATATTTCAAGACCTAAGAAGATGAAATTTTCTAAATATTTGAAAAATAACTTCTTTAAGGTTTCTAATTTTCCCACGCCAATTTTTACTGTCTTGTTTAAAAGGCTTCAAATTTAAGGATTTAAAAATTTCAATGTTGTTTATCTCTAATAAAATAATCAATTGAAAATCTAAATATAAAATTTATAAAATTGTAATTTGAAAAATTTATATTTTGTAACAATCTAAATTTATTTAATAAATATATGACGAGCTTTAATATTAATGTAGATTATAATATATTTTTAAAGCTCTTCATATATTTATTGAATTTCGGGTTACATGAGGTTTAATTTAGTTTTAAAAATATTCAAAACTATAAATATTTATTTCTAATGGAGCTTGATTATCTTATTGATTTAAAATCGTATTAATAAACAAAATAAAACAACTAAAAATAATGATCAATAAAATATCTTTTTAAAAAAAAAAATTTCATAGAGGTTTAATTCAACTCTAAATATATTCTACACTAAAAAAAGTTTGTTTTTAATAGAGCTTGATTATTTTATTTATTTAAAATCATCATTGACACACAAAATAAAACAACTAAAAATGATGATCAATAAAATTTAATCCAAATTTAGAACTAAAACTCAATTACAATATGTATTTTAAACTATAAATATAATTACAACCAAATAATAATTAACTCTAACTAAAAGAAAATACAATAGATCCCCTAAAAAGCTAACAAACTCCACATTTAAAAAAATTAAAAACAATTTATGAAAAAATAGTTTAGTAAAATTTAAATATAAATATAAATAACAATTAAATATAAATATAATTAAAACCAAATAATAGTTTGCTACAAGTAAATACAATAGATCCCCTAAATGCTGACGGCTTCCACATTAAAAAAATTATAAAAAATAGGGTAAATGTTAAAGAAAGAAAAATGTACCTATCAGATTTGTGCCTATGTAGGAAACGATAGGGGAAGTACGGAGTGAAGGTCACCGGTTGGGTGCAAATATTCGGCCCTATAGCCAATGCCTATATAATAGCTTTAGACGTAAGGCAAACATTAAATTCTATTTTTCAGTTTTGATTTCAATGCTACTGATGCTATGTTCAAATATTGAGGAGGGAGGAAACCCTAGTGCAGTAGTGGATAGATAATGCAATAGATTTGAGAGGAAAAATATTTGCGCTTGCCTTGTCTTGACGGGTCTTTGTGACTGGGTCCGCCAACAGATGTAAGTTGTCACCGGGTACCGGGGTACCGGCCAACTTCACTTATAAAGGTTGTTCGGGGAAACAAGACTTCCCAGGCCTTCAAGCATGTGAGAGTCGGGTCTCGATAGTGCAGGAGCTTAGTTGGGAAATGTGACTTCTTTGTTTAGGGGGATAGCTGGTTATCTTGGCTCATCTTCTCCAGGGATTTAAGTGAGTGTGGTTTCCTACAAGCATTCGTTAACTTTACCAAATAAACTTCAAAAGATATTGCAGAGTTAGAAATATTCCATCTACCTATAGTTATACTAAACATTCAAAACATTGACAATGCTCTAACATGCTATGCTAAATATTGAAGAAATATAGAACCATCAGCTCACATTTAATCAATAGCAAAGGGAAAGAAGGTCGTTAATCTACTTGAAGTATTAGAGCAAAGGACATAAGAACATAAAGCATAAAATACCGTCAACCTAGAGATCAGAATGCTAACAACGTCATTGATAGAACCCTTCCTTCTTCATTAACATATCTCCAGCAAGCACTGGTGCATATTACAATGGTGGCTCCAGGGGAGCATTTAACTACTGAAAGCTTCTAAAACTAAGGAGCATTGAGCTCTGCAAGTAAAAACTGATAAAACTAAAATGCTATTAGTTGTGGACTACAAAATCATCAATTTTGCCGACCCTTGGAATGAGGTCGGACTTATTATTTATACACAAATTTTTGACCTAAAACTAACGTAACTTATTTTACACTTAACAATATAATACTATTTCTGGTGGCCGGTACTTCCTGTGCCATGCTATAAAAGACCTTGAGATGGAAAAGGTCTGACATGTCAGAAGAATAAGACAAGAAAAGAGGAGTGGAAGAATCAGCCTCGAGAAGAGAGCCGATAGGAGAAGAGAAGAAATCCGATCCCCCAGGTGTTATGCCCTACATCCCTGTCCCTACATTTTGTGTGCAAAATGTTGGGTCCCCCCCTTTTTTTTTTTTTTTTTTTTTGGGTTTCTTGCCTTGTCTTTCTCCTTTTGTTTTCTTTCTCCGGGGTTTTCTTCCCTGTGGTTGTGTTTTGTTTTGTTGGTTTCTTGTGCCTCTGGGACCCCGGTCCTAGAGTTTGTCATCCTTTGTTAGGAGCTGGATTTCAGACTCCAGGATTCTTCACCACGATGTTCTCTTTCCTTAAGGTGATATCGTCATGGGGAATCCCTAGGCCTGAAGTCCGGAGACCTGTCTATCCGGAGTTTGCTGATGAAGAGGTGGATTGCTTTTTACCGCAGGTATAAATAGAACTTACCTATCATTTTCACATTTACTGTGATTAAACACTCAAGCAATCAGAGTGATTTCGGAGTGATTTGCAGAGATTTCATGATAATCCAGTGCTAAATACTTCCATCATTTCTGAACAATTGTGAGTGGTTTGAGGTGGTTGAATGTGATCGTTTGAAGGTTGCGGCTGTTATAGAGCTTCCGTGGAGGCTTCTTTCCTCCTCCTTTCTGCGTTCTTAGGTTGGTGCCTCTTTTCCCTTCAATTTTTCTTCTGTCTAGTGTTGTTTTCTTTCTATTTTTTTTGTTGCCTTTGCCTCTTTGTTCTGTTTTAGTTGTTTTTTTTTCTTTTTGGTTTTTCCGCCCGTTGGTTGGTTGGCTTTGCCAGAGGGTTGTCCACCCTTTGTGCAGGTGTAGTTAGCCTATAAATAGTGTAGAAGGATGTATATATCCTGTGCTTTGCATGGTCTCCCGCAGATGTTCACTCTGTGATGTATATATGTGTAAATGCGATGTGTATATGTGTAATTTTAGTGTATATTTGTTGTATATCCCTCTGTTCCATGTGTATATATCCCTTAGCTCCAATGTATATCCTATGTATATCCTTCTGGGTGGCTTAGCAAGCTCGCTGAGTTGCCTGTGTCATTGGTTTTTCGCTTGTAAGCTCATTTCAAGTAGAATACCACCTGTTTGAAACTTGGCTCTCAACCAGTTTCAAATAGGTGGTTTTCTCTCTCCTCTATAAAACTAGCCTGGCCCTCATTTATGTCCCATGCATGCATTTAAATCCGTCCAAGTGGCCTTCACTTTTCACACATTTGGACAGTTGGCTCCGCCGTCATCGCCATAACTCCTATTTATTACCTACCCACGTGGTGCCCACGTGGGCTTGACGGTTTGCCTTTTTGCACATCTTCACCAATGGTTACCTCTCTTGCCTCCAGGTCTCCTTCCATCATCCATCCCGTATCCTTCTTACCAAATGTGATAAAATTCCCAGACCTTGATGGTCAGTCAAATTCCTATGTTCATAATATGTATGTGCTTTCCAGATTTTTTGAATGAAACTAACTTTTCAGGGAAAGTAGACATCACGGTGGTAAGATATCCAGACCCCAGAGTATTTATTTATGAATACATTCTGATGGTCACTTTGTCTTGCAGCTTTCCAGAGTACACTTCCAAACATGTCTGAAGCATCTACATCCTCACCACTCGGAAGTCCAGAACTACCTTCCATGACGGCTACCAGAGCGGGTGTTAAATCCAAAATAGAGAGGGCTTTGGAGAAGTTGCCCCTAAGCATGAAGTTTGTGAAAGATAGTGTTATCATGAGCTTGAAGATCAAGTCTAAAGTTAAACTCATTACCGACACCAGCATCGCGACATGGCCCAAGATGTAGGCCTTAGTGAAAATGATGTACATCCAGCGATAGGCTGGAGATCAGCTAGCCATCAATGTCGGGGACTCCGGGATTCTTAAGGCAGCTTATTTCCCATGCTCTATGCAATCTCCAGAGCTTATTCTGACAATGGCCACCAATTATAACTCTTCTATCTGGGCTGTTAGCTCACAGCCCCAGNGAACCCACCGAGTACCCTACTCCTGTGGTATCCGTCGACCCTGACACCTTCCAGGTGGGTCTGGGGATCCCTCAATTTGACAAACCTGTTGTGGTTATAAGGATGGATGCCTTGGCCCAATTCACACAATTGGAGGAGGCTGCCCAGATATGTATGAACAATTAGTGGCTCAAGGTCCCGAAGAGGGACCCCAAGAGGATGAAGATAGAGATTCCCAGGTCCAAGCTCAAAGAGAGCATCCAGATGGGAATGATAGCACTGTCCCGAGTCTTTGGGAAACCCTCTACCCAAGAATTCACTCCATGGATGTATTATTTCCTCCTTGGCATCTCCACTAAGGGAGGGTACTTCGACTAGGCAGCTATAATTTCAAACCATGTCGACTCCCAGTTCCTCCAACTAGCCAAGAAGAAGAAATTTTACATGAATTCTTATGTTTTCTGGGCCCTAACATAGCAGAGGCCCCATGCCCATGGGATACTCATAGACAACGTCCTCAGGCTTGGCCTAGATCAAAAATCCCCGTGGGATTACTTCCCACAGATTCAATGGGAGGCCAGCTTCCCCAGTTTTTACAGAGTAAATGATGCGTTCATTTACTATCACCTGCTCACACCCACCCGGGACGTAGGGTATCGCCTATCCACAGAGGTGATGAATTTGGTCCAAATATATGAACATTACTACATCCAATTTAGACAACACACTTATATTGGGGTCACTAGCTTCTCCGAGAAACCCTACTTGTTGCCCAAGCACTGTGGGGACAAGATAGATCTCTTGGAATACTGTAGGCAGATGATGGAGTTGCATGCATTCTTTGTCTTAAAGAAGGTAACCAATATTCTATTCCCAATCACTTGTGGGAACTATTCATGTAGTATGGCCACCGCAAAAGAGGTGGATAACGAGCTTAAAATCTACAACCTGGAAGAGTTCTACTTGACGCGGAATAATTTTGATCCGCACGACAAGATTGCAATGGCACTTCCCCGGGCTTCAGAGCCCCATCAATACCATATGGAGGAATTTTGGGAAGATTGCTAGGATGACATGGAGGTATGGATCCGGCACTACATCAGGATGATGGCGGGCATGATGGAAAGGTTGAAGCTCCAGAGGTTCCCGGAGAACTTCTCGGATGCCAGCCACATGATCGATCCCCAGCACAAAGCAAAGGGGATTGATACAATGGCCCTCCCACCGGTAAATTGGGATGCCCAGGAAGGGCCAACAATTGAGGACTTCACCTGAGAGGTGGTCAAACTCAGCCATGCTTACTTCAAGAAGGTGTGCCCCAGGAGTGCCCGCAGAGCAGCCCAGCCAGTACCAAAGTTAACTCCGGGGGCTGGGACTTCCTCACAGAGAGTGGATAAAGGGAAAGGAATAGATACAACTCCTCCTATGTAAGAAGTCCCCATAAAAGAAAAAATAAAGTAGTTAGTGGTAGCCTCCCAAAAAATGAGGGAGAAGTTAATCACATGGTTGGCCACTCTAGTACTCATGGCCGGGCCAATTCGTCCCCCTTCCTCCCCATCATTGGCAGCCTTGATGGTAAAGGCAACAGGGGTAGATCCAGCGGAACAAGTAGCACTAAGGGATGCGGGGCCACCCTTAGTTACCCGAAGAAGGAAGAGGCTTAACCAAAAGCCTAAGGCAGAGCCAGGGTTGGGTATGCCCCAGACCCCACAAGTAGAGATCCTCTCTTCCAGTTTCCCAGAGCTAGAGAGAGAAACAGAGCCTGCTAAAGTCCCAGCCAGTCCTCCCTCGCAAGATGAATTTGATGATGTCTTTGCAACCGACGAGTTTGGAAACCTGCAGGGGGACACCAAGCAAATAGTGGCCAAAGTCCCAGCCCAAGAGGAAGTTGTGGAGCAAGAACCTGCTCAGTAGTAGGAAGAGTAGATAGAAGAGGAAAAGGAAGCAGAGCCAGAGATTGCCTCCAAGCCTCCAGAGATACAAGATTTGGGGGTGGACCAACAAAGACAGAATGAAAAAACAACATCTATTGGGGGAACCAGACCTATGGGAGTAACCATAACCCCAACCGCCATGTTCCAAGTGCCACTCCCAGGGGTGACCTTTGGGAAAGTAATTACCGCCACCCAAACTTTAAATCTCAGCCTAGTACCTCCACTATTACCAAAGGCTGTGCCGATAGAAAAAGAAATCTCGGCGACAGATGTCGAGGAACAAGAGGGGCAACAAGAGGAAGAAATCCCCAAGGAAGCCAACAGGATTCCAAATGAAGCAATGGATACAGAGGAAAAGGCTAAGGAAATAAATGTCACTGGGGAGGATATTGCCGATAAAGTAAAAGACACAGGCAAAGGGGTGGATGAGGCTCGCACCACTAAGGAAGAACAACCGCAGGACAACGGGGAAGAACCAAAAGAATAGACTTTGGCAAATAAGCCACCCCTGCCACCTTAGTTGTTAGTGGAGAGAAAGAAAAGAAAGGCTTTGTCCACTCTTGGAGCTCCTCTCTCCCTGGCCAAAATGATGGCTTAGGTTCAGGCCCCACCAAAGGCTAAGAAAGCCCAAATGGTTCATACTCTTTGAATCGGGTCGGGCGGAGAAATAGTTGTTGTTGTGGCGACACCTCCCCTAGATGCTGATGAAGCAACCACAGAGCCCAGAGATTATAACATTATAGAGGTATCACTGGGAAAGAGGGGAAAATAGGGTGAGGTGGACCTGTTGAAGGAGGCAGCTAGGGCAGTGGAGGCCCGTTATGAAAAAGAGGCCCAAAGGATCAAAATAGAAAAGGAGAAAAATGCAAACCTTATGGGGTTGCTTACTGAGCTGGCCCGACCTATCAATGCCACCCCTCTGGATGCTTCCACATCTGAGGCTCCACTACCACAGAGCGACATGGACTCCTTGCGAGCAACGAAGAAGAAAGCCTAGGCAGTCGATGAATGGGTCACTCTGCAAATAGGGAACACTCGACATTTCCTGGTATCCACCCTCCCAGACTTATATGCGGCCTGAGATGCTCTACATCACGCAGAGACTCTCATTGACCTATGGGAGGGTGATATTGAAAAATATCAAGCATAGAAGGTAGAGCTTGAAGAACTCCTCGGCCTAGGGGAGGAAATGGTTTCTGAATCTGGAATTCTAGAGGATGAATCATTTGATTTTGTGAGAACCCAAAACTCCAGACTTGACCTCACATTGGAGGTAACCAAGAAACTGGTGGGGACTCTACAAGAGAAGGTCAATGCACTGAAATATTCTTTCAATTTATACAAGTCTTTTGTAACAAAAATTTCTGGGGCTAACCACCTCAGTACAGATACGTGCACGCCAGAAGATTCAATTTTGGGGAATTTTGATGAAATAATGAAGTCCCAATATCAGTCCTCAGAGGGAATAAATGGTGCTCAAATGATGAGATTAACTCGTATGGTGCTTAGTGGCCATGGCGTGGCAAAAATGGCCGATGAATTTAAGGAGAATATTCTAGACCTGGGGGAAAAATTGAGGTGGCTAAGTACCGAAGGGCCAGCCTGAAGGATAT
Source organism: Thuja plicata (assembly GCA_018584345.1). NCBI lineage: Eukaryota > Viridiplantae > Streptophyta > Pinopsida > Cupressales > Cupressaceae > Thuja > Thuja plicata. The sequence continues at coordinate 5,346,765 of MU227555.1, read as the reverse complement.
CGACGAAGCTGGCATCTCCCGCCTCCTCCAGGCCTTCAATGATAAAAAACAACAGTAAGGTTTCTTTGGAGGCTAGAGAAAACCCAAACATTTGGTATTCTTTATTCTTTCGAAATGTAAGTTCCTGGATCCCGGAGTCTCGAATCCCAAATTTTGTATTCTTTCAAGTGATCTGTGTCCCGGTCCCTGAGGCCGACCGATCACTTTCAGAAGTGGTTAATAAAGACTGTCAGAAGGTAGTTGGCTACATAAAGGGGGTGTAGGATCAACAGTTGGATTTCTGATAGATGGTCTTCTCAAGGTGCCATTTCAGAGGTACACCTGGCACATTGGAGACAGGGTGCTGCATTTCCCATTTATGAGGCATGTAGCCTTGATCCTTGGGGGTCTGATTTCTTCCTTCCCTCTCCTGGCTCTCTTCTCGAGGCTGATTCTTCTGCTGTATATTCTTGTCTCATTCTTTTGACATGTCGGGCCTACTCTGTCTCAAGGTCTTTTGTAGGGTGGCACAAGTAGTAACGGCCTCCGGATATTGTATTTTATTGAAACATGATGTAAAATAGGGTTAGGGTTAGGGTTAGAAGAAAACATGTATAAATAGTAAGACCAACCCATTTCCAAGGGTCAGTGAAATTGATGATTTTTCTGTCCACAGTAATAGAAAAGCAATTTTTCATTTTAGTTGCAGAGCTCAATGCTCCATTGTCTCACTTTCCAATAGTTAGACGCTCCCCTAGAACCACCATTGTATCACGCACCAGTGCTTGCTGGAAGAAATATTAATGAAGAAGGGAGAATTATTTGCAATGATGTTGTTAGCATTCAAACTTCTGAGTTAATTGTATTTTATGTTTCATGTTCGTTATGTCTTTTTCTCTGATATGTCAAGTAGATTAACAACCTCTTTTCCCTTGCTACTGATAAAATACTAGCTGATGGTTGCATATTTCTTTGGTATTTAGTGTAGTATATCAGAGCATTATTGATGTTTTTAATATTTAAGCATAACTATAGTTAGATGAAGTACTTCTGACCCTGCAGGATCTTTTTCATTTTATTTGCTAAGTGTAGAATGCTTGGAGAAACCTCACCTTATTGAATCTCTAGAGAGAACGAGTTGAAGAAACCAGCTATCCCCCTCAAAAATAGTCACTTCTCCCAACCGAGCCCCACACCATCATGACCCGACACCCAGGTGCTTGGAGGTCCAGGGAATCTAACTTTCTCGGATAACCTTTTGCAGGCAGAGTTGGCCGGTACCCCTGGTACCCAGTGACAACTTATGACTGTTGGCGGACCCAGTCAGCAAAACCCCATCAATAGAAACTGGCGCTAGAAGGAGGGCATAAAATTGTCCCCCTCTCGAGATTCTAATTTTAAACCTCCTGAGGGTTCCCCGAGTTATAGTTTTAGGAGTCAAGCCTTCAGTGGGATTGGGTATTTCTCCCCAGTGAAATTTTAAAGAATCCTTAGGTCTGCCCCAAACCCCAGAAGGTTTGTCAAACTTGAGCCTCCTGCTTGAAAGAAATGGACCCTGAAAACCACACCAACCACTATTGTCTGGGGGTCTAGCATACCTCAGAATACCCAAACTTCTCAGACAACCCTGAGAACCAGTGCTCAAAATACCTGAAATTCAGTTCCCCCAATGGTTTCATATTTCAGAAACACTGGGTCCCCAATGGGAACTTTTTCGGGCGCAATCAACGACTTACCCTCACACCTGGAGAAGATCTACCCATGATATGAGCACTTAGGCTCACAAACCGCAGAAGAGCACTTACAAGCATATAAGGATGCCATGAACTGACACTAGATCCAGCATGAAGATGTTGTGACCTGGATGTTTCCCTTGTCTTTAGGGCAAGGCGAGTTGAACTGGTACCTTAACCTTCCCACCAACTCTATTAACAGTTGGCAGGACATGGAGGATGCCTTCCTGGCTTCCTTTCGCATTCATGTGGACCCAGCCTAGTCCCATAGCCAGTTCATCTCCATTAGAAAGGAACCTAATGAACCTCTTATAGCATTCAACCATCGGTTCCAACATGTCTTGAAGCGGTGCACTAGCCCTTTTATTCCATCCCCAGAAGTAACCATACAAACTTACCTTAACGCGATGGACCCCTTCATTGCCACTCTCCTTTGAAGAACAATCACCGCGGGCAACGAAGACACTTTGGTGAAGTTTTACAATCTAGCTTTAGAATTATCCTGTGGTCTCAACAAATCCCCAGGCGAGATTGGGCAGAGCGCGCCCTTCAACATGATCCCTGATGAAACAACGTATGCCGAGGGGTATAACCCCAATTTGGCAATGGGTACTCCCTCGATGGCAATGAATCCCCCACCACCTCTGATAGACCAGTAGACACGGTACATTTATCTAACACAGACTTAGGCGGTACCATGTCTGGAAGATTTCCCTTAGAATCAGCCACAATAGGCACAACAGCCTTAGACACAACCATCTAGAGTGCCTTTCTTTCAAAAATCTACGACTGGAGGATTGCCGCCCTCGACTCCAGCTAATACTGCTGCCTTCCCAGGAAACCAACAACAACAACCATCACACTATGACACCAATACTTAGTTGACCGCCGAGGTTGAGTCCCTCCGGTGAATGTTGTCTACCTTGACTGTGGACATGGGTCAACTGAAGGCGGGGTCCTGCGCACCCCAGAATTATAACTCCCAGAGGGGGAATATCTTCTCTGACCAATGAAACAATAATGCTGAGGCAAGAAACTTCAACAATTGGCCTAGGCCCAATCAACAGCAATAGAACAATAACACAAACACCGGAGGTCCACCTCTGAATCAAAATGCTAACCAAAACGGTGCTGAACCATCACATTTCACACTAGTCGCAGACTTCCAGCCCATGACTAATTGGTGTAGATTGCACGACATGGGCTCACACAATGAGGTAAACTGTGCCACGTTGAAAAAAGTCATCATGATCTTCTAGCTAGACAGATAGCAGTCGCATTATGCTACTCCCCCAAAGCCTCCTATGCAAGAGTCAACCCACAGTGCCTTCACCTATGAGACGATCTTCTTTGAAACTTCTGAGGAAGATGAAGAGGAATCCGAATTTCATAGATTCTTTGATGAATCTATCCCGACCTTTGAGGCCAATGCCTTCACCAACCCATAAACTCCATACAATACTCAGAGTTAGGTTGGTAAAGGACCAGCTTACATGCCAACGCCCCCTATCAAGGACACTCCTCCCTGGGATAATGCAACTGACCGACCCGCTCCTCTAAAGGGTTCTAGCTCTAACCAAGCAAAAGACCTAACCGAGGGAAATCACCAATTCCTGGGAGGAAGATTTGACATTACAAGGATGTTAGAACAGACCACCACCTCCATGAACTTGATGGAGGTCTTTCTAAACTATCCTGAGTAGAAGAAGTCTCTCTTGAAGCTCTTGGAAAACTCAAAATTCATCAGCCACCCACCCAGGATTGTCTCATTTGAAGATGCTAACGCGGCCATCTTCCAGGGGAATAATGAAGATCCTCCCTTATTACTAGGCCTGAATATCCAAGGCAAGAACATACATAATTACTTAGTAGACTCTGAAGCTTTGGGTAACATCATGCCCTTATCCATTTGTCAAAAGCTCGGATTCCATCCCACCCCATCTAATGGTGTAGTGATCCAGCTAGATAAGACTATCATAAAAATGGTGGGGGAATTGAAGAACATCTGGATATAGCTTATCCAGGACCCCAGGATAGCCAGCATAATTGACATCCAAGTGGTGGACATCCCAGAGACTTATGGGATGTTATTAAGTTAGAATTGGTCTAAGTCCTTGAACAGATAATTTTTGACCAACTTCTCCCACTTATGGCTCCCTTAGGAAGGAGAATCAAACAAGATATAGGTTGAAAGTGAACCCCAGATAAAACAGGCCCTTACTGAGGTCGGGAGGTTCAGTGAGGGCTTCTTCTCTGAGACTTCCCACAGGGTATATGGACCCTTCAAAATTTTAACATTCAATTTCACCCCTAGGGAGGATCCCATAGTGCTACAGAGAACCCAGGACCTAGAAGAAAAGCTGAGAGTTGAGGTTGACTCTCAAGGTTCCATAGCGACCCTCGCTACACTCCTATTTGGCACTTGGTGCTGAGTGCATTATCAGAAACATTTAGAGTTTGAGTGTGGGCCCTACCTTTTATTTGCTACCCAACACATCGATGCCTTCTGGAATAGAGAACATATAGCTGATTCCCTGGAGCCTAGTGTTCCTGCAAGATGCACTCCTTTGGTGCCATCTCCCCAGAAATCCCAAATCCAAACTCCTCTGGAGGTAAACCCTACCTGCACGTCAACAGTTCGGGAGGAAGCTCCTCCCAAGTCTCCCAAAAATAATCCAAAAGCTACTCTCACTCCCCAGCCCCAAACTATGAATAGTGATTTGTGGAACCTCAAGTTTGATGGGTCCTGATCCAAACAAGGCTGCGGGGCCGGGGTAGAAGTCCTTCCTCGCATCCTACAGACTGCAGTTCAACTACACAAACAATGTCACAGAGTATGAGGCTTTTGTCCTTGGACTCTTATTTGCGTTAAGAAAAGGTGTCACCCACCTCTGGGCTCTAGGTGATTCAGAGTTGGTCATCAAATAGGTTCAGATTCAATACACATGCCACGACAAGAGACTAGCCACATACCGCAATCAGGCTTGGATCCTTATTGAAGATTTTGATGCCTTTGGCATTGATCTCATTCCCCGGTGATGGAACTATGTCCTGGATGCCCTTGCCATTTCTGCCAGCACACTTGAGCCAATGGCTGGCTCACGACTCCGGAGGTTTTCAGTTGAGATGGTCCCCACCCTATCCATTCCAGATAATTTCACCCACTTTTAGGTTTTTGAGGATGATCAACATATACTAGCCTTCATGGCCAATGTTGGCATCTTTGAAGACCAGATAGTGGAGGAACGAGAACATGACGATACTAGGTAGGGTGACGAAGATGATGGGATCATGGACCTACCTACTAATACCATCCCGAAGGGGATGGTTGTGCTAGAGTGAATCTTTGAATTAGACCCTAGGGCTCGGGAGAAGATTTCATCTTCCTCTGAGGGAGGAAAGTTTGAAAAGGTAAACATCGGCCATCCCAGTGAAGAAAAGATAATCCACATTGGCACCTCCTGCTCCCCTGAGGAGAAAGAGAAGATTCTCGTGGTTCTCTGCGAATACATAGATGTAATTGCATGGGGTTATGAGGATTTCAAAACATATGACACATCCATTATGACTCATACTATTCCCCTGAAACCTGATGCTAAGCCTTTTCAACAAAAACAATGACCGGTCAACCCACTGATCGAACCTCTAATTTGTCAAGAGGTAGAAAAACTGCTGTCAGCCTGGATAATCTTCCCAATTTGGCACACTACATGGGTTGCCAATCTAGTCCCTATGAGAAAGAAGAATGGTGAGATCCACCTTTGCATGGATTTTCAAAACTTGAATAGGGCCTCCAAGAAGGATAATCACCCTCTCCCTTCATTGGATGAGGTGTTACAGATAGTGAATGGATCCCAAATGATGTCATTCTTGGATGGGTACTCTGGGTATAACTAGGTCATGGTTAAGTATGAAGATTGAGATAAAACAACATTCACCACCAAGTGGGGAATGTTTGCATATAGGAGAATGCCCTTTGGCTTGATTAATGTAGGGGCCACATTTCAGAAGGCCATGGACATTGCATTTGAGGGCCTTGTGAATTGGTGCATAATCATCTACATGGATGATTTGAACATCTTTTCCTGGGACAGGCGTGACCATCCCGCCCATCTCGCTCAGATCTACGAGAGATGTCACTGGTATGGGATATCCCTCAACCCCAAGAAGTGCATATTTGGGGTCACTGAAGGAAAGTTTCTCAGGCATATCATCTCCGATAATGGCATATCTATTGACCCTGAAAGAGTTGAAGTGTTACTAAACTTACAAATGCCCGGCAGCAAGAAAGAGATGCGATCTTTCTTTGGAAAGATCAACTTTGTCCGGCGATTCATCACTGGATTCGCCGAAATAGTCAAACTACTCAATGAAATCATGAAAAAGGATACCAAGATTGAATGGAGTCCTGAAGCAAAGCGGGCATTTTCCCAGATCAAGCAGACAATAATAGAAGCACCCGTCTTGGCTAGTCTAGACTACTCCCTTCCATTTTATATTTACTCATTTGCTTCACCGCATTCTGCCATGGTAGTGTTGACTCAAAAGGTTGAAGGGGAAGAATGACCGATAGCTTTCATGAGCTCCCCCTTCAAGAACACTGAATTCTAGTATTCATCACTAGAAAAGCAAGCCTTTTCTCTAGTTCGCGTCATGAAGAAATTCTGGCATTACATTCTCCAGAGTAAGGTGCATGCTATCATTCCAGACCAAGCCATGAAGTCTCTACTAATGCAAAATGAATTGGGTGAAAGTTTGGGGAAATGGATGGCTATCCTCCAAGAATATAATTTAGAGATGCAGCCCATGAAGATAGTCCAAGGCCAGGGACTGATTTGAGCGATGGCAGAAGAGACTCCTCGCATAGAATTTCAAGCTTACACAGTGGATTCCATCACTCGAGACCCATGGTATACCGATCTGTTATATTTGCTACTAAATAAAAAATGCCCGGAGGGGTTACCTCCCAATAAATGTCATGCCCTGTAGATGAAAAGAACTCACTTCATGATCAAAGACTCCATGCTCTACCATAGGAACTACGAGGGAGTATACCTCCAGTGCATTAACAGAGACCAAGCTGTGAAGGTGATTGAGGAATTTCACAGATGGTTTGGAACTGGGCATGGCTCAGCCGATGCCACTACCCATAAAATCCTTTGGGTCAAATACTATTGGCCCTATATATTCAAAGATGTTTACACTCATGGGAGAAAATGCCACACCTGCCAAACCACGGTGCATTGTGAGTGTAACTCGGCTATGCCTTTGCAACCAATCTTCAAGGCTAGGCCCTTCGCCCAATGGGAATTTGACTTCATTGGGGAAATCAACACCAACTCGTCTGCCAACCACCAATACATTCTCACTGCTACTAATTACTACACCCAGTGATTCGAGGCTATACCATGCAAGAAAAACATGGCAGACGTAGTTATCAAATTTCTGGAAGAAAAAATCATCACAAGGTTTGGAATGCCCTTTGCTTTGGTATGTGACAATGGCCTGGCATTTTCTTTGGCATAATTACTTAAGTGGACCTACAATCGAAAGATCACTTTGAAGTTTTTCAGCAACTATTACCCCCAGGGAAACGGTGTCGCTGAATCTATGAATAAAAATCTACTTGAAGTGATCAAACACCTGGTAGAATAGAATCCCTGGGATTGGCATCAAAAGTTGAAGTTTTCCCTCTAGGAAAATCGCATTCGAATCAAGGCCACCCTGGGAACATCCCCATTCCATCTATTTTATGGCCACAACCCTATATTCCCAATTAACTTACAGATCCTAGTTTTATAGTTTATGCAATAATTCAGCAATAGGGACAACATTGTGGAGGTTCGGCTCCTAAATCTGGTGCAAATGGAAGAACAGTGAGATGCAGCCCTTGAACATTTTGCACATCATCAAGCAGTGGTAAAATGATGGTTTGACTGCAGAGCCCAATACAAGGCTTTTCAGATTTTGGACTTGGTCCTGTTGTGGGACAAGGCTTGGGAAAAGAAAGGAAAGCATACCAAGTTCTAATGGCCCTGGCTCGGACCATATATAATCTCAAAAATCTACGGGGCAAATACTTACCGCCTTAACACCATGACTGGGGAACCCATCCCATTGCCCGTCAATGGATAGTTTCTCAAACACTACTTTGAATAGGGTAAGTTTGTCCTAAATTATACTTTATATAAAGCCTTCCACTTGTAAATATTTCTTTCCTGGTGCCTTGTTGGGAGGTATCGTGTCTTGTAAATAGCCTTGTCAGCTGCCCTCTGGGGCAGTCCTCTTTTGGTGGTTTTTGTTTTTATTTCTAGTTTTCTTTTTGGGTCCTGACATTTTGTTCTCGTAAGGATTGGGATGCATCGCATAAACTCTGGTCTCTGGTATGATGTTTGTAGCATGGTGAACTTAAGAATCTATCTTTAGCATAGTGGAACTGACCTGGTCTCTGGAGTTGTTTTATAGGTTTGGTGGTACATTTTGAGTAATCTCCATCGGGTTTTATCTTCGGAGGTTTGGAAATCAGTGAAACAAAAAAAATATAAGGAACAAGTAATTGGACACGCCGAGGGTAGATCGGTTGTACTGGTTAGTTGACCCAGGTCTAAAACTTTAAAGAATTCTTCCTGGGTCCAGATTTTTATCCCCTACTCAACACATGAAATAGGTGGAAAGGTGAAAGAAATACCACCATTAAAATTGGCTAAGCTTAAGATTAATGGTGAAAGAAGTACCACCCTCCCACCTAGAAACAAAAAAAATAACAAGAAAGAGGAAAGCAGGATGAAACTCTGATCTCTAGGAGAAATGAACAAATCTGATGACTGGTTCAATGTAATTAGTGCCTCTTCTCTACTCCTCTCAAAGGTCATCAACTTGATCTCCTTCCAAAGCACACATGCCACCACTGATGGAAGACTATGGAATGGATCCCATGTGGTCAAATTCTCTCAGATATGTTGCTCCTTTCTTGTCAGACACTTCGAGTAGTGACTTGTTCTAGTGTTGCTAACCAGAGATTCTATAGTTCTCAAATGCGCTAAGACATTTGTCCCAGATAGTCGCCATTTGTTATGCCCTGCATCCCCATCCCTACATTTTGTGTGCAAAATGTTGGGTCCCCCCTTTTTGTTTTTTTTTCTTTTTTAGTTTCTTGCCTTGTCTTTCTCCTTTTTTTTTTCTTTCTCTAAGGTTTTCTTCCCTGTGGTTGTGTTTTGTTTTGTTGGTTTCTTTTGCCTCCGGGACCCCAGTCCCAGAGTTTTTCATCCTTTGTTGGGAGCTAGGTTCCAGACTCTGGGATTCTTCGCCACGATGTTCTCTTTCCTTAAGGTGATATCGTCGTGGGGAATCCCCAGCCCGAAGTCTAGAGGCTTGTCTATCCGGAGTTTGCTGATGAAGAGGTAGATTGCTTTTTACCACAGGTATAAATAGAAGTTACCTATCATTTTCACATTTACGATGATTAAACACTCAAGCAATCAGAGCGATTTTAGAGTGATTTGCAGAGATTTAACGATAATCCAGTGCTAAATACTTCCATCATTTCTGAGCGATTGTGAGTGGTTTGTGGTGGCTGATTGTGATCGTTTGAAGGTTGCAGCTATTATAGAGCTTCCATGGAGGCTTCTTTCCTCCTCCTTTCTGTGTTCTCAAGTTGGTGCCTCTTTTCCCTTTGGTTTTCCTTCTGCCTAGTGTTGTTTTCTTTCTATCTTTTTTGTTGTCTTTGCCTCTTTCTTCTGTTTTTGTTGTTTTTGTTTCTTTCTGATTTTTCTACCCGTTGGTGGGTCAGCTCTGCCAGAGGGTTGTGTGCCCTCTATGTAGGTGTAGTCAGCCTATAAATAGTATAGCAGGATGTATATATCCCGTGCTTTGCCTGGTCTCCCGCAGATGTTCACTCTGCGATGTATATATGTGTAAATGTGATGTGTATATGTGTAATTTTAGTGTATATTTGTTATATATCCCTCTGTTCCCTATGTATATATCCCTTAGCTCCAATGTATATCCTATGTATATCTTTCCAAGTGGCTTAGTAAGCTCATTGAGTTTCTCGTGTCACTGGTTTTCTGCCTGTAAGCTTGTTTCGAGTAGAATACCACCTGTTTGAAACTTGGCTCTCAGCTAGTTTCAAATAGGAAATTTTCTCTCTCCTCTGTAAAACCATCCTGGCCCTCATCTATGTCCCATGCATATATTTAAATCCATCCAAGTGGCCTTCAATTTTTTCACATTCAGACAGTTGGCTCCGTCGTCATCGCCATAACTCCTATTTATTACCTACCCACATGGCGCCCACGTGGGCCTGACGGTTTGCCTTTTTGTAAATCTTCACCAATGGTTACCTCTCTGGCCTCTGAGTCTCCTACCATCATCCATCCTATGTCCTTCTTACCAAATGTGATAAAATTCCTGGACCCAGATGGTCAGTCAAATTCCTAAGTTCATAATATGTATGTGCTTTCAAGATTTTTTGAATGAAACTGACTTTTCAGGGAAAGCAGACATCACGGTGGTAAGATCTCTGGACCCGAGAGTATTTATTTATTAATGTATTCTTATGGTTTCTTTGCCTTGTAGGTTTCTAGAGTACACTTCCAAACATGTCTGAAGCATCTGCATCCTCACCACCCGAAAGTCCGGAACTACCTTCCACGGTGGCTATTAAATCCAAAATAGAGAGGGCTTTGGAGAAGTTTCCCCTAAGCATGAAGTTTGTGAAAGACAATGTTATCATGAGCTTGAAGATTGAGTCTAAAGTTAAACTCATTACTGACACCAGCATCAGGACATGGCCCGAGATGCAGGCCTTAGTGAAAATTATGTACATCCAGCGACAGGCTGGAGATCAGCTAGCCATCAATGTCGGGGACTCCAGGATTCTTAAGGTGACTTGTTTTCCATGATCTGTGCAATCTCCATAGCTTATTCTAACAATGGCCACCAATTATAACTCTTCTGTCTGGGCTGTTATGCTTGCAGCCACAGAACCCATCGGGTACCCTACTCCTTTGGTATCCCTCGACCCTGACACCTTCCAAGCGGGTCTGGGGATCCCTCAATTTGACAAACTTGCTGTGGTTACAAGGTCAGATTCCTTGGCCCAATTCACACAATTGGAGTAGGTCGCCCGGATATATATGAACAATCAGTGGCTCAAGGTCCCAAAGAGGGACCCCAAGAGGATGAAGATAGAGATTCCCAAGTCTAAGTTCAAAGAGAGCATCCAGATGGGAATGATAGCACTGTCCTGAGTCTTTGGGCAACCTTTTGCCTAGGAATTCGCTCCATGGATATATTACTTCCTCCTCGGCATCTCCACTAAGGGAGGGTACTTCAACTGGGTAGCTATAATTTCAAACCACATCGACTCCCAATTCCTCCCTAGTGCCACTTCTGTTATGTTATAGTCTTTGGGCCTTATGATCGCTACATCTACACCTGGAGGGGGTGTTACGATAGTCAAAACCGTGCTGCCTATTGGACCAGTTTAGAGAGTATGGAGTGTTCGTGCTTTCTTGGGATTTTTAGCCTCTACATTTCTAACCATAATTTCAGCCAACAAGAGTGTAGCACTTGATGCCACCACTGGGGCCTTTATTTTCTTTGATTCTACCAACCATTGGGGCAACTAGGGCGGCTTCACTGCTAAGACTTGTTCATCGGGATTCCCTTCAGAATCTGGTGGCAAATTCCCAGAATGTACATTATCTTCAAGCTCTTTCTCTCTTTCTTTCTCTTGTTCCATTTCTTGTTCTCTGGAACCTTCAGTATTTTCCACCATGCTGGTGCCCTCAGTTGTAACATCTGGGACCTTTTCTCCAGTCTCAACCTTGTTTGTATTTTCAAAGACTTCTTCATCCCTCCTAGTTTTAGCTAACCCTGCATTTTAATTTTCTGGGACTTCTTGATCAACCTGCTACTATTGTTCTTCAACTTCATCAGCCTCATCTGCTGGAACATTCTCCTCCACTGGAATATCCTCTGGAGGTGGGTGAGGTCTCTAGCCAAAATTTAATAATGTGGCCATCATTACTACCTCAATAAATATGCTCCGGGGCACTTGATCACCCAGAGTAACCAAAGGCGTCTAGAACACGATGGAAGGGGGCATGGTTGATCCTAAAGGTCCAGGTTTCCCAATCATTGGCTACTCATATGTGGGTTGCCTTTGTGTATCCTCTGTCTCTTGGACCGGTGTCTTCTCCTGTTTGGTCCCTATTTGTTCTTCTTCTTGGGCCTCTTGTTTTGATGTACCCTCTTCTTATGGGATCTCCTTTTCTATGGGGGCCTCTTCCTTATCCTGTGCAGAAATTTCCTCCACCACATGACTTATACCTTGTTAGAGGTCCATGAGCTCCTCTGTTGAGGAAGTGTTGTCAAAGTCATCGTGCAAGGCCAAGGAGTCAAAGATATTTTCAAGTTTGGGAGAGTTTGAACTAACATCCACTTGGGGCACATCTGACATACTGGGACTAGCATTTGCACTTGGTGTAGGAGTTACCTTCTTCTTCTTCTTTCTTGTCAGTGGAACCCCGGTATCTAGAATGCTGGTAGACTCTACCTTGACGAAAGTATATCTGCTCATCATTGCAGCCAACAATGGGGATCCGATCAGGTGAGTAGATGTCATTAGAGTTACAAGGAGGCCAGAGGACATCTATGTGCTTATCTTTTGGTTGTCTTTCCTTGCCGACTCCATTTGTTGTTGTAATTGGGCCATTAGAAGGGTGGGAATTTGGGGAGGTGCCTTGGCCTGAGTGCCCTCCTTTTCTTTTCCTTTGCTTGTGCTTGGTTCTACGGTGGTAGAGGACAAATAAGGTCAAGTGCTAGCGGAAGAGGGAGTGGCCTTGCGAACCGCTATTTTCTTTCAGGTGCTTTTGGGACACACCCAGGCAAAGTACCAGTGACTAGCTTGCAAAATAGGGCGACATACCCCTTCAATTTTCAGGTCCTCTAGGGTGGCCCAATCCATTAGAGGAAAATCTAACTTGTCCTGTCCTTGTCTTTTATACGCTAGATCCTCCAGTGGTCTGTCATCCGAGAAGCCCTTTGGGAAATTCTGAAGGTCAAGCGCCTTCAGGAGCCCTTTTCTCATGCATGAATGTTGTTGGGCTTGGAGATCAAAACTATTTTGGCAGTCCTCCCAAAAGTCTTCAATGTCTACTTAATGTGGCAGGGTGCCTGGGGAAGCGCTATGGAAATCTTGCCTAGGGGATCGTAGTTTTTCCTAGAGTGGTGGAATTCCACCAGTCCCAGGTCTTTCAGTTCATTATCTACTTCCCTTACTGCAGCGAGGCTGCATGTATAATTTCTGCATGAAAATGGGAATGGGACATTGATGACCTTCTTCAATGTGAAGAAGGTGTGCAGATCCATCATCTGCCGACAGAATTCTAAAAGAATAATCCTATCCCCAATATAACAGGGAAGGAGATGGGGCTTCCTGGAGAAGCCGGTCACCCGAATGTAGGTGTGGTCTTGGAATTGAATAAAATAGTGGCTATAGGTGCTGACCAGATTCATTTCCACCTGTGACAGTCGGTACCCAGAATCCTAAGTAAGTGTTAGGATGTTGTGGTAAATGAAGGCATCATTTACCCAACAGAAGTTCAGGAAGCTGAGTTCCCACTGTATTTGGGGATAATGATTCCAGGGTGTCACTTGTCCTGGTTTGTTTCCAAGTTCCCCAACTATCCCTAATCCTAGAAAAGCTAGTCTCTATTGGGAAAGTACCCATAGCATTTATGATGTCATGTAAAACTTGGAATGCTGGACAATAGCCTTTAGCTGTGTGTCCACAGGATTGGCTATGATAGCCGCCCAATTGAAGGTCTAACTACAAGTGGTGGTGTAGTACAGAAAGTAGTACATCCATGCTGAAAAATCTCAGGCATGGGGAAATCCAAAGATCCTGCACAAGAACATAATGCCCGCCTAAATGGGCTCTTTAAATTCCCCGCAGGGAATTTCCATCTTCATCCTCCTACAATCCCGCTTTGGGGATTTGAGCAAGTGGCTATTGAGATGTTGATGGGAGATGAGAGCAGCATCCTTGAACTCTTGCAATTTATGGACCTGATTCTGGATAATGGATCCTTTGAACTGTGGAAAATTTTGTTGCGTCCAAGGTGACAATTGTTGCTGGGTACTGTAATGGCCGAGGATCCAGGAGTAGAACGGTCTGAGTGGGTGTGTTATACAAAGTTTCTAGCTGGAGTATTAACTCTAGTGATTGCACCAAACAAGGAAAGTTTTCCACCTTGATGATGCCAGATGCAACTAGCTGGGTGGCCAAATTATCCCTGGTGGCCTTCAACCTATAAATAGCTTGGATCAAGCCTTGTATTTCAACCCAAGGTCCAGGCTCTATGTCCGTAATTTCTTGAACTGTGGAATCCACCTTGGATCCCATGATAACACCCTCCTTTGGATAGTTGGAGGTCAAGGGAAACTTTGCTAACAACCTTTCGGCCTTGGTTTTGGTGGTTGTTCAGGTGGAAGTGGTAGGTATCTCTGGGCTATCGGGAGGGGTGATTACTTCAGACATTTTTTATCAACTTACGCGCAACCTGCAAGACTGGAGAACCATTAGAACATGGTATACATAAAGAACCTTAAAACTCTGGGGAAATCATCACCACCCTATACCTATTCAACAAGTGTTAGCATATATCAAAAAAATCCTAAAATACTTAGAATAGACGCGAGTTAGACTCCAAGGTGTTGAACCTAAGTGACAAGAGGAAATGAAAGACAAGGGGTTGCTCAAGACCCAGAGTCTGGATGAACTAGTTGTTACCGTGCTGATGTGACCAAAGAGAAACCATACTGGGCTGATGTGGGTTGGTAAGTAGTCACATGACAGGCGACATAGAGGCATTAATGGTGACAAGTGGGCTAACATGAGGTAAAATGAATCCCAGATGAGACATGGTTTGAATTCCCAATCATTGGAAATTAATCCTGCTATTAAAGTGATGAGACAAAGGAGAGAGAAAGCCACCATGGCTCAAACCAGCAAGGTGCCGAGTTCAAACCATGGTGACTCCGTCTCGACAAGCTCGGTCTAGTGAGTGAAAACACATGATAGAGTACAAGGAACTTGTCAACTTGGAAGGATATACACATGAAATATACATAAAACCATAGAGGGCCAAAGGCTGAAACATATATACACTAAAATATATAGCATTTACAAGCTTTTTACAAATTCATACAACATCTACATAAATACATGAACTACCCTAAGATAATGTACATTATAAACACTAGCTTACAACTGCACAGAGGGTGAACAACCCTCTGGCAGAGCCAACCCACCAACGGGAGGCAAACCAAAAGCAGAACATGAAAAATGGAAAATACAAAACCAATGAAAACGGGACAAAAAATCAAATCAGAAAGAACAAAAGCAGAACCAGAGAACCTACCTAGAAGCACGGAAGAAAGAAAGGGGAGAAGAGCACTAGGAGAACTTCTGCAACAATCTCAACCTTCGAACAATCACTAACTAGCACCAAGAATCAGCTTGTATCAACTGCTAAGCACAGAGTAATTCATAGCCTAATCATAGTTTAATCACCTAGGAATCTCTGAAAGCTTGAAGTGTTTTAATCGTGGTAACTGTAAAAGTGGTAAGTAATTTCTATTTATACCCAAGGTAAAAGAAAGTTACCTTCTCCTCTGCAAACTCCAGAACATGCAAACCTCCATACTCCGGGCCTAGGGATCATGCAACCATACCTTCTCGCGAGAAGAAGACATCGTAGTGGAGAATCCCAGAGTCTGGAGTCTGGCTCTCGAAGAACAAACTCTAGGACCAGGTCCCAGAGACACAAGAAGACAAAGAAAAATAAAACAAACCTCATAGGAAGGAAAGCCTGGAGAAGGAAATAGAGAAAGAAAAGAAAACAAGGCAAGAGCCAAAGCAAAAAGAGGGGACCCAGCATTTTCCACACAAAATATAGGGACGATATGTAGGGAATAACAAATGGAAACTATCTGGGATGAATTCCTTAGCACATTTGAGAACTGTAGAATCTTTGGTTAGAAAAAAATAGAATCAATCATTAGTAGGATTGTAAGGTGCAAAACGTTTGAGCAAATCTGGCCCATACATGATTCAATCCTTGGTCTTTCATTAGTTGTGAAGTGTGTTCTTTGAAAGAAAATCAAGCTGATGATGTTTGGGAGAAGTAGAGAAGAGGCACTGAATATATCAAACCAAAGTAATGAAATTTTCTCATTTACCCCAGATACCAGAATTTCCCCCATTCTCTTGTTCTCTCTATTTTATTTTATTCTTTTCTGGATGGGAAGGCGGTACTCCTTTCACCATTAATCTTAAGCTTAGCTAATTTTAATGGTGGTACTTCTTTCACCTTTTCATCCACTTCAAATTTCTAAATAGGGAAGAAAAACTCTAGAGTTGAGAAGAATTTAAATATTTTTCAGACCTGGGCCAACAAACTAGTGCAACTGATCTACCCTTAGTGTGTCTGATTAATTGTTCCTTTTGAATTTTATTTAACTGATCTCTAGACTTCTGTGGATGAATCTGATGAAGATTACTCATAGCCTATTACCAGACTTACAAAATAACTCTGGAGACAACCCCAATTCCACCATCCTAACAATAGATTCAGAGTTCACCATAAATGCAAAAGGTACCACTCTAGAGACTAGATGTTATGCGAGGCATACCAGCCTACAAAAGGGGGAGAAAAACACTGGGAGACCCAGAAAAGAAAGAACGAAGCCAAAAATGAAACAAAAGAAAAGGGGCAATCCCAGAGGATAGCTAACAAAACTATTTACAAGATAAGGCACCCCAAACGGAGCACCGAGAAGGAATATTTACAAGAAAGAATATTTACATTTAGTACAATTCTGGACAAACTTACCTCATTCAAAATAATGCTTGAGAAACTATCCGTTGATGGGCAACGGAATGAATTCTCTAGTCATGGTATTTAGGTGATAAGTATTTTCCCCACAGATCTCTGAGATCAAATATGGTCTGAGCCAGAGCTATTGGAATTTGGTGTGCTTTCCTTTCTTTTCCTGGGCCTTATCCCACAAGAGGACCAAGTCCAAAATCTAAAAGGCCTTATATTAGGCTCTTTAGTCAAACCATCATTTCACTACTGCTTGTTGATGCACAAAATGTTCAAGGGCTGCGTCTCTGTATTCTTCCATTTGCACCAGATTTAGGAGCCAAACCTCTGCAATATTGTCCCAGTTACTGAATTCCTACATAAACTATAAAACTGGGATCTGCAAATTAATGGAGAATACTTGGTTTTGGCCGTAGACCAGATGGAATGGGGATGTCCCCACGGCTGTCTTAATTTGAATACAATCTGCCTAGAGGGTGAATCTTAGCTTTTGGTGCCAGTCCCGGGGATTCTACTCTAACAGGTGCTTGATCACTTCAAGCAAATTTTTGGTGGTCAACTTAGCAACACCGTTACCATGGGGGTAATAGTTGCTGGAGAACTTTAGAGTGATCTTCCTATCATAGGTCCATTCAAGTAATTGTGTCAAAGAAAATTCCAGACCATTGTCACATAGTATAGCAGAGGGCATTCTGAATCTTGTGACAATGTTTTCTTCCAAGAATTTTATGACTATGTCTGCCACATTGTTTTTACAAGGTATTACTTCAGACCACCGGGTATAATAATCGGTAGTAGTGAGAATGTACCGATGGTTGGTAGATGAGTTGGGGTTGATTTCCCTGATAAAGTCAAATTCCCATTAGGCAAAAGGTCTAGCTTTGAAGACTAGCTGCAAAGGCATAGACAGGTTCCACTCATGATGTGTCATGGTTTGGCAAGTATGATACTTCTTGACGTGAGTATAGATATCTTTAAAGATATAGGGCCAATAGTATCCAGCTCAGAGAATATGATGGGCAGTGGCGTCAACTGAGCCATGCCCAATTTCAAACTGCCCATAAAATTCTTCAATTATTTTTACAGCTTGAACCCTATCAATGCACCAGAGGTACACTCCCTCATAGTTCCTATGAAAAAGTGTGGCATTTTTTTATCATGAAGTGTGCACTTTTCAACCACAAGGCATGACATTTGTTTGAGGGAAATCCCTTTGGGCACCTATTATTCAATAATAAGTACACCAGGTCTGTGTACCATGGATCTTGAGTGATCGACTCCACTGTGTATGTCTGACACTCAATGTGGGGAGTCTCTTCTGCCATCGCTCTACATAATCCCTAGCCTCAGACTATTTTCATGGGTTGCATTTCTAGATTGTATTCCTAGAGGATGGCCATCCATTTCCCCCATCTCTCACCCAATTCACTCTGCATCAGTAGAGATTTTACTGCCTGGTCTAGGATGATAGCATGTACTTTACTCCAGAGAATGTAATGCCAGAATTTCTTCACGGTGTGAACGAGAGCAAAGGCCTACTTTTCCAATGGTGAATACCAAACTTTGGCACTCTTAAAGGGGGAACTCATGAAAGCTATTGGTCATTCTCCCCCCTTGACCTTTTGGGTCAAAACTGCCAGGGAAGAATGTGCCAAAGCAAAGAAATAAACATAAAAAGGGAGGGAATAGTCTGGACTAGCCAGAACTGGTGCCTCTGTTATTGTTTGTTTGATCTGGGTGAACACCCACTTTTCTTCAAGACTCCACTCAATTTTAGTATATTTCTTCATCATCTCGTTCAGTAGCTTCACAATCTCAGGAAATCCAGTGATGAATTGCCGGACAAAGTTGATCTTCCCAAAGAAAGATCTCATTTCTTTCTTGCTACCGGGCATTTTTAGGTTTAGCAGTGCTTCAACTCTCTTAGAGTTAATGGATATACACTTCTCAAAGACAATATGCCCAAGAAACTTTCCTTCAGTGACCCTGAATATGCATTTCTTAGGGTTGAGGGATATTCCATACCGGCGACATCTCTCACAAATCTGGGTGAGGTGGGCAGAATGATCACGCCTATCTTGGGAGAAGATGGTCAAATCATCCATGTAGATAATTATACACCGGTTCACAAGGCCTTCAAACGCAATATCCATAGCCTTTTGAAATGTGGTCCCTGCGTTGATCAAGCCAAAAGGCATTCTTCGGTAGGAAAACGTTCCCCACTTAGTGGTAAATGCATTGTTGTCTCTATCCTCATACTTAACCATGACTTGGTTATACCCAGAGTACCCATCCAAGAAGGACATCATTTGTGGTCCATTCATGATTTGCAATACCTCTTCCAATGAGGGGAGAGGGTGATTATCCTTCTTTGATTCCTTGTTTAAATTTTGGAAATCCACGTAAAGGTGGATCTCCCCACTTTTCTTCCTTATAGGGATAAGGTTGGAAACCCATGTAGTATGCTAGATTGGAAAGATTATCTGGGTAGACAATAGTTTTTGAACCTCCTGATAATTCAGAGGCTTGATCAGTGGGTCGACCAGTTGTTGCTTTTGCTAGAAAGGCTAAGCATCAGGTTTGAGTGGGGTAGTATGAGTCATAATGGATGTATCGTATGTCTTTAGATCCTCATACCCCCACGCGATTACATCTATGTATTCTTGGAGAACCGTGAGAATCTTCTCCTTCTCCTCAAGGGAGTAGGAGGTGCCAATGTGTATCATTTTCTCTTCATCGGACTGGCCGATGTTCACTTTCTCAAATTTTCCTCCCTTAGAGGAGGATGATATCTTTTCCTAGCCTTGATAGTCTAAGTTGAAGACTCATTCAAGTGTGACCATCCCGTTTGGGATCGTATTGGTTGGTAGGTCCATGATTCCGTCGTCTTCATCACCATGTCCAGTATCATTTTGATCTCTCTCTTCCATTGTCTGGTCTTTGAAAATACCAACATTGGCCATGAAGGATAGGATATGCTGATCATCCTCAAAGACCTAAAAATGGGTGACATTGTCTGGAATGGACAGGGTGGGGATCATCTCAATAGAGACTCTCTGGAGTCGCAACCCAGCCATCGGCTCAAGCATGCTGGCAGAAATAGGAAGGGAATCCGAGACATAATTCTATTTCTGGGGAATAAGTTCATTTCCAAAGGCATCAAAATCCTCAATAAGGCTCCATGCTCAATTGCGGTATGCAACCAACCTTTTGTCATGATAGGTGTATTGACTCTAGACCTACTTAACAATCAGCTTTGAATCACCTAGGGCTCAGAGGTGAGTGATTCCTTTCCTTAGTGCAAATAGGAGTCCGAGTAAAAAATCCTCATACTCTGTGACGTTGTTTGTATAGTTGAACTATAGCCTATAGGATGCAAGGAAGGATTTTCCCCATGGGTTGATTAATTCCACTCCAGCCCCATAGCCTTGTTTGGATTGGGACCCGTCGAACTTAAGGGTCCACAAGTCATCATTTGTTGTCTGGGGTTGGGAAGATGAAGTGATCTTTGGATTGTTTCTAGGAGGGTTGGGAGGATTTTCCTCTAGCACTGATGGCATGCGGGTGAGGTTTTTCTCCAGATAAATTTATGATTGGGATTCCTGGACAAGTGGCACTGAAAAGGTGTTGCGAGTAGAAGCACTAGGTCTTGGGGAATCAGCTGTGTGTTCTTTCTTCCGGAGGGCATTGATGTGCTGAGTAGTAGCGACAAGGCATGGTTCACACTCTAGCTCTGAATGTTTCTGGTAATGCACCCAGCACCAAGTGCCAGATAAGAGCATGGCAAGGGTTGCTGTGATACCTTGAGAGTTAACCTCAACCCTCAATTTTTCTTCTAGGTCCAGGGTTCTCTACAAAACTATGGGGTCTATTGGTTGTATTCTTGGTCCTATTCTGTTTTCCAAAATTTCATGATCCTCATGCTCTTTTCTTTCCTAAGGTCAGAAGTCTCTTAGTTCCTTGTAATATCCTTGTTGAAATTTTTAGGGTTTTTAGGTCAAAATCCATGTGAAAATGCAAAACCTCAAAACCCTAGGTCCTACTCTAAGCCAAAATGAGAAAAACCCTAAAATGTTCATCATGTTTCTATTTTGGTGTTACTTTTTTGAAACAACTTAAGTCATGTGTTTTTTACCATAGTCACCTAGTCGCGTGATCTTAACAACATATTCCTTTTTGTTTCAAGACTTGGTGATTAACTATTGTCAGGATGTCTCTCAAAGAAATAGAATATTCCTTTTGTTTTATTAGACTTGGCGGAGCCCTTCAATCACGAAGTCTCCAAATAAAGAAACATGTCAGAAACTAAGCAAAAGGGCCCACAGATGAGTTGTAGTGTCGTGTGAATGATCCAATAGTTAGTAAATTTTTACAAGACTTGGTGATTGCTTCAGTCATGTTGTCTCTGAATTGGCTTGTAGTTATGTAATAAGTATAAAGTTCATGTCACATAGTCTCCAAAAGAGATGAAATATAATTGTAAGATAGGCTTCTAAATTTCAGTCTGTGTTTTTGAGCTTTTGGCCTTTATATGTACTTGAAGCAAAATATATGAATAAAAATACAGTGCAAATTTATTCTACATTGTTGTTATCTCTTTACTTATTGTATGCACTCTTTTATGTTTAATTTGTAAGGCATGTTAAACATATTGGCTATTAGGTAGCTATTTAATTATTTGCAATCTTCTTCTAAGGGAAGAATTAAACTTTGTGATTAGTTTCAAAGAGTACTGTAGTAATTGAGGATTTGATACAATATTATGGAAGTGACAGGACAATTTGCAAGGCACTTTATTTGAGTTTTATGTAGGTTTTAAGGCATCCTACAGTATTCTTGTTTATATATCTCTGTGGATTTATATATTTTGACTCTATTGCCCAAAGATAGGCACTGGTCTAGAATTTGTCAAGTGATTCATCATCATCCAAGAATTCAAAACTATTTAAATCAATCAAATTTTACAATATTTTGTAGAATAAATTGTATTCCTAATGGTTACAGTTGAATTTTGTTGATTTCTTAAAGAGAAAATCAAGTAGGTTATTCCTCCTAGATTCATAAGAGTTATAAAAGGAAAGAAGAATGTATTTCTTGGTTATGTTGTTGTCTGCTATCATTAAGATATTGATTTGGATTTCCAAGATTTTCCTTAGAATAATCATAGTCATATGTATTTTTATATACATTTCCATCTAAAATAGAGCATTCAGCACATAAGATTCAATTTACTATAAAGATACTGGTAAGACAGTAATTAGTCATAGGTAAAACCTGTCTGAGTTAGTGGATCTCAAAAAAGGAGGTGGTAATAGATATCCCCAGTGTTATCAAGAACCTCATCAATTAGTGTTTTTTCCCTTGCTTGAGTCATAGTGTCAAAAGGGATTAGGGGTAATAGAGTTGTTTAAGATTTCAAATATCTTTTAGAGGCCTAGCAAGAAAAAACACTAACAAATTGGCGACTCTGCTGGGGAATTTTTTAAGGAACATATTTAGAAAGTTATCCTAGAATCTGGTTGCAGACAAATATTCATAGAATACCAAAGAAAGATTTTGTTTATTTCTATTGGTTGTTGTCAGATTATCCCTTGATAAGTACTCATTTATCCCAAGTTATTGGGTGGCGACTCTAAAAGAAAATCTCTGAGATTAGTGCAAATTAAGTGAATACCTTTCAATAATGAATACTAGGTCAAGGATGAGAATAGATCCTGAGAAAGTATTATATGGTGGACTTCCATCATCCTCAAGGATGGAGATGTCTTGGAGACAAAAGAAAACTCTAGTTAACATGGATGAGACCCCTCCGAGAGGTAGAGAGGGTAATATTAGGAGAGAAATAAATGTAAGTCAGCATTCTCATGATGGAAATACTTTAGAGTATGAAGAAGCGGATGAAAGGGTATTGGAAACATCCACAGTCACCTCTACTTCAAGTGAGATAGAATATACTGTACTTCTATTTCAGATTCGGAAGATGCTCCCTTTGATATGCTGGAAAATGAAGAGAAGTTCATCTTGAAACAGCTAGCCCTGGTTCAAGAAATGAAGAAAGAGAGAGAAATGAGAAAGAAAAAGAGTGACCCTAAGAATGTTGATAAGAGCAGAAGAAATTCTTCAAAGCATCAAAGTATAAAAGATACAAAGAGATCTCAGAGGGACCAAGAAATATTAGTCACTCATAAGGCTCCTATTTCACAAAAGGATAAAGGAAAGCAAAAGATGAGTGAAACTGGGAATCAAGAACCTAAGTTTCAAAAGCCTTTAACTGAGCAAATGTCCAAGTTGGACATTGATTTGGAAAAATTAAGAGTTGAAAAGAAAACTATGGAAAAAATGTTGGAGAAGGCACAAATGGAGGCTGCCACTATTGAAATGAACAAAAAGATAGATTTTTTACATTCCTCAAAATATGCTTATGCTGGCCCAGAGAATGTTACTGCTTCTAAAACAAGGGCCACTACTACTAAAGAGGATGATATCTTTCAAAGGAAACCATTGCACACTAAAAGGTACAAACAATTTAATTTTGTTGGTATACCTGGATATCCTAATGCTTTTCCTAAAGATGTGGGTGATATAGGAGAAAAACTCCCTAAGTTTGCAGGTAATAATGTTATATCTTGTGAAACACATCTAAGAAAATTCAATGATTTTGTTGATGATTTGAATATCACTCATGAAGATGAATTGATGAAATTATTTGTCCAATCCTTAGTCGGAGATGCAAGAGAATGGTTTAGAAGCCTATCTAATGGATTTGTTGTTTCTATGGATGAGTTGAATGAATTGTTTAAAGATAAATATGGAGACAAAACAAATAAAGGCTTTTTACTGAATGAGTTCAATAATATTAAAAAGAACTATAATGAGGAAGTCACAGAGTTTAATACAAGATTTCAGAGAGCTATGCACAAGCTATTTTAGAAGATAAGGCTGGATGAAGAGGTATGTCTAGCAACTTATTTGAATGCCTTTGATTCTAAAATGGGATATGCTCTTAGAGATAAAAACCCTAGAACTCTTATTGATGCTTATAAAATAGCAGTCAATATTGAAATGAATAGAAGAGTATCTGGTAAATTGAATAGGAGGGATGACTCAAGGTTTAGTAGGAGCAATTTGAAAGAACCAGAGTATAAAGAATATAAAGCTCCTCATAACAATAGACCTTCTTATAATGCTACCTACAATCCTCAAAATAGAATGCAAAACCATCCTCACGGAACTCAGTTCAAGGATGGAAAGCCTGTTACTATACTTTGAAAAGATAAAACAAACAACAGAACTCCAGACCCTCTTCACAAAAATTCTGTTCATTTTTGCAATGATGATACTTGGTGTGAAACATGTGAGGACCCTCATAACCCTGATTTTTGTATTGTTTCTTTAGACTTGAGATTGGGTGAGGAACAGGGGAATGATGACGGTGAACAGTGTGATCATAGTATGACCAACACTTATTCATGCCATGATATGGACTCAGACAATGAAGAAGAAAATCATGATTATTATATTTCACAAAGAAGGATGGAGAATCATCATCAACAAATCTTATCTGATAGTGAAACTGAGGAAATTAAAGATGATATAAGATGTTATGCCCAAGATAATCAAGATGTTCCACTCATCAGGAAAGCTTCAGATGAAGAGAAGGCTAGAATCACTACAGAGGTAGTGAATAAAGCTAGAATCAATTACCACTTAAGGAACAAGGTGGTAGATGGTGCTGGTAGCCAACCCTCAGGTGTCTTTATAAAGGAAAATAAAACAGACACTAAATATGCACAAAAAAAGGATGGACCTAGTGAAAATGTAAATAAACATAAGGTCAAGATCATTACAAAATCCATAGAGCCAAATGTTGTACAAGAGGAAGATATGAGAAGACAAGAAAAAAATGTTCTTGTTCCAAAGATAGAAAAGAAAAAGTTAAAAAAGTCAGCTCTAAAAGAACACAATGAAGAAAATGTTGTCACTATTGACAAATCAAAATTTTCAGATATGAGATACACTCCAGTAGATATGGGTCAATGTATTTCCTAGATGACAGTTAAGGTTCCATTTCTAGAAATGATGAGAATTAAAGAACATAAGGAAAAAGTAATGTCATTATTAAACAGTGTACCCACAATAAAGGTTCAAAGTCCAGTGGATGTTTCCAAGAGGCCAACTACCAAGGGAAATGAAGTAGAGGTGTTGACATCTGAAATTCCTCAAATATTCTTGAATGCAACTTATTCCCCAAAAGTTGTTGACCCATTTTTTCTTTCATTGATAATTAATGATAAGATGCTAAAAAATTGCATGATTGATTCAAGAGCCTGTAATACAGTTATGCCAGTTGAAATCATGAGGGCAATGGGGTTACAAGTTGATACTCCTTATGGGAGATGTAGAGCTATGGACTCTAGAGAGGTCCCTATGATTGGTACCATTGAGGCTATGCCTTATAGACTAGCAGTATGCCCTGATGTAGTAATGACTATGAATGTTCTTGTGGTTGACATACCACCTCATTATGGCATGTTTCTATCAAGAAAATGGAGTTCTCAAATGGGAGGTAGTATACAAAATGATTTATCATATGCTACTTTCAACATTACTGGAGAAAATGTTAAGGTCTTAAGGGAGAGTAGAACTCCCCACATGATAGAAAATTTTGAAGACACTAATGTTAACTATTGTATTGACATAGACATGGAAAATTTTAGGATGCAAAAAAATGAACTCTATTGTCAAGATCAAGAGGCTGACCCTTTGAACAGAGAATTAATCATGCAGAAAGATGGATTATGGAAAATGTACTTTGATGGTGCTTTCTCTAAAGAAGGATCAGGGGCAGGAGTATTGTTGATATCTCCATCAGGTACAAATTTTAAGTACTCATTTCTGTTAGCCTTCCAATGTACAAAAAATACTGCAGAGTATGAGGCTTTATTCTTAGGACGTGAAATTACTATCAAACATGGTATAAAATGTTTAAAGGTTTATGGTGATTCGGAGTTGGTGGTAGCACAAGTCAAATCCAAATATGCTGTAAAAAATGATAGATTGAAAATGTACAAATATGCTATTTGGGATCAACTTGAAATGTTTGATGCCTTTTATATAAGTTGGTTAGAAAGGTCAAAAAATATTATGGCTGATTTTTTAGAAATTGTTTCTTTAAAAAATGATGATTTGACCTTACATGGGGTGTCAATACTAGAAGTCACAACAAGACTAGTTGTTCCAGACAACATATACAACTGGCAAGTGTTCTAGGATGATCAAGATATTTTGAGGTTCATATAATGTTTAGACCATTATGAGAACCAAAGTATAGATTGTAGTTCCTTACTGGAACATGATGCTGGAAAAGACTACATCTGTGGAAATGAAGTTGTCCAATTAAGTTCTAATCAGATTCCTAGGGGATTGGTTTGTTAGTAATAACTGAGAGGGGGGGGTGGTGAATCAGTGGCCTTAAAAATTTATCCAATTTCAAACTTTAATCCACCAATCAGTACTTCTCAAATTATTAAGTCCCTACAAGATGTATGCCTTTGAAATACTTGAAAAAAATAACTGTTTGTCGGTTTACCTTGTCTGTCCTTATTCTCCTTGATAACCAATAAGCAGTAAACTGTATTTATCAATATTCAGTAAATATGTAGAATATACCAGTCAATCCATAAATGCATATGTAGAATGTAAAACAATAAAGTAATAAACCATACACACATAACACAAGGATTTTAACATGGAAACCCTGTTAAGGGAAAAACCACTGGGACCGGTACCCC
>MU227555.1:5279477-5317061 GCA_018584345.1 Thuja plicata | reverse complement strand
AGTCTTGCTTTGTTCCTTGTGACTTCTCCATTCTCATTCAGTTTGTTTCTGAATATCCATTTTGTACCGATGACATTCTTGTCATCTAGTCTTGGCACAAGTGACCATGTCTTGTTCTTCTCAATCTATTCAATCTCACCATTCATATCACTTATCCATTCTTCATTATCTAGTGCAGCATTGACAAACTTTGGTTCAAACTCACAAATTAAGCAATTTGGGTTTAGAGACTTACTCCTTGTTCTTGTACTAGATTTCTTATCTCCTATGATCTGGTCCTCTAGATGGTTCTGTTAGCACTTTTTCTTGCAACACTTACCTAATGATAATAGTATATCTAGTATACTCAGTTGCAACCTCTTTTAGGCAAGAGAAAGGCTAATTTATAAGGATTGGATAATATCCTTCTTCGTTTTTGAGCTCCACAGACTCAGGCAAGTTTTACCTTTTAAAGATTACTGATATCTTAGTCTGTGTTTGGTGGATTGTTTCATTCACTGGTTATGAACCAAAAACCTCACTATAACAACTTATAGACCAATTTAGAGATTGCAATGACTAACTTAAAACAGAGTACTATAAGCCAGGCTATGGGTTTGAGAACATAAACCAATGAGACAAGAATTTGCATCCTTCTGCCTTTTGATTTTAGGAGGGATAACCTAATGATTCACTCTCTAAAGAATCAACAAAGTGGACACTGTCCTGCTGACATAAGTCCTTGATGAGTTCAGCTCATTTGTTCTAAAAACTAGATGAAATTGATTAATTTGTATATGACTGAATGGAGAAAACACTTGCTCAGCAAATTCTAGATCAGTGTCTATTCCTTGGGAAAAGAGTCAATAAAAACATATGTCAACAATAAGAAACTAATGCAATACTGAAGACTGCCTTACAAACTTCATACAATTTAGATTGGATGCCTTACAAACAATCTACTCAACTCAAAACTTCTTCATCAGATCTTCAAAACTATGTCTTGCTCTCTGAAATCATTTACAAAGTTTAACTCTCTCCTTGAGAAAGACTCACAAATGATTAGACACACTACCTTATAGTAGGTATATTCCAGATGCCTTACAAATAAACTATACTAGAGCATAAACCACAGTTGAAAGAGACAAGACAATAATGAGTAGGAACTGCACTGTATTCTCATTAATTCAAGTTGTTTCCAGATAT
This sequence comes from Thuja plicata, assembly GCA_018584345.1. Taxonomy (NCBI): domain Eukaryota; kingdom Viridiplantae; phylum Streptophyta; class Pinopsida; order Cupressales; family Cupressaceae; genus Thuja; species Thuja plicata. The sequence goes on along the minus strand of MU227555.1, from coordinate 5,315,876 downwards.
CCAGACAATAAACACAAGAAGTCAACATGAAAAAGAAGTAAGATTTACAAATAAAATCTCTAGACCAATGGTAACTTGTACTGAACTAGACAAATACAGGAACAAGCACAAGACCAGGAACCTCCACAGGAACTAGAAATAGGAACCTAAAATCAGAACCCTCTTTACAGAAAAGAGAAGAGAATAAATAAGAAGAGAAGAAACCCTAATCTCTCTGAGCAATTGACACCTGTCTCCCCTCAAATATGATCTTTTATTCATCTTTCCAAGTCTTCAAAATATCTGACATATCTTTAATAACCGAGTCCATCTGTCTGAGAAAATATATGATTTTATCTTTAAAATATCTCTTTCATTCTTCCACTGAAAATTCCACCAAATCTGATTTCACCTGCAAAATATCATTAAAATCTGAGAAAATATATGCTTACAAAACCTCCCAAAAAGCTCTAACAAATCTGATTTTGCAATAAAATATGAGCATTTTGTCTTATCCCCTTGTGCAAATCTGAATCCAACATCCATCTCAAATTTGCATCAATCCTCCGAGAATCTGATTTAAAATCTAATTTCCAAATATCTCTAAAAAATCTGATTATCTTTCTGTTTATAAAAATCTTCAGGAATGCATATTTCTGATATTCGAGATAAAATACCTTTGCCAAGTATGCACTTACCTTTTAAAATTTGCATATTAATTAAATCATTTTGAAATCTTTATTTCTTGCCTATTTTGCCTAGAAGCCACCAGAAATTGACATGTGGTGCCCTCTGATTTGCTGTTATAAACTGGCTTTTTGACTATGCCTTTAACCTTAGTTACATGTGCACACTGAGTCTCTAAGTCGTTGGAAGTTTTCACTAGCCATGGTTAAATCTGGCGACCACGCGACAACCACAGTCTCATAGTCACAAGCAATTTTTACCTCAACAATCAACCCTAGGTGACCTCGCGACTGGCATCTGGTGGCTAATTCCCATCTGGCGACCATGCGACCAGCGGCCATCTCCTCGTCGCATCAGTCATCTCTGGCACTCAACTACTTCGCGACTAACCGCTAGCAGTTAGTCGCCAAGTCTCAGCAATTATCTCCTTGGGCGGCTAACATCTCGTGACTGGGTGACAAACCGCTAGTGGTCAGTTGCCAAGTCTCAGAATCTTGGCGGTCATCTACAATTTGTCTCTCGACTGAGTGACTGGATCCTTCTCGCAACCATGCGAGCAGCGTCAAGTGTCCATTTTCATCAAAATTTGTTTACCTTCATTTTTAGGCACATAAATCAAGGCGATTAGATGACTGGGCACGCGTCGATAGCCTCTTCTTCTTCTTTCAAATTACTATGTTAGCATCTTTCCTTATAAACATTTCAGATTTCAACTGTGGGATGAATGTGGGATATTGGTTTTCATGGTTTTAAAGTGATTTTTGAAATTCTTGTCAAAATACTATTTATAGCCCATGCATTCATTCCTCTAGCCCTTAAGAGCTTGCCAAGAGCCTCTGGGCTCTCTTATTTACAATGAGAGTTAGCGTTTTAGCTTATAAAGATAAAAAATGCTACTGCACAGGCCATATGGGATAAAAGAATTTCATTGTTTTCCACTTTTGCTGAAAGTGTGAACAAAACTGCTCATTAATGGCATTCTTTCTTTGAAAATGAAGACCACCAGTGTGCTCCAGAAGTCAAAACACCCCTTACTGTGGTTTTACTTCAGCAAATTTGACTTTAAAACTCCCCAAAACATCAAACCACTCCTCCATATGCCTATCACAGCTCCTCAGTAATTTGGATTTTGCAATGTCTATGTTTCAAACTGTCTGTGCAACCTGGAAATCTCCTTTACTGACCTCCATTGCACTTTAGTTTGTATTATATACTGTGTAAGATGCCCCTCAATCTGTTGCACACTCATCTCCAGGAAACTGCGCATGATGTGCATGAACTTGATTTAAAACTTTCTTATAAAACTCCCTGCTGTCTACGCAGCCCACTATGCATTTGATATTCTTTGCATCTTTAAAATCTCCTTCATATTATACTTGCATAGACAGTGACTGGGAACATTGGCTTTACACTTGTTCATCGCATTGGCTGAAAGTACCTTGTGGAATGTGGCTTTATGCCTGTGGATTGCATTAGCTTGGAAGTTTCAAAAGCCCCCTCAACAAATACAGTCTGCACACCCTCTGGAATCATCGCAGCATGAGAAGGCATCTCACTGAAGCATTCTGGTCAAACAGTTCATGTGCCCTATCTGTAATGCTGCTGAGTTTATTAGCAAAGTATTACATTGATATTCCTCCATAAAATAGTGTGTGCTTTCCATAATGAGTCTGCTAAAAAATCTATGAAACTCCCTATGGTTTTGTCTACTGCCATTCTCATTAAAAATTTCAAAATGTTAAGGCTACGTGAGGCATTGGAGGAAATGCAGCATCCCCTTCCTTCATGCGTGGGATACATGAATGCGCAGATGTTTGGAAAATTTAGAGTTTCAACTAAATCATTTAAAATACTTTCCAATACCCTCTTTGTCTGCGCAAGACATTTATCATTTGATGTAGTTGAAACTTCCTTTTCATTATGTTTGCGCAGACATGAATACAATAAAAATTGCCTTTAAAACACTACCCTTTCCTTTTTCAAAATCAATGCAAATACTGAATTTAGCTTAGTAGTGTATTGGTCTATGCTGCTGGATTCGTCTCTGTGCTTCTCGCATTATAATTTTAGTGTTGCAACTTCACACAATCCCTTGACAATCAATATACAGGTAGCCTATATAGTTCAATTAATTAACTACCATTATATCCTCAATACACCATGTTTTTCAATCCTTTATACACTATTAAAGTTAACCCTTCTCCATTTTTATACTCCATGGTGTTTCAATTTATAGTTTAGATGCCTTGAATATGCTTTCACCCTCTTTAGGTACAAACCATTACGTAAATCAACTCGATGACATCAAATTAGCCACTTTGTAATTACCTTTGCAAACTGAATCTTTAAATGGCAACTGGCTCCGGGGACTGGTCTCAAAAATTTACTGAAACAAGTAATCTGACTCCGTCACTTGGCAAGAAGATTCACTCAATAACATTGAATACACATGCAGAAGGGCTTCACTAGATTCGTCATCAGGTACAAGATATAACAGTGCAAACTTAGCCTTTTAGAAAACTCGTGTGGGTGCGAATGCTAGAACAACATAAATCCCCTTCAGATTGACCCTTTACAAAATCATTAAATCAAGCTTAGAAATTTCACCATCAAGTTAGATAGTACATTCATATGCAATGAGGATGTTCCCACAATCGGATCCTAAAAATATCTTTCAGATAGAAAGATATCAATCTTGCAAAATGGCCATTCTGGAAACTTAACTCTTTTCCGCACTACAAACTGAACAATCTACCTCCGAAACTGAATTCATAGGGTCATCAAAAAGATCTTTCAGAAAGTCAACCTCTGGAGCCTGATTGTATGTCACATGTGGAACATGAATCCTTAGTTGTCTTCCTCTGAAAACAATCCATTCAACTGATACCAAATTGCAAAGTTAGCACCCTAAACACTTTCTGAACCAAAGCACAATCAGATATGTAGAAATTGGGTTTGGAATCGGCAAAGAAAAATGATCTATCAGATTGGTCAAAGTTTGGGAATCTTCAAATGAGTTCATTCCTAGGTCTACAATGCAGATCCACATTCAATTATGTTTGACCTCAAACTGGGTGTAAACAGGGAAACCACAAAGTATGCCACTTAATTCTGAATTCTGTATTTTCAGTGAAATTTTAATAAATCAGAAATAGAAAGGCTCTGGAAAAGTGGACAAATGGATTGGTAGGAGTCTATAAATCTTCAGGTAGGTACACTCCTATGTTTTCAATATGAGGGACAATTCAATTATCCAAAATGTTCACCCGGGTATAGATTTTCAAGACCTCAAAGTGGACAACTTAGCAATTCTGTACTTGAAAACTCAGGAAATCAGAATTATTCACCAATGGAATGATTCCAGAAAACTTGTCATCTGATTTCATAAAGATCTATAAACTGGCAATATTGGAGTGTGTGACCACTGGAACACAGTACAAAAGGAATTTTCTCAATTGAATCAACTGGTCAAAAGTTATAATGTGTCAAACTGGGCTATTGAGAATTCTGATCAATTGCACAATGCATGATAACAGTAAACTACCAACTTTGAGGGATTTGAAATCTAGTCAAAACATATCGAAATGACTTGGGATTGAAAACATAGGTTCTCTGATACATATAATAGACATCCCTAATGTGGTGGGTCATGACACATAACAGGGTATAAGATATTCAGATACAAACTAGGCCATTTACAACAGATTGACACTTTCAGCAACATGCAGAATTAGGTGACCCCTTCAAAATGACTACTCCATAAACATGTCAGAATTGGAATTCAGGAGCTGGGACCCACTGCATATATCAAATGAAAGGCATTGAAGCCTTTTCCCAATTTGTACCTCATGAAAATCATTCGGCCATCCTTCACAAGCACTCCAACTGAGCCTTCTCACCAAAGTTTTCAAAGGTATTCACTTTGCTTATCTGAAAATTTTAACATGGTGACTCCAAATTTGTTCCAAATTTAGGAGTACCAACAGTGGCTCTAACTGAGGATGGTTAAATGCAAGTTTATACCGAGAACCATAGATCTCTGGAGTAGTAGACCACCCCAAAACTTAAAAATCAGATTTTATCTCTTTTCACTTTCCTTCCTCTCTGACACCTCCACCTCTCAAAAATTTTCTCTCTTCTCAAAAATGGGGAAACCTCTAACTAAAAGAAAACACACAACTGAAATGGAAAGCAACTGTACAATATGTATATTATCTACAAGAGGCCCAAAATCCCAAAATTGATATCAATTCTTACCTCTGTCAAACACAAAGCTCTCTGCCCCATGTTTCAAGAATAGGATAACAACGCCACTCTTAACTGTCTGATTCAATCTATTGTCATCATGTATCAACTCATCATATGAAATCAAATCTGCATATTCTTCATATGAGCTTCCATATACATTAGGCAGATTTTCATCACAAAAAAATTGTGGCATATATATGTCACATTCATTAGATAAGAGCATACTTAGATATTTGTGACATTTATCATCTTTCAGCTGTAAACCACAACTTAAAAACTCACCATTCAACTGAAAGGGGGGATACTCAACTTCCATCATACTGTTTGGGCAAGCATCATTAATTTCCTTCACATCCATCACTTGCATCTCAAGAGAAAACATACCTTGATCTTTATGCAAAATTTCAGAGGCCTCATCATTTGGAAAATGATTATCAAACTTAGGACATTCATCAGAAATAACATGATAAATCATCTTAGGATATGGAGCAACAACCTCAGCATCAAAAAAAGGAGCACCTTGCATTTCATCATCATCAAACAAACTCAAAGAAAAGTAGTGGGTGGGAGGGAAAATCAATACATTGAATGTCTTCCTTTGAAATTTGAGCCACTGATTGACCACTATTAAATGGTTTAAAGGTAGACTTAGAATCAAGACAAGATTTAAAATCCACACTATTCTCTAAATTAGTACTCAACTTCATACTCAGATTTTCTGCATCTACTGAATCTGAAACCACACTGAAAACCTCATCATCTAATAAACCAAACTGAATTTTATTGTAGCCTAATGAAGGAGTGCAAGAAGAAACAGTATCACATATGTCCAAATCAGAATGCACTGATTCATTTTCCTTGTCAAAATCAATATGTGTTGGAAATGAAAGTTCAAAGCTTCCATTTCCTGAATATCTGAGATACTCAAAAGATAAAATCTCTGCAATTTGTTCACTGTGAAGGGAACAACAGTCATCTTCTTTATTCATCTCTTTACTGTTTTTTTGCATGATGCTGCAAATTTCTTCACTGTTGGAGTCTTGTAGTGAAACCTCTGAAATCATATCTTCTTGTGTAAGATTCTCACTACAAACACTTATGTCTGCATCATAATCATATTCTTGCTGATTGCATACTTCTTTTTCATTATCCTGCTGCTCATAAAGATTTATACCAGTATCATTGTAAGCAGCATCTTCACCAGCAGTAGATTATTCATCATCACTAAACATATATTCATCTTTATCACTTTTAATATCATTAAATTCAGATTCACTGTCATATTTATCATCAACATCTTCAACAATCTCAGACTTTTCAGATTCACTATCATTGCTTTCAACCTCAGATATGTCTTTAGAAGAAGCATCTTCTAAACATTTTATCCATTCAATAACTTATTGAAATTTTTTTTCCCTCTGAGCAATTGATAACTTCCACGTATGAGGGAAACAAATTTGAACAAATAACTCAACCCATACATACTCCTGAGGACAAAAAATGATACCGTAACCTTGTAGCTTATTAGTGAATCTTATGAAAAAATCAGTTGGTGATTTACCTTCCTCCCTGCTCATATGTTGTTGTAAAAGTAACACCACCTTCTCTTGAAGCCTTTGCCTCAACATATCTATCTCTATTCTGATAATATCAACTTCTAATATAGGATCATTTGATTCAGATACGCCATGTTCATCACTGTGCTCTTTATCCTTATAGTGTTCTACATCACTAAGCTACTCCAAATCACTAAATCTTTTAGTAAAAGAAGCCTCTAATGCTTCCATGGATTCTATTGAGCCATGAGGTAGGTCTTTAAACCAGTCTCTGGCAACATCAACTAAGGACATTACAAAAAGTTTCATCAATATATCCTCATGTGAAATGTTATGACTGTCTACCAAGTCGGCAAAATTTTCTAAATGTTTCTCAGCTGACTGTTCACCAAAACCAGCAAACTTTGGCAAACACTTCCTTACCTTTGATGGTATATGATTCAGGTATCCATGAATACCCATGAAACTAATTTCCCCAAATAAATTATTACCCCTCCAATCACAAGAATATGACATCTTAGCAGTTGAAAAGAAATACAAACTGCCTTTGTTACTTATTACATATCTCATTCAGATTTTGCAAAAATGCAAGTAAAACTTGAGACATATAAACCTCTTTCACACCTTATTCCTTTTTTCTTTATTTCTGCAATCACTTGATAAGGAAAATTTAAAACCTTTGTAAAATACCTGGAGTATGAAGAATTTGCTGCAAATATGTGATTTGAGAACACCTTTAAATCAGCTTAAAATTTTCATAGAGCCGCCAATTTGTTGTAGAATAATATTTGCAACCGGTTGAGATCCTTTTTTCCAGCTCTGACTTCTTTAAATAAGAAATCTCTCATACACCATAACATAGAGTTTTTTTATGATTCATCTCATCATAAGAGTCCAAAAATCTGTTGTCACTATTGCTGCAAGTCCACCCTCTTTTTTGTAGTCTTTCTTCAATGTGCACACTGGTGCAAATCAGAGCTCAGAGTCGCCACTCACCAGTAGTGAGATTCTTTTGATACTATCTTGAAGAAACTTGCAACTTTCAGACACTTTGCAGCAAACAATAGACAGACTTGACTCTTTTTATAAAACATAAGGAAAATATCCTTTCCCTTTTGTAACACATGACTCTACGACTGTCTTACTATTGACTCACTCCAAAAATTCTGATTTCTTTAATAAGATTTGTATACTTAATCCCCAGCAGAGTCGCCAATTTTTTAGGCGACTCGGATGGGCCAACTCAACTGCAATGAAAATTTTTAAACTGTAGAACACCAGAGATTTCTGAATACTTCAACAAGACTTTACAATCTCTTTTTCCCTAGCAGAGTCGCCAATTTTTTAGCACTTTTTCTTGCAACACTTACCTAATGATAATAGTATATCTAGTATACTCAGTTGCAACCTCTTTTAGGCAAGAGAAAGGCTAATTTCTAAGGATTGGATAATATCCTTCTTCATTTTTGAGCTCTAGAGACTCAGGAAGGTTTTACCTTTTAAAGATTACTGATATCTCAGTCTATGTGTTTGGTGGATTGTTTCATTCACTGGTTATGAACCAAAAACCTCACTGTAACAACTTATAGAACAATTTAGAGATTGCAATGACTAACTTAAAACAGAATACTATAAGCCAGGCTATGGTTTTGAGAACATAAACCAATGAGACAAGGATTCACATCCTTCTTCCTTTTGATTTTAGGAGGGATAACCTAATGATTCACTCTCTAAAGAATCAACAAAGTGGACACTGTCTTGCTGACATAAGTCCTTGATGAGTTCAGCTCATTTGTTCTAAAAACTAGATGAAATTGATTAATTTGTATATGACTGAATGGAGAAAACACTTGCTCAGCAAATTCTAGATCAGTGCCTATTCCTTGGGCAAAGAGTCAATAAAAACATATGTCAACAATAAGAAACTAATGCAATACTGAAGAATGCCTTACAAACTTCATACAATTCAGATTGGATGCCTTACAAACAATCTAATCAACTCAATACTTCTTCATCAGATCTTCACAACTATGTCCTGCTCTCTGAAATCATTCCTTACAAATGAACTATAGTAGAGCATAAACCAGAGTTAAAAGAGACAAGACAATAATGAGTAGGAACTGCACTGTATTCTAATTAATTCAAGTTGTTTCCAGATATCCAGACAATAAACACAAGAAGTAAACATGAAAAAGAAGTAAGCTTTACAAATAAAATCTCCAGACCAATGATAACTTGTACTGAACTAGACAAATACAGGAACAAGAACAAGACCGGGAACCTCCACAGGAACCTAAATTTAGAACCCTCTTTACAGAAAAGAGAAGAGAATAAATAAGAAGAGAAGAAACCCTAATCTCTCTGAGCAATTGACACCTATCTCCCCTCAAATATGATCTTTTATTCATCTTTCCAAGTTTTCAAAATATCTGACATATCTTTAATAACTGAGTCCATCTGTCTGAGAAAATATCTGATTTTATCTTTAAAATATCTCTTTCATTCTTCCACTGAAAAGTCCACCAAATCTGATTTCACCTGCAAAATATCATTAAAATCTGAGAAAATATCTACTTACAAAACCTCCCAGAAAGCTCTAACAAATCTGATTTTATAATAAAGTATGAGCATTTTTTCTTATCCCCTTGTGCAAATCTGAATCCAACATCCATCTCAAATTTGTATCAATCCTCTGAGAATTTGATTTAAAATCTAATTTCCAAATATCTCTGAAAAATCTGATTATCTTTCTATTTATAAAAATCTCCAGGAATGCATATTTCTGATATTTGAGATAAAATACCTTTTCCAAGTATGCACTTACCTTTTAAAATCTGCATATTAATTAAATCATTTTGAAATCTTTATTTCTTGCCTATTTTGCCTAGAAGCCACCATAAATTGACATGTGGTGCCCTTTGATTTGCTATTATAAACTGGCTTTTTGACTATGCCTTTAACCCCAGTTACATCTGCACACTGAGTCTCTAAGTCGCGGTTATCTCCTTGGGTGGCTAACATCTCACGACTAGGCAACTAACCACTAGTGGTCAATTGCCAAGTCTCAGAATCCTGGTGGTCATTTGCAATTTTTCTCCTGACTGAGCGACCGGGTCCTTCTTGCGACCATGCGACCAGCGTCAAGTGTCCATTTTCGTCAAAATTTGTTTACCTTCTTTTTTGGGCATGAAAATCAAGGCAGTCAGATGACTGGGCGTGCGTGGATAGCCTCTTCTTCTTCTTTCAAATTACTATGTTAGCATCTTTCCTTATAAACATTTCAGATTTTAACTGTGGGATGAATGTGGGATATTGGTTTTCATGGTTTTAAAGTGATTTTCAAAATTCTTGTCAAAATACTATGTATAGCCCATGCATTCATTCCTCCAGCCCTTAAGAGCTCGCCAAGAACCTCTGGGCTCTCTTATTTACAATGAGAGTTAGCATTTTAGCTTATAAAGATAAAAAATGCTACTGCACAGGCCATATGGGATAAAAGAATTTCATTGTTTTCCACTTTTGTTGAAAGTGTGAAGAGAACTGCTCATTAATGGCATTCTTTCTTTGAAAATGAAGACCACCAGTGTGCTCCAGAAGTCAAAACGCCCCTTACTATGGTTTTACTTCCGCAAATTTGGCTTTAAAACTCCCCAAAACATCAAATCACTCCTCCATATGCCTATCGCAGCTCCTCAGTAATTTGGATTTTGCAATGTCTGTGTTTCAAACTGTCTGTGCAACCTGGAAATATCCTTTACTAACCTCCATTGCACTTTAGTTTGTATTATATACTGTGTAAGATGCCTCTCAATCTGCTACACACTCATCCCCAGGAAACTATGCATGAACTTGATTTAAAACTTTCTTATAAAACTCCCTACTATCTACGCAGCCCACTATGCATTTGATATGATTTGCATCTTGAAAATCTCCTTCATATTATAGTTGCACAGACAGTGGCTGGGAACATTGGCTGAAAGTACCTTGTGGAATGTGGCTTTATGCCTGTGGATTGCATTAGCTTGGAAGTTTCAAAAGCCCCCTCAAAAAATACAGTCTGCACACCCTCTGCAATCATCGTAGCATGAGAAGGCATCTCACTGAGGCATTCTGGTCAAACAGTTCACGTGCCCTGTCTATAATGCTGCTGAGTTTATTAGAAAAGTATTACATTGATATTCCTCCCAAAAATAGCGTGTGCTTTCCATAATGAGTCTGTTAAAAAATCTGTGAAACTCCCTATGGTTTTGTCTTCTGCCATTCTCATTAAAACTTTCAAAATGTTAAGGTTGCGTGAGGCATTGGAGGAAATGTAGCATCCCCTTCCTTCATGCGTGGGATACATGAATGCGCAGATGTTTGGAAAATTTAGAGTTTCAACTAAATCATTTAAAATACTTTGCAATACCCTCTTTGTCTGCGCAAGACATTTATCATTTTATGTATTTGCAGCTTCCTTTTCATTATGTTTGCGCAGACATGAATACAATAAAAATTGCCTTTAAAACACTACCCTTTCCTTTTTCAAAATCAATGCAAATACTGAATTTAGCTTAGTAGTGTATTGGTCTATGCTGCTAGATTCGTCTCTATGCTTCTCACATTATAATTTTAGTGTTGCAGATTCACACAATCCCCTGACAATCAATATACAGGTAGCCTATATAGTTCAATTAATTAACTACCATTGTATCCTCAATACACCATGTTTTTCAATCCTTTATACACTATTAAAGTTAACCCTTCTCCATTTTTATACTCCATTGTGTTTCAATTTATAGTTCAGATACCTTGAATATGCTTTCACCCTCTTTAGGTACAAACCATTACGCAAATCATCTCAATGACATCAAATTAGCCAATTTGTAATTACCTTTGCAAACTGAATCTTTAAATGGCAACTGGCTCCGGGGACTGGTCTCAAAAATTTACTGAAACAAGTAATCTGACTCCGTTGCTTGGCAAGAGGATTCACTCAATAGCATTGAATACACATGCAGAAGGGCTTCACTAGATTTTTCATCACGTACAAGATATAACAGTGCAAACTTAGCCTTTTAGAAAACTCGTGTAGGTGTGAATGCTAGAACAACATAAATCCCCTTCAGATTGACCCTTTGCAAAATTGTTAAATCAAGCTTAGAAATTTCACCATCAAGTTAGATAGTACATTCATATGCAATGAGGATGTTCCCACAATCGGATCCTAAAAATATCTTTCAGATAGAAAGATATCAATCTTGCAAAATGGCCATTCTGGAAACTTAACTCTTTTCCACACTACAAACTGAACAATCTGCTTCTGAAACTGAATTCATAGGGTCATCAAAAAGATCTTTCAGAAACTCAACCTCTGGAGCCTGATTTTATGTCACATGTGGAACATGAATCCTCAGTTGTCTTCCTCTGAAAACAATCCATTCAACTGATACCAAATTGCAAAGTTAGCACCCTAAACAATTTTTGAACCAAAGCACAATCAGATATGTAGAAATTGGGTTTGGAATCAGCAAAGAAAAATGATCTACCGGATTGGTCAAAGTTTGGGAATCTTCAAATGAGTTCATTCCTAGGTCTACAATGCAGATCCACATTCAATTATGTCTGACCTCGAACTGGGTGTAAACAGGGAAACCACAAAGTATGCCACTTAATTCTGAATTCTATATTTTCAGTGAAATTTTAATAAATCAGAAATGGAAAGGCTCTAGAAAAGTGGACAAATGGATTGGTAGGAGTCTATAAATTTTTAGGTAGGTACACTCCTATGTTTTCAATACAAGGGAAAAGTCAATTATCCAAAATTTTCACCCGGCTATAGATTTTCAAGACCTCAAAGTGGACAACTTAGCAATTCTGTACTTAAAAACTTAGGAAATCAGAATTATTCACCAATGGAATGGTTCCAGAAATCTTGTCATCTGATTTCATAAAGATCTATAAAATGGAAATATTGGAGTGTGTGACTGCTAGAACACAGTACAAAAGGAATTTTCTCAATTGAATCAACTGGTCAAAATTTATAATGTGTCAAACTGAGCTATTCAGAATTCTGATCAATTGCACAATGCATGATAACAGTAAACTACCAACTTTGAGGGATTTGAAATCTAGTCAAAACATATCGAAATGACTTGGGATTGAAAACATAGGCTCTCTGATACACATACTCAATATCCCCAAAGTGGTGGGTCATGACACATAACAGGGTATAAGATATTCAGATACAAACTAGGCCATTTACAATAGATTGACACTTTTAGCAACATGCAGAATTAGGTGACCCCCTCAAAATGACTACTCCATAAAAATGTCAGAATTGAAATTCAGGAGCTGGGACCCACTGCATATATCAAATGAAAAGCATTGAAGCCTTTTCCCAATTTGTACCTCATGAATATCATTTACGCATCCTTCACAAGCACTCCAACTGAGCCTTCTCACCAAAGTTTTCAAACGTATTCACTTTGTTTATCTGAAAATTTTAACATGGTGAATCCAAATTTGTTCCAAATTTAGGAGTACCAGCAGGTTCCTTCTTACATATCTTGCAAGTAAAGGTACAACTCTTTGCATATCAGCTTGATCTTCATTACCTTGCACATTATCTTGATCATTATCTTGACTGTCGGTAATAGCATTCTGACCATCGGTTGCAACATTCTGTTGTTTTGGATTTATGTACTGTTTCTCGGGTAGAGTTATGGGTTCTTCACAATATACAAACTTGTTGTAGTCTTCTGGTTCTTTTGTGCTTTCCAGCTCATTCTTTTTTGCAAATTCATCAATCTATACATTTGCACTTTCAACTATTTTGTTAGAAGCCTTGATTAGACATTTAAAATCTTTACTTTTGGTAGAATACCCTATAAAAATACCTTCATCACTTTTGGCATCAAGCTTTCCATTTCTATCATCTTTTAAGACATAGCATTGACTTCCAAATATTTTGAAGTAACTTACATTGGGTGTTTTACCATACCAAAGCTCATAAGGAGTCTTCTTTGAGTCCTTTTTCAATTGTACTCTGTTAAATGTATAAATAGAAGTGCTAACAGCTTCTCTCCAGAAGATCTGGGTTATGTCCTTTTCTATCATTAGTGTTCTTACACAATCAACTATAGATCTATTCCTTCTCTCAGCAATCCCATTTTGTTGTGGTGTACTTGGTGCAAAAACCTGTATTTTTATACCATGCTCATTAAAAAAATTAGTGAATTCATCTTATATAAATTCTCCTCCTCTATCTGATCTCAAACATTTTAGATCCTTACCACTTTGTTTCTCAACCATAGCCTTATACCATTTAAACATCTTGAATGCTTCAGATTTTCCTTTTAAAAACATGACTGTCATCATTCTAGAGTAATCATCAACAAAGAGAATAAAATATCTATCTCCATAATAGCTCTTTATCCTTATAGGTCCACATAAATCAATATGGACTAATTCTAGAATATCATCAGATGTATGGATTTTGCTTTTGAAACTAGACTTTGTCATTTTACCTTTTTGACAATTTTTGCACATGATGTTGTCTGGCTTTGTCATCGTCGGTAAGCCTCTTACACTTCTTTTCCTGCTTATCTTCATCATGGTGTCAAAGTTCACATGACACAACCTTTTGTGCCACAGCCATATGTCTTCATTTCTAGTCATCAAGTAAGTGGGGTTAGTATCATTCAGATAGAATAAATTACCTTTGGTCTGTTCACCGGTACCAATCAGTGTTCCTGATTCATTGAAGATCTTTGCCTTCTTGTTCTCAAATGCTACTTTATGACCTGAATTATTCAGCTGAGAAACACTCAACAAATTATAATTCAATCCTTTTACCCAATAAGCATTTTCACATTTAATCAGGTTATTCAGCATTACTATTCCTTTACCTTCAATTTGATAAGGAGAATCATTTCCCATTCTTACTGTACCACCTTTATAGTATTCAAAAGTGTTAAAATTTTCTTTGTCACCAGTCATATGGTGAGTGCAGCCACTATCTATAATCCAGATATCATTTTTACTAATCTTAGATATGAGTGCAGTTTCTTCATACCTTTCATCTTCATCTAAATCATCCTTCACAGCTACAAACACTATCTCAACATCATCATCCAGTTTAGTGTCAGTATCTTCATCTTTGCAAGCAGTTACATAGCTATCCTTCTTGCCTTTGTCCTTGTAATATCGGGTATCACTTCTTTCTGATCGTTGATAACCTCTGTAATATTTGTTATCACCTCTGTCAGATTCCTTCTCAAAAGATCTGTTATCACTTTTGTCATCTTTTCTTGTAGGACATATTGCAGCAAAGTGTCCAATCTCTCTACAATTAAAACATACAAGTGGTAACTTGCCTTTGTATTTACCTTTGCCTCTTAGCATTCTTCTTGCCATGAGTGCTTCAATTTCATCTAGATCTTCTTCTTCACTTTCACTTTCACTGTCTCTTCTGGATGAGTGTCTCTGACTAGATTTGCTTATTCTCACAGAAGACTTGAATGTAGACTCTAAGCTTGGTAAGACACTATTATCAAATTTATTCATCTCAAATGAAATCAGTCTACCAATTAGGCTATAAAGAGTGACTATATTATTTTCTACTACTATCATTTCTTGAATAGCAGAGACTCTAATAGCATATGTAGGCAATAGGGTTCTTAGAATTTTACTTACCACTGTCTCCTCTTCAAGTGTACCTCCAACACCTCGTATAGCATTGACTACTTCCTTTATTCTTGTGTTGTACTGTGTGATATTTTCACCTTCTTTCATTCTGAGATCATTAAAATTTCCTCTAAGGCTTTCTACCTTGGCTCTCAGAACATTTGCATCACCTCCATGTACAATTTTCAATCTGTCCCACATTGTCTTTGCATTTTTGCAATCTTTGACATCCTCAAATTCAGCATCAGAGAGTGAGGCTAAAACCTCTATAACCATGCAGTTATGTTCATGCTTTACTCTCAATTGATCCACTGTCAATGGTCCTGTAGGCAACACATATTTAGTATCTAAGTATTGAGTAATATCATTACCAATACCTCATAGGTGAAGCTTTATTCTTCTTTTCCATGAAGCAAAGTTGTCCTTGTTCAACTTGGGCACATCTCATCTGTTCATCTTGTGATCTTTTACTTAGGTCTTGAAACCTTCCTTCTAACCACACAAGTTCTGATACCAATTATTAGTAATAACTAAGAGGGGGGGGTGAATCAGTGGCCTTAAAAATTTATCCAATTTCAAACTTTAATCCACCAATCAGTACTTCTCAAATTAGTAAGTCCCTACAAGATGTATGCCTTTGAAATACTTGAAACAAATAACTGTCTGTCGGTTTACCTTGTCTATCCTTATTCTCCTTGATAATCGATAAGCAGTAAATTGTATTTACCGATACTCAGTAAATATGCAGAGTATACCAGTCAATCCATAAATGCATATGTAGAATGTAAAACAATAAAGTAATAAACCATAAACACATAACACAAAGATTTTAACATGGAAACCCTGTTAAGGGAAAAACCACTGGGACCGGTACCCCAAAATTTCACTCTTCTGAAGTGAGCCCTGTTAGGACCCA
Source organism: Thuja plicata (assembly GCA_018584345.1). Classification (NCBI taxonomy): domain Eukaryota; kingdom Viridiplantae; phylum Streptophyta; class Pinopsida; order Cupressales; family Cupressaceae; genus Thuja; species Thuja plicata. Next base: position 5,299,823 of record MU227555.1, on the reverse strand, counting down.
ACCCTATTAAATGTTAAAAATACATGATTAAGTGTGACCTTGTTAGAGTATTTTCAATATATAGGTTGTCACTAAGTATCTGGCATCTACGCTACCATCCTTGAATCAGTCTCATGACTGTCAATAGGCTTTATGCAAATCTTACTAACATCCTTGAATTAGCCTCCTTCTTAGACTGTCAATAGGCTTTAGGTAAGACTGATGCTACTATCATGAGTCAACCTTCTGGTAATCTATTAGGATATACCTCAATTACAAAAGACTATTAAGTCCTACTCTATTAAGAGACTTAATGCTTCAATGGTTAAACTGAAACAAAATGACCTGTTTCTAATGCAACTGAATTGCAGATTTTCAAATCTATTCACTTACAATATCTTTCTGATCAATTCTTTGTACTTAACTCTTTCATCTCTATGATGATGTTCTTTTCTATCTGTTGGTGTCTACAGAATTCTTTAGCTCTCCCTCAGCTTGATTGATCAGGACTACATGAAGTTAATCCTTCATCAGTTTCTCTTCAGCATCTTCTATCAATTCACTCCCCTGTGTATCTGATTTCTTTCTTGCATCATTGTAGAGGTGAATTGTGCTTGTCTCTTATATAGACATGATGTTCCTTAATTCTAGGTTCTTGATTCTTGGTGTGAAAAATAATCCAGCCAAATTGATTTATTGCTTTAACTCCTGATTTATCTCGTAGTTATCTTCTTGCCAACTGTACAAATCACTTACCTAAGTGTGGTCAAATAAAACAAATAAAACAACTAGTTAAGTCTATCCTTTAGCTCTGCCAGCTAGATATTTTGTCATTTTCTGATCTCTCTATTCTATCAGTCAATTCTGCAGTTCGTTGCCGGTAACAACTGCCAATTCCGTTGGTGTAACTTTAGTTAGCTTCGAGATCTCCGTCCGTCAGGCATCATTGGATCTTTCTCATCGAGCAAAACTATTTTTAGCTCTTTGGGCATCCTTTGATTCTACTTCATCGGGAAACACTATGTTCTGCTCGTCAGGCATCATTGTGACTTTATCTCTGTCTTTACTGATGGTGTGCACTCCGTCAGTGTAGTCTGTCACTTAGTGAATACTTGACTTTTATGCATTGCTGAAAGCATAACCTTTATTCTATTGATTCTCTAAAGTCTTTGGTATTATGTATATGACCATACAGATGATATCAAGTTGACACCAATGACAATACAAACCATTAACATATTTAATATCTTGTATTATATTCAACTTAATATAGTCAACCATTTAATCAGTTACATGTCATCATGGTTGGGCTTGAAGCATTGTTTATAAGTCAGTAAAATGATTCATCAAAGTTAAGCAATGCCAAGATTGAGGATTTAGAAGAAATAAACTTAGGATCTGAAAGTAGTCCTCAAATAGTTTATATTGGAAATGGTTTAGATTCTCAAATAAGAACAAATTTGATTAAATTACTGAGAAAATACAAGCATGTCTTTGCTTGGTCATATGAAGACTTGAAAGCATACAGAGAAGACCTTTTTCAACATGAAATCCCGTTGAAATTAGATGTGAAACCATTTAGGCAAAAATAGAGGCCTATTAACCCCTTGTTGGATCTTAAAATGCAACAGGAGTTGATGAAACTCAAGGATGCTAGGATAATCCAACCCATCAGACATTCAACTTGGGTATCAAATTTAGTGCCAGTTAGAAAAAAGAATGGTGATATCAGACTGTGTGCGGATTTTAGGAATCTAAATATTGCTTCATTGAAAGATAACTATTCATTACCCAATATGGAAGCAATGTTACACAAGGTGACTGGTTGTGAGTTGTTGTCTATGATGGATGGTTTCTCAGGTTATAACCAGGTGTTAGTTAAAGAGACAGAGTAGTATAAAACTGCATTTACTACTCCATGGGGAACCTATGTGTATATCAGAATGCCTTTTGGATTAATAAATGTAGGGGCAAATTTTTAGAGGGCTATTGATGTTTCTTTCAAGGAACTCATTGATCTATTCATGGTTATTTGTCAAGATGACTTAACTGTATATTCCAAAAGGGATATTGATCATTGTGATCACTTGGGTAATATTTTTAACAAAGCATTGGAATATGGTGTCTCATTAAATCCCAAGAAGTGTCATTTTGAAATCAAAGAGGGGAAGTTTCTTGGACATATAGTGTCTAGGGAAGGGGTAATAATATATCCTAAGAGAGTAGAAGCAATTCAAAAGGTGATTTCTCCAAAGAACTTAAAAGGTGTGCAATCTTTCTTAGGAAAGATAAACTTTGTCCGAAGATTCATAGTAAATTTTGCAGAAATTGTTAAAACCATTATCAAATTATTAAAGAAAGATGCCAAATTTGTTTGGAATGAAGAAGCTCAACATGGATTTGAAAAAATTAAAAAAGTAGTACAGGAGGCTCCAGTTTTGAAATCTCCAGATTATACTAAGCCTTTCTCTTTGTTTTCATTTGTATCATTCCATACAATTGCTGCTATTCTTCTTCAAAAGGATGAACAAGGATTTGAACATCTCATAGCTTTTTACAGTAGGTCCTTGCAGGCTGCAGAGTTTAACTATGAAATAATGGAGAAACAAGCTTATGCATTGGTAAAGGCTATGAAATCTTTCAGGCCCTACTTGGTCTATGGTAAGGTACAGGCCTATGTTCTTCATTCAGCAGTAAAGGATATCCTTACATAGTCAGAGGTAACTGGTAAGAGGTGTAAGTGGATCACCAGAATTTAAGAATTCAACCTTGAGATCAATATCACCAAGTTAATAAGAGGACAAGTCTTGGAAAAGCTCATGATAGAAGAGAACCTGGATTTAGTATAGCTAAATCAGACAGAAATATATGACCAAGCCATTACTAGCATAGAAAGGCAACCATACTATACTGATATTGTATTCTTTCTCAAAAATGCTAAGTATCCTCATCATTTGTCTGAAAATCAGAAAAGAAGTCTGAAACTGCAACCTCAAAAGTACACTATGATCCTAGGCAACTTGTTTTGGAAATATAAGAATGGTGTACTATTGTTGTGCCTTGACAGATACCAAGCTAAGAAAGTTTTGACTAAAATGCATAAAGGAGAATGTGGAGGTCACTTTTCTGCTAAAACTACCACCCATAAGATTTTAAGGGCAGGGTATTATTGGCCTACTTTGTTCAAGGATACTTATATACATGTCAGGAAATGTGAGCCATGTCAAAGGTTTTCCAATAAACTAAAATTTTCAGGTGCTCTGTTACTAAACCCAGTGAGTACTGAAGCTCCTTTTGCTATGTGGGGAATTGACTTTATTGGTGAATTTTAGGAGAAATCTAGTGGAGGACATAGTTGGATATCGGTTTCCACAGATTACTTTACAAAGTGGATTGAAGCTACCCCTACAAGGAAAGCAACAAGCAAGGTGGTTACTGATTTTCTCATGGAGAATATTATAACCAGATTCGGTGTACCTACTAAGTTAGTGATGGACAATGCCATGAGTTTTAGGTCAGGAGAAATGATAAATTTTTGTGAAAGGTAAGGGATTACAATATCATACTCATCCCCATATCACCCACAGGCTAATGGACAAGTTGAGTCTAGTAATAAGAGTATATTGAAGATACTGAAAAGGACTCTGGAAAAAAATAAGAGAACATGGCACACAAAGTCAAAATTAGCTCTTTGGGCTGATAGGATAACACTTAAAAAGGCAATTGGTAAATATCCTTTTGAGTTGGTGTATGGATTAAAAGAAAGGTTTCCAATTAACAATTTAATGCTAATAAACCAATTTATATAGCAAGAGCATTTAGATGTCTCTGACAATATGCAAGCTAGAATGATACAGGTCATTGAATTGGATGAAGCCAAGAGAAATAGTCAGAAAGAAAACATAAAATTATAGCAAAATATGAAGTACCTATTTGACAAAAGGGCTACTAAGAGAAAATTCTAGGCTGGTGACCTAGTTCTCCAATGCAATGCAAGAGCATAAGACAAAGGTAAGCATAATAAATTTGAGTCTTTGTTCCTAGGACCTTTCATTGTTTCAGAAAATTTTGGCAAAGACTCTTATTTATTGAAGAATATGGAGGGAGAATATTTTGAGTTGCATGTACATGGGAAATTCTTAAAGCATTTCTTTAATTGAGGATCAAATTAATGCACAAGTAAATATGTATCATATTGTACATAGTTTCCCTTCTATTTTAGGTTAGTTGGTCTCTTCTTCATTTTTTGAGGGGTTTGCAACCAGAGATTCTGTGGTTCTTGGCCATAAAGTGTGTTTATTCAATCCTCAGGTAGAGCCACTATTGGTTGTATTCTTGGTCCTGATCTATTTGGCCAAATTTTTTGATCCTCATGCTCTTTTCTTTCCTAAGGTTAGAAGTCTCTCAGTTCCTTGAAATATCCCTGTTGAAATTTTTAGGGTTTTTAGGTCAAAATCCATGTGAAAATGGAAAACCTCAAAACCCTAGGTCCTGCTCTAAGCCAAAATGAGAAAAACCCTAAATTTTTCATCATGTTTCTATTTTGGTGTTACTTTTTTGAAACAACTTAAGTCATGTGTTGTTTACCATAGTCGCCTATTCGCGTGATCTTAACAGAATATTCCTTTTTGTTTCGAGACTTGGCAATTAACTATTGTCGGGATGCCTCTCAAAGAAATAGAATATTCCTTTTGTTTTATGAGACTTGGTAGAGCCCTTCAGTCACAAAGTATCCAAATAAAGAAACATGTCAGAAATTAAGCAAAGGGGCCACAAATGAGTCACGGTGTCGCGTGAATGATCCAGTAGTTAGTAAATTTTTATGAGACTTGGCGATTGCTTCAGTCACATTGTCTATGAATTGGCTTGTAGTTATGTAATAAGTATAAAGTTCATGTCACGTAGTCTCCAAAAGAGATGAAATATAATTGTAAGATAGGCTTCTAGATTTCAATCTGTATTTTTGAGCTTTTGGTCTTTATATGTACTTGAAGCAGAATATATGAATAAAAATACAGTGCAACTTTATTCTACATTATTGTTGTCTCTTTACTTATTGTATGCACTCTTTTATGTTTAATTTGTAAGGCATGTTAAACATATTGGCTATTAGGTAGCTATTTAATTATTTTCAAGCTTCTTCTAAGGGAAGAATTAAACTTTGTGAGTAGTTTCAGAGAGTACTACAATAATTGAGGACTTGATATTGTGGAAGTGACAAGACAATTTGCAAGGCACTTTATCTGAGTTATATGTAGGTTGTAAGGCATCCTACAGTATTCTTATTTATATATCTCTGTGGATTTATATCTTTTGATTCTATTGCCCAAAGATAGGCACTGGTCTAGAATTTGTCAAGTGATTCATCATCATCCAAGAATTCAAAACTATTTAAATCAATCAAATTTTAGAATATTTTGTAGAATCAATTGTATTCCTAAGGGTTACAGTAGAATTTTGTTGATTTCTTAAAGACAAAATCAAATAGGTTATTCCTCCTAGATTCATAAGAGTTATAAAAGGAAAGAAAAATGCATTTCTTGGTTATGTTGCTGTCTACTATCATTAAGATATTGATTCGGATTACCAAGCTTTTCCTTAGAATAATTATAGTCATCTGTATCATTAAATATATGTCCATCTAAAATAGAGCATTCAGCACATAAGATTAAATCGACTCTAAAGATACTATTAAGAGAGTAATCAGTCATAGGTAAAACCTACCTGAGTCAGTGGATCTCAAAAAAGGAGGTGGTAATAGATATCCCCAGTGTTATCAAGAACCTCATCAATTAGTGTGTTTTCCCTTGCTTGAGTCATAGTGTCAAAAGGCATTAGGGGTAATAGAGTTGTTTAAGATTTCAAATATCTTTCAGAAGCCTAGCAAGAAAAAACACTAACAGGGTCTTCCTTGGGGGTGAAATCATATTTTAAGATCTCAAGGGGTTAGTACACCCTGGGGGAAGTCTCAAAGAAGAGGACTTCATTCACCCTCCCAACTTTGGTGAGGGCCTATTTCATCTGGGGCTCACTTTCAACCCAGATCTAGTTAGATTCTCCCTCCCAGGGGAACCATAAGTGGGAAAAGTTGGTCGAGAAATACCCATTTAGGGACTTGGACCAATTGTGACTTAGTAACATCCCATAAGTCTCTGGGATGTCCACCACTTGGATGTAAATTGTGATGGCTATCCTGGGGTCTTGGATGAGTTGAATTCAGAAGTTCTTTAGTTCACCCACCATTTTTATAGTAGTTTTATCCAGCTAGACTGCTGCACCGTCAGACGGGGTGTGGCAGAATACAAGCTTCTGGCATATGGATAAAGGCATGATGTTGCCCAAAGCCCCAAAATCTACTAGAAAGTTGTGTATATTCTTTCCCTATATGTTGAGGCCTAGAAGGAAGGGAGGATCCTTAGTATTACCCCAGAAGACAGCTATTTTGGCATCCTTGAAAGAGACGGTATTGGGTGGGCAGTTGACAACTTCTGAGTTTCCCAAGAGCTTCAGAAGAGACTTTTTATACTTGGGATAGTTAAGAAAAACCTCCATCAAGTTCATGGAGGTGGTGGTTTTTTCTAACGCCTTCGTAATGTCAAATCCTCCTCCCAGGAATTGGTGGCTTCCCTTGACTAGGTCTTTGGCTTGGTTAGAGCCAGAACCTTTTGGGGGGACAAACCGATCAGTCATGTTATCCCAGGGGAGATGTCTTTGGGAGGTGTGGGCATGTAAAATATTCCTTTACTATCCTGACTCTAAGTTTTGTAGGGAGTTCATGGGTTGGTGAAGTCATTAGCCTCAAAGGCTAGGATAGATTCATCAAAGAACCTCAGTAGCTCAGATTCTCCTTCATCTTCCTTTCCTATTCCAAAGAAGATGGTCTCACAGGTGAATGCACCATGAGTGGGTTCTTGTATAGGAGGTTCTAGGGGAGTAGGATCAAAATCCTATTGTCTTTCTAGCTGGGAAATCATGATGGCTTTCTCCAGTGTGGCACAGTTTACTTTATTGTGAAATCCTATGTCATGCAATCTACACCAGTTGGTCATGGGCTGGAAGTCTGTGACTGGCATGAAATGGGAAAGTCTAGCACTTCCCTTATTGGTGTTTTGGTTTGGAGGACCTCTGGTAATAGTATTGTTATTCCATTGATGTTGGTTGGGCTGAGGCCCGTTGTTGAAATTTCTTCCCCTGGCATTGTTGTTTCATTGGCCAGAGAAAATATTCCCTCTCTAGTAATTGGTGTTGTGGGGTGCGAAGGACCCCACCTTCAGTTGACCCATGTCCATAGTCAGTGTAGACAACATTTTTCAGAGGGATTCAACCTCGTCGGTCAACTTGGTATTCACGTCATAGTGTGATGGTTGTTGTTGTTGTTGGTTTCCTGGGAAAGCAATAGAATTCACCAGAGTTGAGGGCGACAATCCTCTAGTCGCGGACGAAGGAAGAAAGGCACTCTAGATGGTTGTGTCTGTGGTTGTTGCATTTTCTGTAGCTAGTTCTAGGTAAAATATTCTAGACCCAGTGTTGTCTGGGTTTGAGATGGATACATGTATTGGGCCTGCTGGTCTATCGATGATGGTGGGGGATTCATGGCCATTGCGGGAGCACCCATTGCCTGATTGGGGTTATATCTCCTGGTGTAATAAGTTCTGCTGGGTATCATGTTAAATTGCATGCTCTACCCAATCCCACCCGGGGATTTGTTAAGACCATGGGACAACTCTAAGGCCAGGTTGTAAACCTTCACCAAAGTATCCCGGTCGCCCGGGGTGGTAGTTCTCTAGAGGAGAGTGGCAACAAAGGGGTCCATCATGTTAAGTTAGGTCTGGATAGCTACATCTATAGATGGGATGAAGGGACCCATGCACTGCTTCAAGGCATGCTAGAACCGGTGATTGAATATTGTAAAGGGCTCATTCAGTTCCTTCCCGATAGAAATGAACTGACTATGGGACCATGTTGGGTCCATGTGTACATAGAAGGAAGCCAGGAAGACGTCCTCCATGTCCTACCAACTATTAATGGAGTTGGCAAGAAGGTTAAGGTACCAGCTCAACTAGTCCTATCCCAGGGATAGCGGGAATATCCGGGTCACAACATCCTAATGTTGGATCCAGTGTCGGTTCATGGCATCTTTGTATGCCTACAAATTCTCTTATGTGGTTCACAAGCCTAGGTTCTCATATTAGGGACAAATCTTTTCTGGGTGCGAGGGTAGATCGTTGGCTGCACCTAGAATAGTTCCCATTGGGGACCCAGTATTTCCAAAATACGTAGCCATCGGGGGTATTGGGTTTTGACTAGGTTGAGCGTTAATTCTCAGGGTCATTTGGGAGACTTGGGTATTCTAGGATGTCCTAGATCTCTAGACAATGGTGGCTGACTTGGCTTTTAGGGTCCATTTCTTTTGAGCGGGAGGCTCGAGTTCAACAAACCATCTGGGCTTGAGAGTTGATCAAAGGACTCTTTCAAATTTGGATGGTGAAAACAAGCCAATCCCACTGAAGGCTTAACTCCTAAAACTATGGCTTGGGGAACCCTTTGGCGGTGTAAAATCTAAATCTTCAGAGGGGGACAAGTTCATGCCCTCCTTCTAGTGCCAGTTTCTATTGATGGGTCTTTATGACTGGGTCAGCCAACAGATGTAAGTTGTCACCGAGTACCAGGGTACGAGCCAACTTTGCCTGTAAAGTTTGTCCAGGGAAATGAGATTCCTTGAGCCTTCAAGCATGTGAGAGTCAGGTCTCGACAGTACGGGAGCTTAGTTGGGAAATGTGACTATTTTGTTTGGGGGGATAGCTAGTTATCTTGGCTCGTCTTCTCCAGGGATTTAAGTGAGTGGGGTTTCCTACAAGAATTCGTTAACTTTACCAAATAAACTTCAAAATATATTGCAGAGTTAGAAATATTCCATCTACCTATAGCTATACTAAACATTCAAAACATTGACAATGCTCTAACATGCTACACTAAATATTGAAGAAATACAAAACCATCAGCTCAAATTTAATTAATAGTAGAGGGAAAGGAGGTCATTAATATACTTGAAGTATTAGAGAAAATGACATATGAACATAAAGCATAAAATACTATCAAGCCAGAGATTAGAATGCTAACAACATCATTGATAGAACCCTTCCTTCTTCATTAACATATCTCTAGCAAGCACTAGTTCATATTACAATGGTGGCTCCAAGGGAGCGTTTAACTACTGAAAGCTTCTAAAACTAGGGAGCATTGAGCTCTACAACTAAGAATTGATAAAACTAAAATGCTATTAGTTATGGACAACAAAATCATCAATTTCACCGACCCTTGGAATGAGGTCGGACTTATTATTTATACACAAGTTTTTGACCTAAAACTAACCTAACTTATTTTACACTTAACAATACAATACTATTTCTGGTGACTGGTACTACCTGTTCCACGCTAAAAAAGACCTTGAGATAGAAAAGGTCTGACATGTCAGAAGAATAAGACAAGAAAAGAGGAGTGGAAGAATCAGTTTTGAGAAGAGAGCCGGTAGGAGAAGTGAAGAAATCTTATCCCCCAAGGATCATGGCTACATGCCTCATAAATGGGAGAATGTCTCACTATCCCTGATGTGCTAGGTGTTATGTTGAAGCAACGCCTTGGGAAGACCACCTGTTAGAACCCTCTTTTTGAGCTGATGTGCCTTTTTGTGGTTACCTACTTTCTAAAAACCTTCATTAACTACCTTGAAAGTGACTGGTCGGCTTTAGAAACTGAGACATGGATCACTTAAAGAATACAAAATTGTAGGATCCGGGATTCTGGGATCTGAAAGCTAGCACCTCAAAGAATAAATAATACAACCGATACATGGTTGGTGAGATTCTCCAGACTTTGGAGAACATTATTGTTCCTTATGATTTTTCCCAAGCCTCCAACACTTGGCTTATGCTTTCTTCATCTATGTTTTTGATACTGTCCCACTGACTACAAACAGCCTCCAACACTTCCTCAACATCTTTGGCCCCGTCCTAGAATTTTTCCACAAAATTGATGGCATCATGCAATTGAATCATTTTGTTGGACAATCTAGATAGCCTTCCCTGGTCAAAATCTTCAGCTGGCGGATACAGGGAGTCCATCCACTCATCAAACTTGCTGAGGACATAATCCTCTGGGGTACATGTTCCGGTGGTAAAGGGATCGACTTGTGATACTCCAGCCACGAATGCTTGAAACAAGCCCAAGGGGTATTGGGTTGTTGTCACCTTCTCTTTCAAGGCCTTCACTAGTTCCTTGCATACCTCAATCCTAAGGACAAGTCTGGAGTACTGGGCCTAGAGGAAATCATATGATTCATCTCCCAAAATCCCCACCTATGTGGCGACTTCTTTTCCTATGTTGTGGATCTCTTCCATCCTGGTCTTCCATTTTTCATACTTTACTAAATCCTACTCCCATATAAGAGCAGAGCCATTTTCCTAGCTAAGAAGAGTGTCGACCTGATAAAGGTTTGGGAGGGACATCACTAGAAATTGTCTCATGGTGGCTAATTTCTTGGCAGCCCACCTATCTACAGCCTGTGTCTTATTCTTCATAATCCATAGAAAATCCACATCGCCCTATACAAGCGGAAGTCTGTAGGAAGAGGTTCCGGGGTGGACCTCAGCTAAAGGTGGACCTCAGCTAAAGGCCATGTCAGTTCTACTAGAAGTGTGAGGAGATTGGCATTAATCTCTCTTTTCTCCTTTAGATTCTAGCCCTGCTTAATGTATCTGGCCTCTACTACTTTTGTGGCCTCTCTTAGAAATTAAAGTTCACCTTGCTTGTCCCTCCTCCCCAGTGCCACTTTTGTTATTTTATAGTCTCGGGCCTTACAGCCGCTACATTTGCACCTAGAGGGGGTGTTGCGATAGTCACAACTGTGCTACCTATTGGACTAGTCCAGAGAGTATGGACTATCCATACTTTCATGGGATTTTTAGCCTCTACATTTTTGGCCATCATTTTGGCCAATGAGAGTGTAGCACCTGATGCCACCGTCGGGGCCTTTCTTTTCTTTGATTCTACCATCCATTGGGGTGGCTAGGGTGGCTTCACTACTAAGACCTGTTCATTGGGATTCTCTTCTAAATCTGGTGGCGCATTCCCAAAATGTACATTATCTTTGAGCTCTTTCTCCCTTTCTTGCTCTCATTCTATTTCTTGTTCTTCCAAACCTTCAGTATTTTCCACCATGCTGGTGTCCTCTGTTGTAACATCTAGGACATTTTGTCCAGTCTCAACCTTGTTTGTACTTTCAGAGACTTCTTCATCCCTCCTAGTGTTAGCTGACCCTACATTTTCATTGTCCAAGACTTCTTGATCAACCTGCTGCTATTGTTCTTGAGCTTCATCAACCTCATTTGCTGGAACATTCTCCTCCACTGGAATATCCTCTAGAGGTGGGTGAGGTCTCCAGCCAAAGTTTAACAATGAAGCCATCATAACTACCTCACCAAATGTACTCCGGGGCACTTGATTGCCTAAAGTAACCAAAGGCATCTGGAACATGATGAAAGGGGGCACAGTTGATCCTGAAGGTCCAGGTTTCCCAATCATCAGCTACTCATCTATGGGTTGCCTTGGTGTATCCTCAGTCTCTTGGACCGGTGTCTTCTCCTGTTTGGGCCCCATTTGTGCTTCTTCTTGGGCCTCTTGTTCTGATGTACCCTCTTCTTCTGGGATCTCCTTTTCTACGAGGGCCTCTTCCTTATCTTGTGCAACAATTTCCTCCACCGCATGACTTATACCTTGTTGGAGGTCCATGAGCTTGTTCGTCGAGAAAGTGTCATCAAAGTCATCATGTGGGGGCGAAGAGTTAGAGATATTTTCAAGTTCAGGAGAGTTTGAACTAACATCCACCTGGGGCACATCTGACATACCAGGACTAGCTGTTGCACTTGGTGTAGGGGTCACCTTCTTTTTCTTCTTTCTTGTCAGTGGAACCCCAGTATCCATAATACTAGTAGACTCTACCTCGATGAAAGTCTATTTTCTCATCATTGCAGCCAATGACGGGGATCCCATCGGGCGAGTAGATGCCATTGGAGTTACAAGGAGGCCAGAGGACATCTGCGTGCTTATCTGCTAGCTAGCCAGCCTTTCGGACTTCATTTGTTGTTGTAATTGGGCCATTAGAAGGGTGGGAACTTGGGGAGGTGCCTTGGCTAGAGTGCCCTCCTTTTCTTTTCCTTTTCTCATGCTTTGTTTTGCGATGGTGAAGGACGAAGAAGGTCCAGCACCAGTGGAAGAGGGGTGGCCTTGTAAACTGCTGGTTTCTTTCGTGTGCTCTTGGGACACACTCGAGCAAAGTACCAGTGACTTGCTTCCAAAATAGGGTGACATACCCCTTCAATTGTCAGGTCCTCTAAGGTGGCCCAATCCACCAGAGGAAGATTTAACTTGTCCTATCCTTGTCCTTTATATGCTGGATCCCCTAGTGGCCCATCATCCAAGAAGCCCTTTGGGAAAGTCTAAAGGTCGAGCGCCTTCATGAGCCCTTTTCTCATACATGAATGGTGTCGGGCCCAAAGATCAAAACTATCTTGGTAGTCCACCCAAAAGTATTCAATGTCTACTTCATGTGGTGGGGATGCTCAGGAAAGCACTGCGGCAATCTTTCCTAGAGGATCATAGTTTTTCATAGTGTGGTGAAATTCCACCACTCCCAAGCTTTTCAGTTTATTATCTGCCTCCCTTTCTACGGTGACGTTGCATGTATAATTATCACATGAAAATGGGAATGAGACATTGATGACCTTCTTCAATGTGAAGAAGGCATGCAGATCCATCATCTACCAATAGAATTTGAAAAGAATAATTCTATCCCTGCAATACTAGGGAAGGAGATGGGGCTTCCTGAAGAAGCCAGTCACCCGAATGTAGGTGTGGTGCTGGAATTGAATAAAATAGCAACCATAGGTGCTGACTAGATTCATTTCCTCCTGTGATAGTCGGTACCCAAAATCCAAAGTAAGTGTTAGGATGTTGTGGTAAATGAAAGCATCATTTACCCAGCAGAAGTTTAGGAAGTTGAGTTCCCACTGTATTTGGGGATAATGATCCCAGGGTGTTACTTGTCCTGGTTTGTTTCCTATTAGAATAGTCCCAAAGGATAACTGAGAGGGAGGGTGAATCAGTTACCAACTAATTTAATTCTTTTCCTTTATTAACTCCAAAATACAATAAAGTAAATGCACATTCAAATAACACAATAAACAACACCACAATTTGGCTACGGAGAACCAAATGGTAAAAACCCCGGTGGGAATTAACACTGACAATGAACTATACTTGTTTATAATAATCATTGTTATAAGATCTTGTAGCCCTTTTAAGAGTTGTTCTTTACAATGCAATAATTATAGTGACCTAGTTAAGGGTCTGACCCTGTTAGGAGTCTTTTACAAATAACCCAGTTAAGGGTGAGGACTCACTGTCCAAAAGCTCACTGCTTTAATGGTGAAGGTTACAACCTTCTGTAGAAAATATATGCACTATATCTGATTATGAACTGTAGAGTAGACATACTATCTTGATCAGTTCCAGTGTATTGTAATCTTTCACTTCTTCTTCACATAGATCCTTGATGAATGAAACTCAACTGATATTCTGCTTTGTACTTTTTCCTGTATCTTTTCTTATCATTCACACTTAGCATTCCACAAATGACTTTCTATAAGTATCTTCCTCAAAGTATAAGATTAAGGGACCTATTAGACAACTCTTCATAACATCCTTGTCATCTTTACTAATCACACAAGCATAATTACAACCATGCAATATAAATTGAATAGACGCGACACTTCACTAAGTCGGCCTCACCAAATTAACTCTAACTTTGCAATATTGTTGAAACACATTGTGTGCCTTTAGATAATTGTCTTCAACTCGTAACTAAACTTGAATATACACACACATATCCCAAAGATAGGTGCAACTGAAGAACCAATGCAATACATCGGCTCTGTATAGACAAACTCCAGAAACTGTAACTGCCACTAACAGAATTACACAACACAACTGCAACTTCATATCTGAGTCTGCATGTATGAACAAAACATAAACATGTCTACAACATGAATATAACCGTGCAAGGCTTGATACCATCATTCTTATAAGTACATACAGAACACTGTTGTATATTATATGTTGTCATCAATGACAAACATACAATCAACTAGCTGCCAGAAGTAAAATCTCCAACAATCTCCCCCTTTGACATTGATGGCAACATATGATATTAAAAAAAACTTCAGCACATGGTGTCTTTTTTCTTTTTACAATCTTCTCAATATCCTCATCAAAGATTTCTCTACACTACTGCAGATCCTCTATTTGTGTTTATACTCCCCCAAAGTATATGCTCCCCCTTACTATATACTCTCCCTTTGACATCAATGGAAAAGGGCTCCATAAAAAATTAAGCACAGGTACTACTCCAAAAGTACAATAGTCAACCATTCATCAGTCACTTAATGACTGATGTTTTTGCTGCTTTATCTAATCAGACTCAGGAGAGGGAATTACTCCCAACTTCTCCTTGAGATACTCAAAAGTAGCTTTTGATAAAGGCTTTGTGAAAATATTTGTCAATTGTTCTTTGGTGCTCACATAGTCCAATTTTACTTCATTATCTACAACTTTTTCTCTAAGAAAATTATATTTAATCTTAATGTGCTTTGTCTTTGCGTGCATCATAGGGTTCTTGGACATGTTGATAGTACTGGTGTTATCACAGTGAATAACAATAGGATAGTTAACCTATATACCAAAATCTTTAACCATCTGCTTGATCGAAACTATTGTTGAACAATTCAATGCTGCTGCAACATATTCAGCTTCTGTTGTTGACTAAGAGATACAATTCTTCTTCTTTCTTACCCAATAAACCAACCTATCTCCAAGAAATACTACTCCTCTAGAAGTACTCTTCCTCTCATCAAGACAACCTGCCCAATCTACATCTATATACACATGAAGTTTTATATTCTTTGATTTTGGATACCATAAACCATAGTCTATAGTTCCCTTTAGATATCTGAATATTCTCTTTATTGTCATTAGGTGATTATGTTTTGGTTCAGCTATAAATCTTCCAACAATGCCAACTACATTAGATATGTCTGGTCTAGATTGAATAAGATATATAATTTTTCCAATCATAGACTTATATAATGTCTTATCAAGTGCTACAGAATCATCTTCTTTAGAAATCTTTCTTCTTGTTATCATAAGAGTGCATACTAGATTACAGTCTTCCATCTTGAAAGTCTTCAATATTTCCCTCACATATTTGGACTGATTTATGAATATTCCTTTATCTATCTATTTTACGTTCAATCCCAAAAAGTATTTTATAGGACCAATCATGCTCATTTCAAATTCATTCTACATTTCTTTTGCAAATTCTGCACTAAGCTTGTCATTACCTCTAAAGGTAATGTCATCAACAAATATGGCAACAAGTATTAGTCCATCAGGTGTCTCTCTTATGAATAGGTTACAATCTGCTACTCCTTTCTTAAATCCAATCTTGGTAAGATAACCATCTATTCTCTCATACCAAGCTCTTGGGGCCTGTTTAAGTCCATAGAGTGCTTTCTTCAATCTGCATACCATGTCTGGCTTATCTGATAGATTAAATCCTTTAGGCTATTCTATTTAGACTTCTTCCTTCAAGTCACCATTCAGAAAAGCTGATTTGACATCCATTTGATATACTTTAAAATCCTTGAATGTTGCATAAGCCAAGAATAACTTTATGGCTTCTAGTCTGCTCACAGGGGAAAAAGTGTCAGTGTAATCTATCCCTTCCCTCTGTGCATATCCTTTACAAACTAATCTTGCTTTATTTCTGACCAATGTACCATCTTCATTCATCTTGTTCCTGAATACCCACTTTGTTCCAATCACATTTTTTTCACTGGGTCTAGGGACCAATTCCCATGAATCTTTTTTTATTATTTGATCTAATTCTTCGTCCATTGCTTTCTACCAATCAAAATCCTTGCAAGCATCTTCAACATTTGAAGGTTCAATCTATGAAAGTAAACATACCTCTTCATCCATTGTTAACCTTTTTTCTTTTGATCTAGTCAAAACATTGCTGCTCTGATCTCCAATGATATCATCTTTTGAATGATACCTAGATGTGAACTTTGAAACTTTTGGTGTAACATCCTCATCTATAATATGTGATACTTCTTTGCTTGATTCAGGTTCATTACATGAAACATCAATGCAATCAAACATTTCTTCAATAATAGTGTCTTTACTGCTAGGCCTGGATTCATCCTCAATCATAGGTGCATATTCATAGTACCTTTCTTGAACCATGAACTTCTCATCAATCTTTACATGAGTACTTTCAATTATCTTCTTTAATCTCAAATTTACACATCTGTATGCTTTTCTTTTAGTAGAGTAACCAAGGAAAATACCTTTAGCACTTCTAGCATCAAACTTACCAACACCATCATCTCTCTTGATGTAGCACTTGCTGCCAAATATTATGAAGTATTTTACTATAGGTACATTACCAAACCAAAGTTCATAAGGTGTCTTATCCATGCCTACCCTTAGTTGTGTTCTGTTGATAGTATAGATTGTTTTATTGACTGTATCTCTCTAATAAGTGTGCACAACTTTTCCTTCAATCATCATAGTGCACGTTGTATCAAGTATGATCCTATTCCTTATTTTTGTTATCCCATTCTGATGTGGGGTTCTCAGTGCACTCAACTGTCTTTTAATTCCATGTTCTTCACAATAGTCATAAAACTGATCAGAAGTAAATTCTCCTCCTCTATCTAATCTCAGACACTTTAGTTTTAACCCAGATTCATTTTCCACTTTGGCTTTGAATATTTTGAACTTGTCAAAGGCTTCAGACTTCTACTTTAAGAATGCAACCCACATCATCCTTGAAAAATCATCAAAAAATAAAATGAATTACCTTTCTTTGTAATATGATCTAGTTTGAGTAGGACCACATAAATCTATATGAACTAGGTCTAACTTGTTTTCAGATGAGTTTTGCTTTCTTCTGAAAGAGCTCCTTACATGCTTTCCCATAACACATTCCCTGCACATTGTGCCAACTAGTCTTGCAATACTTGGAAGGTCTCTAACTACCTTGACATTGCTTATCTTTACTATATTATGAAAATTAATATGACATAGTCTCTTGTACCATAACCAACTGTCATCCACTTTTGCAACAAAACAACTTACATCTAAATTGAGCTAAAAAACATTACCTTTTGTTTTGGAGCCTGGTGCAATCATGTCTCCTTCTTTGTTGCTAATAATGCATATGTTGTCTTTGAATTCCAAATGATAACCTTTGTCAAGTAGCTGTCCAACACTTAGTAAATTATGATGTAGTCCATCAACATAGAGAAGATCATCTATCTTGTTGTTTCCATCCAGGGTGAATGATCCTCTATCTATGATAGGTTTGGGAGTGTTATCTCCAAATCTAACCATACCACCTTTATACTTGTCTAGTCGCCATATTGGTCCCTGAAACATTATTTCACTTCATCCATGGATCCAAGAAAATCATGAGGCAGTCCTCTAAACCAATCCCTCGGATCCTCAATTAGTGACTAAACAAATAATTTCATCATGACATCATCATGTGCAATCTCATAATCATCCATCATATCAATGAAACTCTTCAAAATCTCCTCACATGTTATGACATTATTACTAGAAAATTTTGGGAGCTTATCCCTAATCTTTTTAGGAATTTCATTTGGATAACCTGGAATACCAAGGAAAATAAATTGCCTATACCTTTCTGTATAGACAGGTGTTTTTTGAGATGGATTAGTACCTTGAAAATTTGATGTTGCAACATTTGATCTGGTAGCACTTCCAAAACTAGTAGGTGGTGGTACATTCATTCCTAAATTTAGAGATACTTTAGCATTAGTAATAATAGGAGCATGACAAGAATTTTTCCTCAGAAATTCAGTTTTATTTTTCATCTCAAGAGAAGAGGCCTTCAATTTTGTTTTCTCCAATTCTTTAGCAATGATATCCTTCTCCCTCCTAGCTCTCTCCAAGTCATTATCCAATTTGAACATGGGATCCACTGGAGGAAATTTATCTTTAGGCTCATTTATTTCTACACCCACTACCTTTTGCTTACCCTTGTCCTTTGGCTTTTGTGTTTTATATAACTGTTGGACAACCGGTTCCTCATCAGTCTTTGCAGGTGTAGTGAAAGAATTAATGGCCTCTAAATCTTTCAATTGCCTCTTTAATTGTTTGGATTTAATATGGGCAAGCCTAATCCTATCCTCTTTTTCCTTTTCTCTTTTTTTTCTGATGGATATTTTCTCTTGTATTCTCCTTTCTAACTCACCAACTTCTTCAAAATATTATTCTGAGTATGGGAGAGTAATTTTTGATTCAGAGGTTCCTTCAAAAATATTCTCTCTCTCCTATGATGATGGGAATGAGGCTTGTCAGACGAGGAAGAGCTCAGATAACTAGGAGCATTCCTATTCTCTTCACCTCATCTTTTTCTTCTAGACCTTTTTTCATGTCTTGGAGGTTTACCAGGGACTATCCTCTTAGTATACCTTGGTCCACCTTCACCTCTCACTTTGAGAGTAGTAATCACCATACCTTCCCACTCCCACATGTATATCTTGTTCAAATTCTATAGTATCTCCTTGATGATTAGGTGGGATGGGAGTCACTACCCTTGTGTTCCTTCATTGCCTCCAAGATTAAGGATTAGTCATATCATCAATTATGTTCATGGACTATCCAGCCCTGGAGGTGGATGAAATTTCACCTTCCAAATCATCCTCAGGATGATTCCTCATCCTAGATCTAGTATTTTTATAACTCATAGTTAGCAAATGGTGTATAAATGATTTATAACTCAGCACTAATGTAGAGATTCCTTCAAGTTTCCACCCAACACTTAGCTGAGAAAATACACACTAACTGTGAGTAATATAAATTTGTTATCAAAGGATCTTCATAGGATAACAGATAATAACAAAGGATAACAAGTAGCAATAAAATTTGGTAATAACAACAAAACACTTTGGGACATGAAAATATAGCTTTGTAATATCAATGGTTAACTGACTTGTTAAGATAAGAAAATGGACCAAGAGTCTAGCTCAACTTGAAAAACTATGAGTACTTATTTCAAATTAATTCCAAGTCTCCATCATAGTCGTTGTTTTGTTGGTTCATTTTTATGTTGTGATTACTGAACAAAAACCTTTTCAATTTATGACAAGATCTTAAGGGGGGAGCTAGCTCAAACTATTTATCAATATAATGAAAAGGACTAATTGACAAGCCTACCTACCAAGCTTCTAAACTTTAGGTTCTGCTAAACCAAGGGGGGGATACCATGTAACATCTCCAAATATTCCTTAATATGTTAACCAAGCATAAATCTCACTAAGGCTCAACATATCCAGGAGATACTAGATAAATGGCTAATTATCCACTGAGCATCAACCAAAAAATGGAGCATGAGATGAATGCAACATAAAAACTTATAAAGATACAAAAATTATTGGATTTTATGTTTGTCTTTGTAGAAACATGACCAAAATATATACTAGAACTACAACAATATGAGAACTACTAGCTTATGATCAGTGCCTTATCAATTGGGATAAACTCTCAAAATAGATACAGTATGTAGAAGTTAATTATTATCAAATATTCTATTCCATAAACTGATTCAAAGAGGTAGGTTAGATTGGGGTTATTTCATAAAGAAATTGTTCTTGGTTTCTTCAATGGTGTTCCTTACCCAAGTGAGCCCAAGTGCCAATATGCCGCTAACCTATCACTCTGACTTCCCAAAAACTCCCTTAATATTATAGGGATTCAATATGGCTTAAAATATGACTCAAAAAATGTTCAAGTGGTTCTTGAAGTCATACTCCAAGATCTTACCTTCAATCCACACTCTCGGTTCTCTATCCTGCAGCCTTAACTAGCGAGTTTTTCCCAAATAACTTTTTGTTTTCCCAAAACACTTCCAAAAAAAATTACATATTCAGATACCCATTATCCTTATACACAAAACATAAAAATATTTGGTATTGGTACTTTTGACCAACTATCCCAAAAATTGACTGTTCAATGTCTACAAGAGGGCCAATTTGGGTGCATTTACAAAGGAAGTACCATTTCTATCTGCTGCCCTAACATGCCACTTTTCAAAAAGTCTAGAAATGGTCTAAAACTAAGGATTATCAAATTGGTTTGGCAATAGCACATTTCCCTATGGGGTTTCTATCATACCCTCACCAAATTGCTCCAAAAACTAGGGCCTTCTAGTTTTCACCCTTC
>MU227555.1:5235481-5248129 GCA_018584345.1 Thuja plicata | reverse complement strand
AACTCCAACAATTCCTCATGCTAAATCAATCTTGAAAAATAATGACACTTGAGAAGGAAGAAAACATGTTATTTTTTAATTAAAATTTTCAATGAATCAATAAGTTTTTGTATTAAAATTATCAGTATGTCTACAACAATTTTTTGTGACTTCTACCTTACAATGAGCATAACATTGACTATGTATTGGCTAGTCCACTTTTGTTTAAAAAAAAAAAACATTGGCTGTATTTTATCATGCATAAATCTTCATCAAAATCATTTATGGAATTCACCCATTCCAACTTGGACTCCTTACAATTGTGCATCATCATTCAAAACATATATGTTTATTCTAGGTTGTCCTTAGTTCAAATGAAGTTTTAGTCTTCGATAAGAAATTCTTTTTCCATACACCTTCGAGTATCTTTACATTCATCTTATCCTTTGAGGCTCCCATCATAACCTCCAAAAATACAAACCAACCATCCTACATACTCTTTATCGTGTTTTCAAATTTAACACAGTCTCCCTTGATGTTGCTCATGACATCTCTCTTGAGGCACATGGAGTGATGCTAACTCTTGAGTTCTTACAACTTGTCCGCCTCCAAAATCTACTCTTAAATCAAATTATTATTGTCTAATCTTACCATAGGTTGTAAGTAAACTAATATCATACCACATATTGAATCAAAATTTGTACACCTATTGTTATGAGAGTTTTCATATAGAAATAAATTGATATAAACGAGTGTTATAATATAATATAATTATGGATAATTTTTATTGTTCATAAAGGGTGTGACTTTTGTAACAACCCTTGTGTTATTATTTAAATATATGAATTAATAGAGAAGGATATACAAGAGAGAAAGAATAAAGGGGAATATTTATGGAAAACACACAAGTGGGAATAGTTAAGGTCTTTGGATGGGCATTGGACATTGGAGAAGGGACACACAATGTGTGTTAAACTCAAGGTACAAAATAAAATTGAGATTTCCATGGCAAGGATGTGTTATTATTTATGATATGCGGCATGTGTTTTGTACTGTGAAGGTATGTGGGTTCTATGTATGAATTGTGTTATCTTGGAGTGCTTCCTTGCATGGATATTTAGGACTTGTAACTGATCCTCTAGGTGTTAAATAGTAACTCTCTCTAGATTTTAAACACACACAAATAGATATATTTGGCCAATTTAATAGGGTTATTAAAGATCAAATCTTAAATATATCACTTGGCAATTGTTTTAGTCATGTTTCAAACTTTCTTCAGAATAAACAAGTAAAATAATGCATTTGTATTAAATAATTTATTTTAAGTGTTTATTTCAACATTATATCTAAGTTCATTGGAATTATTAATGAAATTATCATTTTTTTTGTAAATAAGTTTACTTAGGTGAAAATGAAGACGACATTAGGTATCAAAGTCAAACAATGATAAACAAACATTAGGGTTAAAATATCCACATTGAAAAATAATTTTTATACCTACAATCATTGAATGAACAAAATATTAAAAAAATATTGAATCTACAACCCTATCAACATGGTAAATTAGGTTGATCCTGACTAATAAAGTTCACTTCATGTTTCAATTAAAAAATTACTTCTAGTGATAAAATTTTTACCTTCTATTGCATTATTTCTATAGCATTTGCAACAAATTTATTTTCTACACATTCTGCAGTTGTAATATATACGTTCCAATTTGAAATAACAACAATTATAGAAACATCCAAATAAAAATTTCTTCATTCTTGTGTTTACACATTGTCTATTACCCAGTTCCACCCACCAAATTTTCTTGCAAGTTTCAAAAGCCTTTTTAACTCATTAATTATGTGCATATACTATAATCATGGTGTTTAATGAGACCTCATTTGTTTGAGATCATTGTATCATACTAGTTGTGCCTTGTATATTATCTATATGTATGATTTTAATATTGAAACACTCTATACCATAATCTTGGAATAATTTATTTCAAATCATAACCAATAATTTTATTTAATAGGATTGCAAAAATAACGTGTCTTCCCTCATGCCTGCAAAAAAATTTCAATTCTCAACCAATGTTTTCATTTCAAATTGGTGCAAAAAAAAATACTAAAAATATTTCTTGCCTCACACCCAAAAAAAGATTTCAATTTGCAATCAATATTGGCATTTAAAAGCTTGCAAAAGTCTTGTCTCAAAGCTTAATAAACTAATAGCTTTAAAATCTCCATATTTTTTGATATACATCACCCAAGAGTTTGCACAAATCCATGCATCCATAGGAATTTTTGAATGTGATGGTGTGCATTTTGGGTCCCTAAAGCTAATGGAAAAGTTGGTCATTGGCCAATGAGAAAGAAGTTGAAGTGGCCCACAAAGTTGATTGTTCACAAAAGGAGAAAACCAAGGATGGTTAGTTTGAAAATGAAAGATGAAACCAAGGAAGAAGTGACAATCATTGACATGGACATGAAGGGAGATGAAGAATGTTTTCAATCAAGTGTTGAAGTCATGGAAGAAAAATGTTCTCAAGTAAGCACAAATGTAAAGGTCCATTGGCAAGAGGTACATTCAAGAGGTACAAATGGTATGAAGATGGGTATAACTAAGATAAAGGAAGAAGATAGCCAACTAGAAAAAGGATCTAGTAAAGATGTAACCTTTCTCCATGGTTTTTATCTAATTTTAATGTTGATAATAATATTTGTAAAATTTTAGACATATGGAGTTGGAGTGCATTATTGACAAGAAGGAACTCAAGACAAGAAACTAGACTTATTTGCAATACTTGGTCGAGTGGAAGGGTATCCCCATGGAAGATGCTTCTTGGATGACTAAAGATAACATTGTAAAGCATTGATACATCATTGCAAATCTGTACTCGAGTGGAACTTGAGATTTCTTTCCCTTGGGAGTATGGTGTAGGAGCACCCTCATGCTCAAAATGCTCAAATCTTGTTTTTTTTGTCTCATTTTGTGTTGTTTAATGCAAATAAGGTCATTTTGGAGCATAAATAATCATTTATGAAAGTTTGGGGTCATTTGGATAAAAAATGTAAAAGTTGCTCAATTATTGTCAAAGTTGCCATGACAACTTTTTGCCTTGTAATGACAAATTTTCAAATATTTTGTTAAAATTTAGTTTCGGGTTAGTTGGAAGTTTTAAATTATTTTACAATCATAAAAATACCTTTTACACATGACCCAAGGGGTTCGTGTACCTTTTCATGAAGTCTGAATCAAATTAGAAATATTTTTCTAGTATTTTCCCTACAAAAGTCATGTTCTTTCACGTGGTATAAACTATACAAATTAGAAAAGTTCTTGAAGATTTTTGGATATGAAATAAATGTGAATCTAGTTTCTTTTGCACCTAGTTTCATAAATTCTCATCCATTAGTTTGGGAGATATTGCAATTTTGGTGAAAACTGGTACAAAAACCTACCTAGGGTAAGCAATGAGCACAAAAGATGTATTTCTCAGCCCTCCACCATTACAAATCCCTTAAAATAAATGGAGAGGTATGTTTATATAAATTATTAAATATTAATAAGCCTTTAAGCCTGGTGGTTAAGGTTCCACATCTTTTGGCGTGATTGAAGGTCTGATTTGAAGGTCCCTTTTGTATAGGAGAATAAAATTATAGGGTGTGTGAAGGTATTTTAGACATGTCTCCATGAATTTTTAATCATTTATGATTAATATATGTCAATGTATGGTGACTTTCCTTAAGGATGGTATGATACAATGAAACCCACAACCAATATTAAGTCAAGTTAGTGTTCTTTGTTGTGTGTAAAAGTTAAGAACTCTATGAGACCACTTGAATATAAGGTGTAAGGGTTTATCAAGTCATTTCAAGCGATTTTAAGTCTTTGATGCATTGATTTGGCCTTTGGTCATCAAAGTTTGAAAGGAAAAAAATCAAGAGTAAGGAAATAAACAAGAATCCAAGAGAGTTATTTGAAAAGAAGATTGTTACCATGACAAATGCATTAACTATGAGCATACACCAATAGAGCCAAGACAAGGAGACAAGAAGTTTTGAAAGGGGAAAACAAAATAAAAATTCCTTGTAAATTATAAATGAGACATAATCTGAGTGTGTGTGTGTGTGTGTGTGTGTGTGTGTGTGTGTGTGAGAGAGAGAGAGAGAGAGAGAGAGAGAGAGAGAGAGAGAGAGAGAGAGGCTCATAACAATAACACCATAGAAATGAGAGAGAAAAATATTTTAAATAGAGACAAGGAGAGAACTTACTAAGTAACTCACAAATCTATGGATGCCAACATCCATAATAGATGTGTAAAAAGTGTGAATATCCTCTTAAGGAGGATTAACTAATTTCCTTAATAAAGGAATTACAAGAAATGACATGTCCTCCCACTTGGACTAGAAGACAAAATACATGTAGGGATTCTATAGGAATCTCCTAATTAAATAAGTGTAGGATACCTTGGTTTATCCTAAAATAAATACAACCAAGGAAAGATTAAATATTTTAACACTCACCTTAACCTTGACTTGGGGAGTTTACATCAATGGGTATCAAACCCAAACTTTTACAATGAAATTGAAATTTCTCTTTAGAAAGAGGCTTTGTCGAATATCTACAACTTGATCTTCCCCCTTGCAATAGATGAGGGACACTTGCTTATTTTCAACTTGTTCTCTAATGAAGTGATGTTGTAGAGAAATATGCTTTGTCCTTGCATGATATATAAGATTCTTTGCCAAAGAAATGGAACTTTGGTTGTCATAATACAAATGTGTAGTCTCTTGTTGAGGTAGACCCAAATCTTGAAGGAACCTTCTAATCCATAAAGATTCTTTAGATTTCAAGAATCATCTCCAGAGTGAAGCTTGATCCTCAGGGATTCAGGTTAGAATGCCCTGATACCTAATAGATTTGATATCTTTCAGAAGGTTGTCCCCAGAACGAGGCTCAACCTTCAGGGGTCGGGGTTAGATTACCCCGATACCTGTCCAACAAGATAATCAATAGAGATTTTAGGACTATCTCTAGAATGAAGCATAGTCCCCCAATATCTCGGTTAGATTTCCAAGACACTGGTTAGATAGATATCTTTCACAAGACTGTCCCCAGAACGAGGCTCAATCTTCAGGATTCAGGGTTAGAATGCCCCGATACTTGTCCCAAAAGATAGTAAATAGAGGTTTTTAGGATAATCTCTAGAATGGAGCTTAGTCCTCCAATATCTAGGTGGTTAGATTTCCTAGACACTGGTTAGATCAAGTTTTTGAGAATCATCTCCAGAACGAAGCTTGATCCTCAAGAATCTGAGTTAGATTGCTCAGATACTTAAAAGATGACGAGATGTAGGGAACAAAGATGCCCCTATTGATTGTGGAGTATCTAGTTTTGACTGTGAGGTACGAAAAACTAAACATGCCCCAAGTGATGAGATGCCCCTAGCAATGAGGACTTTTGAAAATAATATCAGATTGATTAGAATAGATTCAATGATGTAATCATCCTGCCCCCTCGGGAGTGAAATGGAAAGATGACACGTCATAATGATGATGGAGAGCAAAAAATCGCAAATAGATGTTGAATTAGAGATTAAGAACTCAGAACAGAGTATGAAAGAATCTAGAAGATCCAGAATCAATTTCAAGCGATTTTGAGGTCTGGTTGACCAAGTTTGACTAGGGTTGAGTAGAGTTGACTTTTGAGGAAAAAAGTCAAAAATTTGAGAAAATGATGATAAGATATGATTCTGACAAGAAAGTGACGTCAAAAAGTTGACTGCACAAGCATCCGATCGCGTCGGTCCCAAAAATTTTAAAATACAATTTTGAGCTATATAGAAGTGTTAGATTTCGATTTCGATCACGAAAATGGATTCAGAGCAGTCGAATTAGGTAATGGTGGTGACGTTTTCGCACAAAATGGATCACTTTGAAAAATTAGGTCAAAACCTATATATGGACCAAAAGGTCATTTTCAAATCATTTCAACCTTTTGACTTTTGTAAATGGAGCTCTGAGTGAAAATGGTGGTCCCCTACAACACGCATCGATTCAAGCGATCCTGGAGGCACAGTCGGCCGGCCAGGTACAGACCTCCGATAAGTGGTCAATAAAATCCTCTATCAATTCCAATTTTACTATTTTTAGTCAATTTTTGCTTTGTTTTTCCGCGTTCTAGAAAACTATCCGCGGGATCTCGCGCGAAGAAGTAGTTTCTTCGCACGGCTTGCTGGGAAATCTCATGCGAGAAAATGCCTTCTCCCGCTATGCGGGGGGAATTCTCGTGTGGGAGAGTACCCACCTTCGCGCAAGAAACCATCTAAGAGGTTGTTTTCTCACACAATAGGGAAAAAAATTTTGTGTGAAGATCAAAGTTCGCACGGCTTGGAAAACTTCTTCACGCGAAATAGTACTTATTTGCACGAAAATCTGCTTCTTTGCATGGAAAAAAGTGAGCAGTTAGAATATGAAATAAGTCTGCGTCGCATCCAATAGCATCTGCGTCAATGTTGCTCCTTTCTATATGATGTATTTAATACTTAATTGTCTCGTTATGCTTTGATTATCTCAGATTACTGATCATGCACTATTTTTTGTATGTTTTGCAGGTTTACTTCCCAGATATTGCATTCAGATCGCACCACCCAGCCATTAGCAGACTAGTGGCAGAGTTAGATGACGCACAGACAACGCATCTGGATAGTTTGGGCCTGACCTCTCTATGTGATGTACCCGAGATTCAGGTAAATCACAGATTATTAGGAGCACTTGTTGAGCATTTCCATTCGAAAATGAACACTTTCTACCTGCCACAGGGTGAGATGACAGTGACCCTTGAGGACATTTACAGGATATTAAGGATTCCCTTCCACGGAGCCAGGGTGGAGTCTGAGGTGCAGCCTAGATTAGGGACACTGGCCCTGAGAGAGATACTGCAGGATGACCTTGTCATGGGGAGAGCTATCCCATGGGAGGATTTGATTAGTGTGTACGGACCCACTCACAGATTGATAGTGGTATTAGCATGATTTCTTGGGTGATATCTGATGCATGATCATGGACAACATGATTTGGAGTCTGGCTAGGGCAGAATGCTACAGCAAAAGTTAGCTCGTCCAAAGAGATACGAATGGGGACAGTGCATGTTAGCCCACATGTATCATGAGATGCATGAGATCGTCTATCGAGAGGTGAAGAGTATGGCGGCTGGGGTATTTGTATTACAGGTATGGGCATGGGAGCATCTTCCTGTGACTCGGCCGATATGTGACAATTTGAGGCAGCCTTTAAAGCTGTATATCTGTAGGTACAGGGGCATCATTACTCAGCCAGCGCTGGGTAAGATAGATCAGTGGCGAGCCCAGCTTGATGACCTAGAAATAGTAGTGTAGAGACCATGGTGATCCAGGTGGATCTACGAAGGCAAAAAATTTACAGTCTCATAATCTCTCAAATTCAGCATCACTGCAAAGACTCAGAGAATGGAACCCGACGCAACTTGAACAGGCGAAAAAGGAGTTCGTATGCAAAAGTTATGCTTGGTCAAAGTTTGGTCAAACAGGTGAACCAGAGGGCTAGATAAAGGGCAAAATCAGAACATCTCAAAAGTGGTCAATAATGGATTTCAAAATGAAAATCCCGATGAGAGCTTTCCAACAATGTTCATTTTATCAAAAACAGAGCTCGTATGAAGAAGTTATGACAATTTGAATTTTGGAGGCAAAATGTAATAGTGATGATGTCAGCAATGACATGACAAACTAGTGATGTGGTACCTCATCTCTTGAATGGTCGGTTTGGTAAGATATTGTTGAGGAGGTTTGAACCTTGAACCTCCCATTTGCTATTTACCCTCTCTCCCATTACACAAGTTATTATATTTAAAGTCTTCTCAAGGTCAAAGCATGGGACCCACGGTTTTAACCAAGTCCTCCAACCTCATGCATTTACTTTTGCCTTGATTTTCGAGAGCTGCCTTGATTTTCAGGATTCAAAAGAAGGTTGTTTGATGACGAGAACCTTATTTTAAACTTCATAATTTATTGAACATCCCAAATTAAATTTGGTTAGAAACAAATTATTATTTTAGGATTAGTTTAATTTGTGAGGCTCATAATTATAAAGCCAAAATAGGTTAATTTGTTATGTAATTTGGGAGTTAAATGGTTATTTGGTTTTAGACCAAATAAGGCAAATTTTATGTATAAAAGGAGGGGAATTTAGAAGAGATGGACAATTAGCTTGGAAGGAAAAAATTGCTCTTGGGAAAATTTGGAGAAGTTTTGTAATTCTTGAGAGAGCTTGTAGGTGAGAGATTATTGTAAGCACAAAGTTATTATCTTCAAGTGCGAAAGAGAGAGACTGTAAAGGCTGAAGCTTGGATGTTGTAAGAAGGTGTGTTTTGCCTTGTGACATTAATAAAGTGGTCCCCGAATTGAGAAGCGGACCCGGAGACGTAGTCCTAACCGGACGAACTTCGTTATCAATTGTTTGCATCTCTTCTATCTCTTTCCTATTCTCTCATTTCATTTTCAGTTATGTTCTTTCTTTTATGTTGCTAAACACAATTGATTTAAGTGTTTAAAGTGTAACACTTTCTTGTATTTTCAACGGTTAAAAAAAACATAGTCATGCAATACTGTAGGATCGGGAATAAACTGTAATTGGAATTACTTTACAAGTTATTTTTGTAAACTCTAATTTCAGATCAAGTGGTATCAGAGCCGATTTTGCAGGAAATTGCAAGTGAATGCTAACCAGGTTGAAATTAAAGAAAGGAGAAAGTACTCTCGAAGAATTTAATCCAGAGATCAGTTCGAGGCGAGTCACTCGAAGACCAAACATGGCACAACAAGAAGAAGGAAAGACTCTGACTCCCGCTTCTGAAATCTTCGATAATGAGGAAGAATTTTGCAAAATGTTCCTGGATATGAAGATGATGATAGAAGAGTTATACAAAGACTGACAGAGGAAAAGGGAAAGAAAGGATAGAAAGAAGGAGCAAGCCAAATCATCGTCAAAAGATGACAAAGGTAAAGGAGTAGGAGGTGGTCGTGACCCTCCTGGACCTCCATCCCCTTCTTCTTCTTCATCATCTACTTCTTCTAAAAAGAAATAACCTGTGCAAAGTACTTCACCTTTGTTGAAGCTTGATGTTAAATTTGATTTGCCAATCTATAATGGAGAGCTAGATGTAGATAAGCTAGATAATTGGATTAAGCAAATTGAAGTTTATTGTAGAATTCAAAAGTTTACAGATGACACTTCAAAGATCCAATTAGCAACTCTTCACCTAGGAGGCCCAGCCTTAATCTGGTGGGAGAGCAGAACTCAAGAAGATTTAATCTGACATGGTAAAATTATCTCTTCTTGGTATGAGTTTATAGCTGCATTAAAGAAACAATTTTATCATTAGGGCATATGCAAAAAGCAGTAATGAATTGGCAATCACTTAAACCAGAAAAAGGACAAAGTGTGCAAGAATATACATAGGAGTTTAGGAAAAGGGCTTTAATTTTGGGTGTTCCATTGTATACACAAGAAACTTTGTTAAATTTTATAGGTGGATTACATGAGAATTTGAAACATACAAGTTTAATCCAACTAACATTGATGAAGTTAGTGTGCAAGCTATCCATTTGGAAACAAGTTCAAGGAAAAGCCATGATAATCTAATGATGGACTCTGGTAAACATAAAAGTGACAAGAAAGGGAAGCAAAAATCCCAACGAACAGCTACTGTAAAGAAGGAAGATGAGAATCCATATTGCTCACATTGCAAGAATAAAGGCCACGAAGATGCAAAGTGTTGGAAATTGCATCCCGATCAAAAGCCCAAGTGGTTCAAGGATCGAAATGGTAAGCAAAAGACTGCAACTATCGTGTAAGATCTTGGATTAGGTTCTAATGATGAAACCAAGATCTCAATTGTGGGTATTAAAGGTAACATTCCTATTGTCAGTACTAGTTCACATGCTTCTTCTTCTAAGTGTAATCAAGTTCCTGATGAAAGTAGAAGGAATGACTTGTTTTACATAAGGGCTATTGCTAAACAAACTAAGATTGACACATTGATAGATAGTAGGTCACAAGTTAATCTTATCTCAAAACAAGTTGTTAAGAAATTGGGATTAGAAACAACTCCTCATCCTAGGCCCTATCTATTGGGTTGGGTGCATGATAATGATCGATTACATGTCTCAAGGTAGTGTAAACTCCGATTTGCAATCACATCCAAATTTGTTGATGAGGTAGTGTTAGATGTCATTCCACTTGACATCTGTAGGATGGTTCTAGGTAGTCCTTATTTGTTTGATAGAAAAGCCATTTTCTACAGGGAATATAATAGGTATCATTTGTTTAAGAATGGAATTGAATTCAGTGTTAAGGCTCATCACATGAAGAGTGATAGATCTGTTGTAAATACAAGACATTTGAAGATGGTTGTCAATGCAAGCAATGCTTTAACCCTTATGTCTGTAACAGCTAGTGATGATAGGCATAGAGATGGGATCATCTCTAATCATGCTAAGGTGTCACAAACATCACAACGGGAGGAACAATTGCAAGCAGAGTCAAGCCTTTAGCCAACAATGGTAACAGAGGGTTTGAATGAATCATTTTCTAACAATGTTCATGTTCAGGAGATCGAGAATTTTGATACATTTTCCTTCACATCAGTTATTTCAGTACTGTTGATTGTTATTATTCTCGTATTTACTATGTGGATGATGAACGTAACAGTGAAAATTGATGAACATGTAGTTAATTGTGTCAACAATGCTATCTCATATGTCTTTATGTTTGTGGTCGGTTAGATGTTCAGAATTCCAGTAGGACATGCAGATGATACTGGGCAAGTGGGGCAACATTGCCTTTGTTCAAAATGTACATAAAAATAGAATTTTTGAGGTCCAAAAGCTTCTCAGTGGGGAGGAATGATCCAGGCGGATCTACGAAGGCCAAAAATTTACAGTCTCATAATCTCTCAAATTCAACATCACTATAAAGAGATCAGAGAATGGAACCCGACGCAACTTGAATAGGCAAAAAGGAGTTCGTATGCAAAATTTATGCTTGGTCAAATTTTGGTCAAATAGGTGAACCAGAGGGCTAGATAAAGGGCAAAATCAGACCATCTCAAAAGTGGTCAACAATGGATTTCAAAATGAAGAACGAAGCTCATATGAAGAAGTTATGATAATTTGAATTTTGGAGGCAAAATGTAATAGTGATGATGTCAGCAATGACATGACAACCTAGTAACGTGGCACCTCATCTCTTGAATGGTCGGTTTGGTAAAATACTTTTGAGGGGGTTTGAACCTTGAACCTCCCATTTGCTAGTTACCCTCTCTCCCATTACACCATATGCATCACATTGATCTATATTTGCAAGTTATTATATTTAAAGTCTTCTCAAGGTCAAAGCATGGGACCCACGATTTTAACCAAGTCCTCCAACCTCATACATTTAGTTTTGCCTTGATTTTTGAGAGCTGCCTTTATTTTTGGGAGTCGAAAGAAGGTTGTTTGATGACGAGGGCCTTATTTTAAACTTCATAATTTATTGAACATCCCAAATTAAATTTGGTTAGAAACAAATTATTATTTTGGGATTAGTTTAATTTGTGAGGCTCATAATTATAAAGCCAAAATAGGTTAATTTGTTATGTAATTTGGGAGTTAAATGGTTACTTGGTTTTAGACCAAATAAGGCAAATTTTATGTATAAAAGGAGGGGAATTTAGAAGAGATGGACAATTAGCTTGGAAGGAAAAAATTGCTCTTGGGAGAATTTGGAGAAGTTTTGTAATTCTTGAGAGAGCTTGTAGGTGAGAGATTATTGTAAGCAAGAAGTTATTATCTTCAAGTGTGAAAGAGAGAGACTATAAAGGCTGAAGCTTGGATGTTGTAAGAAGGCGTGTTTTGCTTTGCGACACTAATAAAGCGGTCCCCGAATTGAGAAGCGGACTCGGAGACGTATTCCTAACCAGATGAACTCCATTATCAATTGTTTGCGTCTCTTCTAACTCTTTCCTATTCTCTCATTTCATTTTCAGTTATGTTCTTTCTTTTATATTGCTAAACACAATTGATTTAAGTGTTTAAAGAATAAAACTTTCTTGTAATTTCAACGGTTAAAAAAAACATAGTCATGCAATACTGCCAGGATCAGGAGTAAACTGTAATTGGAATTAATTTACAAGTTATTTTTGTAAACTATAATTTCAGATCAAGTGGTATCAGAGCCGATTTTGCAGGAAACTGCAAGTGAATGCTAACCAGGTTGAAATTAAAGAAAGGAGAAGGTACTCTCAAAGAATTTAATCCAGAGATCAGTTCGAGGCAAGTCACTCGAAGGCCAAACATGGCACAACAAGAAGAAGGAAAGACTCTGACTCCCACTTCTAAAATCTTCGATAATGAGGAAGAATTTTGCAAAATGTTCCTGGATATGAAGATGATGATAGAAGAGTTATACAGAGACCGACAGAGGAAAAGGGAGAGAAAGGATAGAAAGAAGGAGCAAGCCGAATCATCATCAAAAGATGACAAAGGTAAAGGAGTAGGAGGTGGTCGTGACCCTCCTGAACCTCCATCCCCTTCTTCTTCTTCATCCTCTTCTTCTTCATCATCTACTTCTTCTAAAAAGAAACAACCTGTGCAAA
>MU227555.1:5195536-5217973 GCA_018584345.1 Thuja plicata | reverse complement strand
TATATATCTTCTGCACCCCTCCTCACCCACACACACACCCTATATTTTCCCCCTCACACACACACACACACACACTATCACTCCATCTAGACACATCTCCCTCTCTCTATCTTGTTGGAAATAATGGGAAGCGTGTACTGAGAGTGGGGTGAATCATTACCTCTAAAAGTTTTATCTCTTTTAACATTTATCCATTGTGTAATCAATTGTATAACCAACCATCTTTTCTATACTATCTTTGTGTAGGATATATCAATTCACCAACTTAATCAAACATGTAAACATTCATAGAAATATTCATGAAATTAATTGACTTGTAACACAAGATATGGTAACGTAGAAAACCCTTGTTAGAAGGTAAAAATTGTGGTGCGTATGACACCCAAAAAAACATCACTATCTGCAAATTGGAAGGGGTCAGTTAAGGCTTACAATTTGATCACTTCTGATGATCTACCCTGTTAGGAGTATTATGTGGATACTAGTTAAGGTCTACTCTATTAAGAGCTTTAGTAAAATTGTTTAGTGTGCACTCAGTTAAGAGATTTACAATAGGATTGTTAAATCCACCTTCCTTGAAAAGATTTCTTCTATTTGCTACACTTGTTAGAATGCAGACAAAAATACTCATTGACCTGAGTGTATGCAATCTAACAATTTCTGATTATAGATCCATTACAAATTACATGTATAAATGTCTCACCTAATGTGATTGATTAATACCTTTGTTGCTCGCTAGCCTCTGTTCTTGGTTCTTGATAACCAAATTCATCTTTTGTTGTTATGCTTCTTGAAACTCTCATTCAGATCCATAGATGTGCTTGTTGGCTATATTCATCCTCTCATCTTTGATAATGAATGATTACAACATCTTTTTATAAGATAGATTGACCTAATTAAGTTTCACGTATTACAACTTAACTCTATGATCAAAGATTTACAACTTGACCTTGATCTCCTAGTCTACATATTTTTAATTAGTTAGATTGATTTAAAAAATTACAATAATTTTTCTTGTCCCTTAAGTAATGTCTTTAAAACAAATCAAGAATCTATAAATAGAATATAGTTGGTTTATCTGAAATGGAAGTCAGGTCCACTTTTCTTGAGATTCAACTGACTTTTGGTGTCTGATGCTCGATTTGCTCAGAAGTCAGTTTGACTGTCTTTCGGTGTTCCTTGGTTGGACTATATGTAGGGTTCCTTTCTTGTCTGTTCTTTTGGTTTGCACTATATTCTTCTCGTCAGGTTCCACTGTCAGTTTACTCCTGTCAGGTTCCACTTAATCATCTTCGATTTGTACTTTCAGTTTACATTACAAAATTATGTCATCGGTTTTCTCCTTGCTTAGCAATTTCGGTCTAAACTGAAAAAATGAGTTTTGGTGGAGTGTAACTGATGGTTTAAATAACTTGTTTTCTTATTGAATACTAATGGAAAAACTTTATGTTATCAATCTCACCCTTTGGCATTAGTATCAAAAACTGATATGTGCAGAATACTAAAGAGTTATAGTATGTACACTATGTATATTACCTTAGTCATTTCATGACTCCCCCTATGCATATGCTGGTATAGTATAGTATATGTGTATGTACACTTTGTGTTTATACTATATCTTCCTCTTCTCCTTTGTGCTATATTATCCTTTTCCCTTTGCACATCCTTTTCCCCATATTACTATATATGCTCTATACATATTATCATTATCCTTTTCCCCCTTTTTTGATAGTAAGGGCAAAGGTGTATACCTATAGCTTATCAAAAATATGAGAGTGAGAGTACTTCATTTCCTCCATCATCTTCTCCCATTTCTCCTTTAGATGTTCAAGATCCATATGCTCCAATGTGATCCGTGTATGCATATCGTAGATGTTGTCTGCTACAAACATCTCAGGGGTGGCAATAAGTTGTCTTGCTGAACTTAGGTGTGTTTGCAGAAGTGTGAAGTTCGATAATAGTAGAGACTGTATCTCGGTAACCTCCTCTCTGAATTGTGACTCTGCTTCCCAAAGTTCTTTTCTTAACCGTTTTATCTCAATGATCTTCTCTTAATGCAATTTGATTGCATTTCCATTTGTGGTTAGAATTTGTGCACTTGCAGTTAGATTGGATTCGATCTTTGCAATCTTGTCATTGTTATCCTTTGTAAATTTTTCTAAAGTGCATAGCTTTTGTATTAAGGAAACAAATTCAATAATTATTGGATCTATTTCATTTGATAACTCTTAAATCTTTACCTTATTTTCTACCACTTCTTGGTTAATCTTTTCTATCAATTTGTATTGAAACTTTTGTTCTTCTCGCTCCTTAATTGCCTTTTCTGCATGTACATGTTGTGATGGTTTCGGTGAGGGTGGCAATTTGATCTCGAATGGGGGCATTGCAATCAACATCTATTTCAGGAACTATCTGGCTCAAGATGTCCCTTGTGTTCTCCAGTACCAATGAATCTCGGTGCTGCTTCTTAAGCTTTTCTTGCAAAGCTTTCCTTTGATAGATTTCTCCATATTCTTGGAGTGACTCAAAAACTAATGTAGTTGGGTCATACTTCGGTATTTCAATTATCTCATCAAGTGTGACTTCCAACTTGTTCTTCTTTTTTTCCTTCTTCTTCTTTTGTGATCCACCTATATGCAGAACCATAGCCAACTTCTCTTCTTGGTCTGATGTGCTACTTGATGGCT
Source organism: Thuja plicata (assembly GCA_018584345.1). NCBI lineage: Eukaryota > Viridiplantae > Streptophyta > Pinopsida > Cupressales > Cupressaceae > Thuja > Thuja plicata. The sequence continues at coordinate 5,215,286 of MU227555.1, read as the reverse complement.
TCTATGGTGTTGTACCTTTCTCTTTCTACTTGGTGTTTTCCTGTTGATTGTCTGAGGATGTCTCCTTATCAACCTTCAGTGTTTCTGCAGCTTCACCTTTGGTGTCCTTCAGTGTGGTATCAAGCATCTTATCTTTTTGCAGTTCATCAACATCTTTCATCTATGCATCTTTCTCAGTGGTATCTCCATCTTTTTTTTCTCCATTGATGACATTCTGTTCATCAGTTGTGTCCTTCTTTTCTTTAGATGTATCTTTTCGTTCATCACTACCCTTGTCCTCGAGTATGCTTTCATCAGACTCGGGGGTCTTCTCCTTCTGTGAGATAATATTGATTGCTTGAATCAATAATGGCATATGGCCCGGTATGTGTACCTGTGCAACATCAATTGTAGTGTCATGTTTGTCAGTTTGGTCCTTGACAATAGTGACATCATCATTGCATAGCTTCTTGAAAGCTTTCTCAACTTCCAGGTCTCCAATCTCAGCTATTTTGCAATGTATATATGCTCGCACGTCTTCGACAAGCAAAACCCTAGCTGGTATTCTTGAGAATGCTCCACTATTGTCGGGTTGTGAGGCAACCTCTGGACATATCTCATAATGTGGTTCCTTACAAGTAGAGTTCTTAATAAGATTGATCATGTTCTTCTTAACACTCTTGAGCTTAGTAGTTCTTGATGTGGTTGCCATTGATTCTAAAATTAGGGCTTTCCCATAAATGATAAATAGAGTTCTCAATTTATGCTTGGTACTTACTTTAACCTCTGTAGCTATAAATGATCTGTTTGGAGTGCTTTGAATTAGGTTGGAGTCGCTCTGCAATGTTGTTGCTTCATGCTCTGGTTTTGCTCTGGTCGCTTCGCTCTAATCACTTGGTGAAGAATGAAACCCTTCCTTCATCTATTTATAGACTTTGCCCTAAGTTGAGTCATTAATGCTCAACCACTCCTCGGTGTGTGAAGATGGAGTCATTGGGTGAAACACTAACTTCTCTTTTGGTGACAACATGATGCTTCAGGGCAATCATTTAACTTGTTTCTTTTACCGACGGGTTTCAGTGTATGGCAAAGAGAACTTTGTCAACTCACATGATTACCGACGGATCTCGATTAACACTAGCAACTTTATTTTTTATGTGTTAACCAATGATTCTTGGTAAGTGTAGACAACTCAGCTTTGAATGTATACTAATGCATTTTGGTATGTATTGACCGATAAAATTATTTTCACAGAATTATAACAAGTAATACCATAGTGCATCTATTATCAAGCTAATTTGGCATAAATCAACTATGTATAATGGAACTGATGCAAAATATAACTTTATGTAATGCAGTTCCATACTTACTTGTTCTGCTTAGGTGGGGACGGTGATGTCACCAGATCCATTGGATAAGGTGTCACCATTTGCATTGCTTGGTCCAGCTTCATCAGTGTTTGTAGCTTTCCTCCACATTTTGTTTCTCATCTTCCTAATGTCTTCAATGGTGTTACCATTGGAAAAGGTGTTGGTCTCTGTCATTCGGTCTCTACAGTCTTTCTTGAGATGACCAACTTTATGACAGTGTAAACATGTCATTCCGGGGTTAGTCCAGCCTCTAGAATTTCTTGTACATTGTCTCATACAATTTAAAGAAATGTGACCAAATCTTCCACATGTTGTACAATTTTCCCATGTGTTGTAATCCCGTACATATTGATTACCGACTCTTTTAGTTGATGGCAGATTCTTGACCTTTCAACTTCCATGCTTGCTTTTCCTTTTTCCAGCATTCAAGAGTAGTGTGCCCATGCATTTTGCAAGTAGGACAGTATTTTTCCATATAGTTTTCCTTCTTTGGTTGTTTCATCTTAGACTTACATTCATATTCTTTGTTTCCTTTCTTGTTACATTTATAACAACTTCCTATGAATGAAGATGTAGATTTAGAAATACCTTTCATTTTTCTCCTGCAAACATTTGATGTGTGGCCTTGTCTTCCACAGTGATTGCATGTCAACTTTCTTGGTCTCAGATTTGTATAGACATTCTTTGGATCAACTTGATTGGGTGATTCTCCATTCTCGCTATAGCCTAGTCCGATGTTGTTATTGGCCCTCCTTTGTCCATCAAGAAAATCATCCATTATTTTATTACTTTCTTCTGCTCTCTTGATTATTTTATTATGTTGTTGTTGTATTCTGATTTATTGTTTCAGCTTTTCATTTTCTTCCCTTAGCTCACTGATAGCTTATATTCTTTCAATGAGTTATGTATTTATTATGTTTGTCTCTTGACTCATAAGAATAATCTGATTTGTAATCTTATGATGATGTTATGTAAGTCTTTGTATTTCTGACGCTCTCTCTTGTATTTTTTCAGTAATATTCCTCCTATCATCAATGGCTAGTGTTCTCTCTTTCTCAGCTTGTCTAGCATTGTTCATGACATCAATTATTCTTACCATCTGTGTCTCTTGACCGATTTGCAGAGATTTTACTTTTCCATCCAGATGTTGATTGATTTGATTTAAGCTTGTGATGCTTTCTTCTGATGTATCCGATCCTTTACTTGTAGTAGATCCTAAAGACTCAAATAGATCTAGTATCTCTTCTTCATGGTAATCTGTTTCATTACAATGAGATGCCATAATATTTCTTTCATCTAATAGCTGTCTCATCTTGATTCTAGCTTCTTTATACTGCTCATAGAAGATTTGAATTTCTAGCTTCTGATTCTCAATACTTTTGTCAAGTCTGTACTTCTCCATTGTATGATCTTTTCTCTTAAGTATTTAAGCTTTCCAAATAAGAGATCTAGCTCTGATACCAATTGTTGAAAATAATGGGAAGTGTGTACTGAGAGGGGAGGGGCGAATCACTACCTCTAAAACTTTTATCTCTTTTAACCTTTATCCATTGTGTAATCAATTGTATAACCAACCATCTGTTCTATACTATGTTTGTGTAGGATATATCAATTCATCAACTTAATCAAACATGTAAACATTCATAAAAACATTCATGAAAGTAATTGACTCATAACACAAGATATGGTAACGTAGAAAACCACAGTTAGAAGGTAAAAACTGTGGTGGGGATGGCACCCACAAAAACTTCACTATCTATAGATTAGAAGGGGCCGGTTAAGGCTTACAATTTGATCACTTCTGATGATCTACCCTATTAGGAGTATTATGTGGAGACTGGTTAAGGTCTACTCTGTTAAGAGCTTTAACAACACTTTTTAGTGTGCACTCGGTTAAGATATTTAAGATAGGATTGTTAAATCCACCTTCCTTAAAAGGATTTCTTCTATTTCTTACACTTGTTATAATGCAGAAAAAAATACTCATTGACCTGAGTGTATGCAATCTAACAATTGTTGATTATAGATCCATTACAAATCACATGTATAAATGTATCACCTAATGTGATTGATTAATACCTCTATTTCTCGGTAGCCTCTGTTCTTGGTTCTTGATAACCAAATTCATCTTTTGTTGTTCTACTTCTTGAAACTCTCAGTCTGATCCATAGATGTGCTCGTTGGCTACATTCATCCTCTTATCCTTGATAATGAATGATTACAACATCTATTTATAAGATAGATTGACATAATTAAGTTTCACATATTTCAACTTAACTCTATGATCAAAGGTTTACAACTTGACCTTGATCTCCTAGTCTACATGTTTTTAATCAGTTAGACTGATTAAAACAATTACAATAATGTTGCTTGTCCCTTAACTAATGGTTTTAAAACAAATCAAGAATCTATAAATAGAATATAGTTGTTTTATCTAACGTGGAAGTTAGATCCACTCTTCTCGGGATTCAACTGACTTTCAGTGTCTGATGCTCGGTTTTCTCTAAAGTCAATTTGACTATCTTTCGGTGTTCTTTGGTTGAACTATCTGTCGGGTTCCTTGCTTGTCTATTATTTCGGTTTGCACTATATTATGCTCGTCGGGTTCCACTGTCGGTTTACTCCTGTCGGGTTCCACTTTATCATCTTCAATTTACACTACAAAACTGTGTCGTTGGTTTTCTCCTTGCTTAGCAATTTTAGTCTGAACTAAAAAATTGAGTTTCAGTGTAGTGTACAACCGATGGTTTAAACAACTTGTTTTCCTATTGCATACTAATGGCAAAAATTTATGTCATCATATCCACCCATCTCTCCATCACCCCCTTTCTTTTACCTTTAAGTCTGCATAGATTGGACGTTGCAAAGCCGGCTCAAGGCTTATAGGCTATGAAGATGTTTATTGATATATTCCCAGTGATCAACACCGTTTGTCAAACAATGCATTGCCTATGTTTTCCGCCCATTTTCCATCTCTTTTTTCAGAAAGAAAAATCAGCATAGCATCAAACTTGGGTTTGATTGACGTAAGATGATAATAACATATCTCCTTTCAAAGCAATTAAATTTGCTTTGAATGAATGTCTTTATATTTCACATTTTTCACTTGTGGACATCCTTTTTATTTTAAAGGTGGATATTGGATAGCTCATTTTTAATGATTTATTAATTTAGAAAATATATTTATAAATTCACTCTAAATCACTCTCTAAACCGTGTATTTAAGTAGAGTGGATAGTGTAAATACAAATAGACAATTGAAGATTATCACTTCAAAAAAGTAAATGTAGCGAACAAGGTAAATTAGCTTAACATATAAAATACTCAGCCTTTATTACTGCATGAGATCATATCAGAAGAGTAAAATCTGCCCTATCCATCTTTTTCCCACATGAGATACCAAATAATGTATAATATTTTAATTTTTTTTAATGAATTTATTAAAAAAATAAAAATAATGAAATATATATTTAAAAGTAATAATGTCTACTATAATGAAAAATTTTAACAATGAAATGGAATTTTTTTTTTTTTAATTTTAATTGATTAAATAGATATTTTTTTAAACTATAATATTAATAAAAGTTTAATGTTATTCAAATTAATAATTTTTTAAAATATTATTAAAGATTTTCTTAGTCAAAATGAAATTTTTAAATCCATCTTTTATCAAAATCTAGAAACAAAATTATTTCATTTTTTTTCTTTTAAATACCTAACTTTTTGTATATAAATGAAATATTTATCTCAATTTCATTTCAATGTATTATTGAGTTAAAAATTATATATTTTTAATAAAAAGAAATAAAGTTAAGCAATATTCTTATTTCATATATCTATAATATTTAATATTTTGTTTAAAAAAGTATAAATTTATTTTATATATGATTGTGTAAAAATATTATAACAAAATATAAATAAAAATGTATTTATATTTATTTTATAGATTTTTCTAAATATTAATATAATTATCTATATTATTTTAAAGTTAATTTCAAAACATTAATATAGAACAATAATCACAATATAAATAATTAAAAGCAAAATGCGAAAAGAATGTCAAATACTGTGAGGGAAAAAGTACAGATTAAAAATGTTTTTTTAAATCTGTCACTTCATCTCTTGGCACCATAAGTGGGCCCTTAAATGTGCTTATCGATTCTTACAACAAAGACACTAATGCAGTGGAGGCAGTTAATTAGTCTGCAATTTGGCAAAATGGCGATGTAATTATGGTGTCCAGAGGGAAAAAATGAACCAATTAGAAAGATGACAATAAATGGTTTAAATTTATATAATGGTTGTCTCTGACATTTTTAATTGTTAAAATTATGTGAAGATCATATTGATTGACGAATATAAGACAAGCAAACTGTGTTGTCAATGTTGTCATGGAATAAAAAGGACAGAACAAAAGACTTCAATTAACAAGCTTGGCGTGTAAAGTGGTGAAAATTGATGAACACTTCATATGACATCAATGGTAGTCATTTTGTCTCCATGATTTCCCACCGTTAGATTGTAAAATTTAGCCTGGGCTCTCTCAAATGTAAACGCCTATGATGTAATTATTTTCCTTTTTAATCACGAAACTATTTTCGTAAATGAAAGATAATTTCTTCTAGTATGTGTCAAGTTTCTATATATGGTATGGCTGATCCTATTTTATCCTCCCCTTTATTACAAAATCTTTTGAAGACTGGATAAATTATTTCTCTTCTTGAATACAATATTGTGTTTGCGAAAGAAAGATAATTTCTTCTAGCACGTGTCAAATTCTATATAAGAATAGGCTTGTGATGAAGGTAATTTCAAGGACTTTGAAAGAGTTATATCATTGAATGTTGCTTTTCCTTTCATTGTCTCATAGGTTTATTCATATATTCGATGATTTGAAAAGACTATTCTTAAAAAATAATTTAAAGTTAACACAAATCTTAGTATTCTAGTTTATTATCTTTATGAGTGTATTCAAGGACTTTATGGGACACTAATGATTATTAAGTTATAAAGTTTTAGTCAAGTTGAGGTTTCAAATGCTTACTTTCTTGTAAGATTTTAAATTATAAAATATTTTTGCTGACGGGTTATTATAATAAAATACCAATAGCGCATGTTAAATAATTTTAATCTTTAACACATCTATATGTATATTTAAGATAATTCAACTTATTAGTGAGAAACATTTTCATGTATTATCAAATTTTAAATGCTTCTTTTTTAGACCCTTCAAATATCGAGAAGTCTAATAATAATTTTTAAAGAAAATAGAATAGAGGAAAATATGAACTGAGTGGCTACTACTTGTATTCTATGTTTTAAATATAATGTTCTTGCGATGTTAAAATTTTAAAAAAATCCTTAGTTGTTTTTACTAATATTTATAACTGTACATTTTATTACTCTTCACCTATCCCTCCATTAGATCCAAATAAGGTTCTTCCAAGAGGTTATGAGGAGCAAGTATTTTATAACTTTCATAGAGTTGATTGCCACTTTACTCAATCATGCATGCGTCTCAAACAAGAGATTCAAGATCTTATAGAAAATAACATGATCCAAATTGAAGGTGTCAATGATAATGGAAATCCTTTAGTTGTACCTAAAAATAGATTGGGCATTCATAATGTTAATGAGGAGATTTGCACTTCGCCAACAAAGAATAAAATATACTAAGTATATTCTATTATCTCTTGAAGAGGGAAATTATATCTTACATATAATAACCTAGGGTTTTGGTAGTCAAGTCTTGACAATGTTTAGGATGAATCATTGAATGATATGATAGTGCCGGTAATCATAAAATGGATCCTACACAAATGTTTGGGAGCTTCTTTCCCTAAAATTAGACTTTAGAAAATCTTAAGATCTAAAATCTCATTTACATCAAAATTTTCAATAAACAGTGATGTCATTAGACTTCTTAAAAGACATTTCCAAACAAATTTCAAAAGAAATGATTTAGAAAGCTAACTAGATTCTAACTCTCAATATCAATCTAGATCGAAAGAAGTTATTGTTAATAGATGTAATCCACAAAATTTAATTCCTCTTTTGCCAAATTAAAACACAAATCAGACAAAATCAATGCAATCTTCAATGGGTTAGTTAAGATTTTCAAATTATAATCATTCATGAAACCCATAAAATAATAAAAATTAATGAATAGCTAACAATTAAATTCAAATTCATAAAAAATGGGTTTAGACTAGCCATGTATTGGAACTTACAATCAACATATCCCAAATGGTATGATCTCAATTTTTGAACACCATACATTAACTCCAACAATTCTTCATGCTTAATTAATCTTGAAAAATAATAAAACTTGACAAGGAAGAAACCAAGTTATTTTTTAATTCCAGAAAATTTACCCAATCAATAACTTTTGCATTAAATCTATAAGTATGTCTACAACCATTTTTAGCGACTTCTACCTTACAATGAGAGAGACCTTGGCCTTTTATAGATTTTATAATTTGGATGAATGACAAAGATTAAATCCTTTAAAGGGCCAAGATTAAACTTCTAGAAACCCTAATATGCCTTACATTTAGTAGTTGTGAAAAAATAACTAGAAAAGACAAAAGGAGATCATTTCCTAGGGTAATAAGATACAATTCTTCTTTTTAGAAAAATAACAACTTTTGGCTTTATAGTATTAAATTAAAATTTAGCCAAAATGTTTTATTTTACATCCAATCAAATGTTGCTATATTTCTACTATCTACCTTCTTTGTAGCTACATAATTGTTAGGCTTAAGAAAAAATCAAATCTAATTCTCATTGAGGTGGCATGAGAATAACATTGACTATGTGTTCCATTTTACCTATCTCTTCATCAAATCCCTTCATGGTATTCTCCCATTTTGACTTGGTCTCCTTACAACTGTGCATCATCATTTAAAATATACGAGTTTCTTCTAGGTTGTCCTTTTGTTCAAATGAATTTCTAGTCTTTGATGAGAAATTCTATGTCCATGCATCTTGGAATATCTTTACATTCATCTTATCCTTTTTGGCCCTGAGCCATGTAGTCTTAACTATATTTCCAACCAAAACCATATGGAATCAAGCTCTTATGGTTTCTAAACGGTCACTAATAGGAAACATAGATGTAAGAATGCCCAGCAAATTGTATTGGAAAACATACATGCTGTTAACCAAAACACTAACCAATTTTTGGTCCTGAAAAACCATCCTACTCTAATGATTGAAGATATGCCAACTGAAACCCAAATTATGAGTAACCCTATGATTTTAAATAAGGATGGAAATGTTGGTAGCAGGGTTGGGAATCACCCTACTCTAATGATTGAAGATGTACCAACTAAAACCTAAGTTATGATAAACCTCGTGATCTTAAACTAAGATGGAAACGATGGTAGCAGGGTTGGGATTGGTGATATTACCATGAGGGATGACCCTACAGATAAGATTACCAAATCTGTGACTCCCAAAAGCCCTGATCCTAATCTTGTTGCAGGACATTCCCCTAATGATATCATCACTAACCCCCAACTTCTATGCTTAATGAAATATAAGAATTATTAAATTTATTTATGCTAGAAAGGGACCAAAAAGCATGAAATCTAGCCATATGCTCCCGAGCTTTCCAGAAACTCATGTGTCTGGATATAACATCATAAACAATCCTGAATTTAAGATTGATCAAACTGACAGAAGTGAGGATGATGATGATCTCATGAAGGGGTGTCCCACAACTAATAAAAATAGTAGGCATGTCGGTTCAAAGAATAAGAAGATTGGAGATCATAATGCTCTCCCTACCAGCCCTCTTAACCCTCTTTCCTCATGAAATTAATCTCATGGAATATTAGAGGCCTCGAGTCTCCTGATAGAAAGTTTATTGTAAAGAGATTTTTGAATTGTCATAGTAATACTGATTTTCTAATGCTTCAAGAAATTAAAGCTATTGACTTCTCTCTTAATATTGCTATTGATTTTATATGGAAAGATGCAACTAAAATCTATACTAATCATCCTAAAGGAAATGGTGGAGCTTCTATGCTCATTAACCCTAGTTGGGTGAGGTATATTAAAGATAAGGGCACTTCCCCATGTAACAGAGTGGCTTGGGCTATCCTAGATATTAGAGGTTCTTCCTTTGGTGTGTGCTCCTTATATGCTCCCAATGACTCTAAGGAGAGGATCTCCCACTGGGATTCGTTTGTATTCCCGTCCTAATATCCCTTGGATTGTTGCTGGATATTTTAATATGATTGAGAATCAGGATGATAAGGTCGGTGGTATTCCTTTCGAATGGAAAATCCCTGAGAAATCTCATTGGGATTGTTTTAAATAGAAATTACAATTATTTGACCCCCTTGATGACCTCAAATCTAAAAATTCTGCACTCTGGTATACCTGGTGCAACTTCCAACAAGGGCCCAACTGGATATACTCCAGACTTGATAGGTTCTATGTCAATAAGAATCACTTCTCCTTTTCTCCTAACCATTTGGGTAATTTGGTCTCTATCATCCCTGCTACTCTCTCTGATCACTATCCCATCATAGCTAATATTAACACTAGGGATTCCATCGCCACTAGTAACCCTTGTAAGAAGAATTTTATCCTCAATTCCTCCTTATTAAAAGACCAGGATGTGTTAACTACCATAAGAATGGTTAGACTTTTTAACATGCATAATCAGTTTCCCTCTCACACTGCTAGATAGAATATGAATGTTGCCTCTTGGAAAAAAGCATTTCAAACCATTGGCCAGATGAAGGCCAAGGATTATAGATACCAGTAAAACAATGTCACTGCACATCTCCACTTTACCGAATGGGAAATCTAATCGAATCCTTCCTCCCCTGCCCTCGTTGAATAAGTTTCTTAGGCTAGAGATTCCCTTAGGAAACACCAATAGATTAAAATTAGGGGTGCCTTCATCAGAGCCTGAAACCACTGGATCCAATATGGGGACAAAGGTTCCAAACTTTCCTTCAACCTTTTGAAACATAAACAAAACAAAGAAAGAATTGACAAAATTATTGTGGAGGATAAGGAGCTCTTGAATATCAATGACATCACTAATGCTTTTGAAATGTTCTATAAGAGTCTTTTTACCTCAGAAGATAGTGAGGCTTTGAAGGATATTAGGAATAATTGTAAAATTATCATCCCCACCATGATCTCTAACATTGATACCCTCCTTCTCAAAACTAGAGTTTCCCTCCAAGAAATTACTAATGCCATTAATGCGCTTAAAGACAATAAATCCCCAAGCCCAGATGGGCTTCCTGTTGAATTCTATAAAGCTAATATTAACTGGATAACTAGAGACCTCCACAACTTATACTCAGAAGCTTTTGATTCTAGTGCCCTTGGGGAGTCCATTTATATGGGAATTGTTAAACTCATCTCAAAAGATGGGGGATAAAGCTCTTATTAAAAATTAGCGACCAATTACTCTCCTCAATGTCTCCTATAAAATCCTTGCCAGAATCCTTTCCTCTTGTCTTGAAAAAATCCATCCCAAATTCATTTGTTCCACCCAAACTGGCTTTATTAAGGGTAGATATATGTTCGAAAACCTTTTCACTAGCTAGGAGTCTATGGAATGGGCCAAATCCTCTAGTCAAGATGTTGTCATGTTCCTTGTTGATTTTGAGAAAGCTTGCGATAGGGTGGAATGGGATTTCATCCTCATGGTGCTTAGTGTTTTTGGCTTCCCTAGCAACTTTTGTAGATATATTCAAGTCCTCCTCAGAGATGCTTCTGCCCTGATTAAGGTTAATGTGAATCTATCTCATCCTATCCTGCTTACTAGGTCCATTAGACAGGGCTTCCCTCTCACCCCTGCTCTATTTTTTATTGCCTTGGATGCTTTGTTTTACCTCCTCGAAGATGATACCTTATCTCCTAAAGCACATGGTATTAAGATTTCAAATGAATCTAAGTTACTTAATATTCAATTTGTTGATGACACTTTGCTTTTCCTTGATCTCTCTAGACACAACATTGAATGGCTCACCCAGAAGTTGGATATCTTTGGAAAATCCTCGAGTGCCCATATCTCTAGCTCCAAATCTATCTTTCTTGGGTGGAAAGAGGAACCCCCAAACTAGCTTCAAAATTTTGGCTTTTCTTGGGGAGGACCCAATAAAATTGTTAGATATCTTGCATCCCTTTCTCTGTTTATCCCCCCCTTAAGGATATGTGGCTCTGGGTTAAAGAGAGGATTGATAAGAAGATCAATAAGTGGAACAATAGGGTGCTCTCCCTTGTCGGTAGGGTCCAATTCTTCCAAAATATCCTCTCCTCCTACAACATATACTATTCCTCTGGTTGGATGTTTAGATATTATCAAATATTTAAAATTCAAAATTCTATTAGACGTTTCCTTTGGTCTAATGGTAAGGGTAAAAGGAAGGCCCACGTGGTCAAATGGAGATGGTGCCACATTGACAAGAAGCTTGGAGGGCTGGGTCTTAAATACCTCAGGTTGCAAGGAATTTCCCTTGCTTTCAAATGGATCTTCCATGTCCTGGAAGGCCAAGAACCCTAGAAGGTATTGATAAGAAACAATATTCAAAATGGTGTCCCTAAGTCTGCCAAGTCTTGGAAAGCACTCCCATTCTGTGATTTAGTGGCTAGTTGTTTCTCTATCTATCCAAGGCACTTGGGTTTTTGAAACCATATGGAAAGCCTGGGAGCATGTGCGAGGATTTATAGATAACTCTAATTTTGATTATAATTACACCCTGCATGGGGAACGTTTGATATGGTGAAAACTCTACCACAACAATAAACCTCTTTCCTTAACCCAAGGCTACTCTGCTAGACATTTGTATAATAAGGATTTTAAATGTATTATGGACATCTTGGAGAATAACAACCTTATCAGTTGGTAAATTCTTAGTAATAACTATGGCCTTCCCGAATCTCACAAGAGAACCTACAACATGATTAAGAATGCTTGTGCTCCCCTTAACCTTCCCCGTAATACTGATGTTGACCCCGATAGATTTCTCTCCTTCCACTGGAAAGATGGATCCCTCCCTAAAGTTAAAGCTAAATACATCTATAGGCTTCTCAACCATGAAACCTCAGTTACTGATCACATCAATTCCCTTTGGTATGTTGACACTAGTCCCTTTGACTAGCAGAAAACCTTTGAAAAGCTCTGGAATTCTCCCATCCCCCAAAAAATTAAGTGCTCTAGATGGTAACTCATGCTTGATAGACTACCTATTAGAAGCCATCTTGCAGACTATGACATTTTCTCAGTTTGTAGGATGCCTAAGACTATGAGACACAATTTATTTGACTATATTTTTGCCAGGGAAGTTTGGTTGATGTTTAGGATATCTCTTATTGAACATATTTGTACTCTTGATATTATTACTGGTTTCATGCATAGGCTCAAAAAAGATGCTAATATGTTCTGGAAAATCCTTTCATCTTTCATCCTTTGGTTCATATGGAAGTACAAAAATGAGGAAAAATTTCAAGGCAATGGTAGAACTCTTATTGGTTTTCTTAGAAAAATCATTCATTTTAAAATTGCTACGTAGGTTTGTTGTGTGATGAATTGGGAGAGGGAAAATATGCTAAGATTCCTCAGAGATAGACATGCCACTATGTTCATCTATAAAATGAAAGATGGATTTGAATGGGATAGCATCTCGGAGAACCAGATGACTTTTGATGATGCTCTCATGATGCTCGAGCTGTTTACCCATATTCTGGAATGAAAGAAGGTGGTCTTGATGGAGGGCACTCAAGGATGGACATCCTGGGTGGAAAACTATGATGATGTTCTTCAATAAGAGAACTCTTTTTTGTTGGCTCCTATTTTGTGATTATCTTCACGAGAACTATTATCTTCTTTGTTAATTCTGTATTCAACTGTTATGTTTTGATTTTTTGTGGTGCTTTTGTGGGTTGAGGGGCTACCTTCCCCTTTTCATTGTATAAACTCTTTTTAATCCCTCGATATTTAATATAAAAAATTAAATAGATATTTTTTTAAACTATAATATTAATAAAAGTTTAATGTTATTCAAATTAATAATTTTTTTAAATACTATTAAAGATTTTCTTAGTCAGAATAAAATTTTAAAATCCATCTTTTATCAAAATCTAGAAACAAAATTATTTCATTTTTTTCTTTTAAATACCTAACTTATTGTATATAATTGAAATATTTATCTCAATTTAATTTCAATGTATTATTGAGTTAAAAATTATATATATTTTTAATAAAAAGCAATAAAGTTAAGCAATATTCTTATTTCAACTATTTATAATATTTAATTAAAATTTTAAAAAATTATAAATGTATTTTATATATGATTGTGTAAAAATATTGTAACAAAATATAAATAAAAATGTATTTATATTTATTTTATAAATAATTTTTTTTTAATATTAATATAATTATCTGTATTATTTTAAATTTAATTTCAAAACATTAATATAGAACAATAAACACAATATAAATAATCAGGATGTTAAGCTACGCAAGAACAGGTATGGCAAGGAGACCCGACTCTACACACCTAGAGCATAGAAAAAAGAGAGTAGCAACATGGACAGTTCTGGATAAAGTATCAGAAAATTGGGAAGACAATGACAGTCCAAATAGACCTTTTCCAGTGGAGAAGGAACAATTAGCCAAATAGTGAGACCAAATATTACAGGGAGTGAACAGGAAACTGTCAATACAACACAAGGAAATTCTAGATTGTAATATAATTTAATAGAATCCAAAGGTCCACATGGCCATAAACATTTGGATAAGTTCATTTCTGATATAAATGGGGGAATGCCCTCATATTTTTATGTAAACCACTGATCTAAACTCCGATCCCGGGCGAGACTGGAGGTTTTCTTCTCCATTCTTTCCTACCAATGCCCGAAGCGAATGGAGATTTGTAAATTCATTTTATAAGTAATAAAAAATTTTGGCTTCGGCCTTTTACCGATAAAAAAAAAATAAAAATAAAAATAAACACAATATAAATAATTAAAAGCAAAATGTGAAAAGAATGTCAAATACTGTGAGGGAAAAAGCACAGATTAAAAATGTTTTTTAAATTTGTCACTTCATCTCTTGGCACTGTAAGTGGGCCCTTAAATGCGCTTACTGATTCTTACGAAAAAGACACTAATGCAGTGGAGGTGGTTAATTAGTCTGTAATTTGGCAAAATGGCGATGTAATTATGGTGTCCAACGGGAAAAAAATGAACCAATTAGAACGATGACAATAAATGGTTTAAATTTATATATTGGTCATCTCTAACATTTTTATTTGTTAAAACATTATGAAGACCATATTGATTGACGAATATAAGACAAGCAAATTGTGTTGTCAATGTTGTCATGGAATAAAAAGGACAGAACAAAAGCCTTAAATTAACAAGCTTGACGTGTAAAGTGGTGAAGATCGATGAACACTTCAGATGAATTCAAAGGTAGTCATTCTATCTCCATAATTTCCCATAGTTAGATTGTAAAATTTAGCTTGGGCTATCTCAGATGGAAACGCCTACGATGTAATTATTTGCCTTTTTAATCATGAAACTAATTTTGTGAATGAAAGATAATTTCTTCTAGTATGTGTAAAGTTTTTATATACGGTATGGCTGATCCTATTTTATCCTCCCCTCTATTACAAATTCTTTTGAAGACTGGATAAATTATTTCTCTTCTTGAATACAATATTGTGTTTGTGAAAGAAAGATAATCTCTTCTAGAATGTGTCAAATTTATATAAGAATAGGCTTGTGATGAAGGTAATTTCAAGGACTTTGAAAGGGTTATATCATTGAATGTTTCTTTTCCTTTAATTTCCTCATAGGTTTATTCATATATTCGATGATTTGAAAAGATTATTCTTAAAAAATAATTTAAAGTTAATATAAATCTTAGTATTCTAGTTTATTATCTTTATGAGTGTGTTCAAGGATTTTATGGGACACTAATGGTTATTAAGTTATAAATTTTTAGTCTTTGAGGTTTCAAATGCTTATGTTCTTGTAAGATTTTAAATTATAAAATATTTTTGCTGAGGGGTTATCATAATAAAATACCAATAGTGCATGTTAAATAATTTTAATCATTAACACATCTATATGTATATTTAAGATAATTCAACTTATTACTGAGAAACATTTTCATGTATTATCAAATTTTAAATGCTTCTTTTTTAGACCCTTCAAATATCGAGAAGTCTAATAATAATTTTCAAAGGAAATAGAATAGAGGAAAATATGATCCGAGTGGCTACTACTTTTATTCTATGTTTTAAATATAATGCTCTTACAATGTTTATAAATTTTAAAAAATCCTTAGATATTATACTAATATTTATAACTATACATTTTATTACTCTTCACCTATCCCTCCATTAGATCCAAATAAGGTACTTCCAAGAGGTTATAAGGAGCAAGTATTTTATAACTTTCATAGAGTTGATTGCCACTATACTCAATCATGCATGCGTCTCAAACAAGAGATTCAAGATCTTATAGACAATAACATGATCCACATTGAAGGTGTCAATGATAATGGAAATCCTATAGTTGTACCTAAAAATAGATTGGGCATTCATAATGTTAATGAGGAGATTCGCACTTCGCCAACAAAGAATAAAATATGCGAAGTATATTCTATTATCTCTTGAAGTGGGAAATTATATCTTACATAAAATAACCTAGGGTTTTGGTAGTCAAGTCTTGAAAATGTTTAGGATAAATCAATGAATGATGTGATAGTGCCAGTTGTTAGAATAGGAAAAGCCCTATTCTCCCAAGAACACCTGCATGCATAACCTGTTACATGGAAGAAGTAAAGTATAGTAGACAACAATAGCTATGGAGGCCAAAAAGCCAGAGGAGACATCATATGCACAAGAAAACAATATATTAACAATATGTTTCTAGATAATGCAATGAGACGTGAAAAAATCCTTATGAAAAACAAAGAGGTGAATCCTTATAAAAGGAATCACGAAACCCTAAAAGGGAAAACCTAAGGTTAGCTTAAGCAACTAGAGTGAATAGGTGAGTTAGTAATTAGATCATAATGATTTAATTAATAACCTAAGAGACTATTACTCTAACACCAGTAATCATAAAAGGGATTCTACATAAATGTTTTGGATCTTCTTTCCCTAAAATTAGACTTTAGAAAATCTTAAGATCTAAATCTCATTTACAACAAAATTTTCAATAAACAATGATGTCATTAGACTTCTTAAATCACATTTCCAAACAAATTTCAAAAGAAATGATTTAGAAAGCTAGCTAGAATCGAAGTCTTAATCTAAATCTAGATCAAAAGAAGTTATTGTTAACAGATGGAATCCACAAAATTTAATTCCTCTTTTTCCAAATTAAAACACAAATCAAACAAAATCAATGCAATCTTCAATGGGTTAGTTAAGATTTTAAAATTATAATCATTCATAAAACCCATAAAATAATAAAAATTAATGAACAACTAACAATTGAATTCAAATTCATAAAAAATGGGTTTAGACTAGCCATGTACTGGAACTTACAATAAACATATCCCAAATGGTATGATCTCAATTTTTAAACACCATACATTAACTCCAACAATTCTTCATGCTTAATTAATCTTGAAAAGTAATAAAACTTGACAAGGAAGAAACCACATTATTTTTTAATTCAAGAAAATTTACCCAATCAATAACTTTTGCATTAAATCTATAAGTCTGTCTACAACAATTTTTAGCGACTTCTACCTTACAATGAGAGAGACCTTGGCCTTTTATAGATTTTATAATTTGGATGAATGACAAAGATTAAACCCTTTAAAGGGCCAAGATTAAACTTATAGAAACCCTAATATGCCTTACATTTAGTATTTGTGAAAAAATAACTAGAAAAAGATAAAAGGAGATCATTTCCTAGAGTAATAAGATACAATTCTTCTTTTTGGAAAAATAACAAATTTTGGCTTTAGAGTATTTGTTCATGGGAGTTTGTGACCGGTTCTATGAATAGTGATAAGTTGTCACTGGTTACCGGGGTACTGACCAACTTCACCTGTAAAGGTTATCCGGAGAATGAATTCTCCGGGCCTTCAAGCACCTGGGTGTCGAGTCTCGATGGTGCGGGGAAGCTAAGTTGGGCAGGTGACTGATTTTTTGGGGGGATAGCTAGTTTTACTCATCTTCTTTGGGGATTTCAGCAATAGAGATGGGGTTTCTTGCAAGCATGTTTGTTTACCAAATAAATTGCAAAAGATAGACCAGAGTTAGAGTTTGTTACTTCTACTTATAGTTATGCAACATATTTCAGATATCAATAGTGCTCCAATGTAAGAACCACACTAAATATTGAATACATACAAAACCAATGATTCATACATATTCTATAGAAAGAAGAAATGAGATCATTAATCTAAATGAAACATTAGAGCAAAGCACATTAGAAACATACAGCACAAAATATGTTTGTGAACTCCGAAATCACAACAACACATAACAAGTAGTCATAAGGTGTTCCTCCTTCTTCATTAACTTAAAGTGTTCCAGCATCACTAGTGTATACATCCATGGCTCCAAAGGAGCATCTAAACTATCAAGAACAACTGAGAATTGAGCTCCTGAAACAACTAGAATTGAAAAAATAACTTCTATTACTTGTTGGACTGCAAAATCATCAATTTTTCTGACCGTTGTTATGAGGTCAGACTTCTTATTTATACACATAGTTTTCCCTAAAACTAACCTAATCTAACTATACACTCAACATATAAAATACATTATCTGATGGATGGTACTACCTACACCACTTACAATCACCTTGAAAAGAGAAGAGGTCTAACAAGACAAAGGAAGAAGATAAGAAGAGAAAGCTAGAAGAATCGACATAGAGAAGAGTGTCAGGGTATTAATAGAGGAAATCTGATCTACCTGGTGTTCAAGGCTACATGCCTCATAAATGAAGAATGTGGCTCACTGTCTTTGATGCACCAAGTAGTAAATGTGGGAGTGACACCTTGGGAGAATCACTTGTCAAAGCCATCCATCCGTCTAACATGCCTTATCGGGATCACCTACCCGCTGACCCCTTATTAACTGCTTGATAATGATCAGTCGGCTCCAAGGAACCTGGACGTAGATCACTGTGAAAGAATACAAAACTTTGGATCTGAAATTCTGGAGTCCAGGACCTTACACTCAAATAATACTGAATGCACATAATTACACCCTACTGGTGAAAATCTCCAGAGTCTGGAGAAATTTATTGTGCCTTGTATATTTTGAATGCTTCTAAAAGCTGGGGGATTCCCTCCTTGTCAATGTCCTTGATGCATGCCTAGTGTAACTTGGCCGCCTCCAATTTCTTGCCCATATCTAGGACATTTCCCTTAAATTCTGCTGCCATCTTTGTTGCATCATGGGCCTGGAGCATCATGCGGGATAAGCGTGACATTCTTGCTCCATCAAAATCTTCAGGGGACTGGTATCGTGACTCCACTAATTCATTGAACTTCCCCACAGTGTGTGTGATTTTTGTACCTATTAAGAGAGACACAACACTTCAATAGATCATTGCATTAGTGAAAACAAGGGATTAGCAAGCATAGCAATCACCAAAATCGATATATTGCTTCCTATCTAGGAGGAGTATGAAAAATGACATAATAGCCCTTGGATTATGCATATTCCAGTGACATATACAACCTAAGAATGGAAGATTCAAATAAAAACTAATCTAAATTATTAAGAAACATGCATTCTAGCTCTAGAGATGAAGATTATAGCAATACAAGTAAGAAAGAAGCTAAAATGCAATATGAAAGTCCTAAAATATGAGAAACATGAGTTTTCTCCTTCAATCCTCCAAATGTGGGAAGCATAAGAATGCTTTCAACTCTTCAAAATTTAGGGGCATTACAACAATATATTTCAAAAATCAAGGGCCTCAAGGTTTAAGGGCAAAAGCAAGGGCCATTGGTGCTCAAAATCCAACCAATTTATAGAAGAAATGGAGGAAGGGGAGAAGACTCTAGAAGGGATGCCATTAATGAGGGTGTAATACTCATTAATGAGGAGTGTGGAAGAGAATGTGTAAGGGCCATTAATGCTTCATTTATGAAAGCATTAATGAGGTATGGGTGAGGGTTTAAGAAGCATGGGTGAGGGTTTAAGGTCAAGCTTGATACCTTTGACTTTAGCGGGAGGGTTGAATTCCTATTCATAGATTTAGGAATGTGACAAGCTTAAGGGTAGCTTAGGATTAGGATTAAGGTTTAAGACAGGTGATTAAGGAGATAGATATGGGAGGAGAGAGAATGAGTGGAGGGGGGATTAGCTAATTAGGGTTAATTAGCTAATTAAGAAGAATTAGCATGTGAGAAGGGGTTGGGATGAGTTTGAACTCATGGT
>MU227555.1:5158781-5185656 GCA_018584345.1 Thuja plicata | reverse complement strand
TATGTATAAAAGGAGGGGAATTTAGAAGAGATGGACAATTAGCCTTGGAAAAGTTGGAATTAGACTTTGGGGAAGTTTTTCAAAGGAATAGGGAGATTTTTTCTAGGAGATTTTTGGAGCCATTTTCATACTTCGAAGAATTTTTATGCTACCGAAGTGCTTGAAGGAATGGTCTTAGTGCATTGTATTTGATTTTTTGGAGATTAATCGGATCGGTCGTACTCTATTGGAGCCGACTCGGAGATGTATTCACGTTTGTGGTGAACTCCGTAATCAAAATCTGTTTGCACCTTCTTATCTTCTTCTCTCTCAATTCTGTTTCTCACCTTAATTTTTGATGCATAATTTCATTTACGATAAATGAATTAAGTCTTCCGCTAAGTTTTTTTTTTTTTTTTTTTTAATTTAAGCATTCAATTCTGCAAATAGTCTAGATCCATTTACAGATCAGTGTTAAGACCATAGGGTTTATCCAATTTATTTTCAGTCATCATAAGATTGTCTTGGTCAAATTATCATAATGGTGCCAAAAGGATTTCTGAATTGTCCCTAAATGTGTGAGTTTGGGTTTGATGTTTCAAAGTGATTGATTCTAGCGTCAAAGGGTTAGAATGCCTTGATAGTGAGATGGGAACCAATGAGAGCCGATTGTTTGAAGTAAGTGACTCTAGTGTTAGAGGGTGTTAGAGTGCCCTAATAGTGAGCTAGGAATAAAGTTTGTTTTGTTGATTGTAAGCACCACACGATTCGGGACCAATTCTGAAGATCTAAAAGGAAATGCAAGGTAGGCTTATAATAAATTTGTGAAACAGTGATAGATGGACCAGTAAAAGAAATAGGACCAGACTAAGGAACCTGTTATGCCCTGCATCCCCATCCCTACATTTTGTGTGCAAAATGTTGGGTCCCCCTTTTTTTCTTTTTTTTTCTTTTGTTGGCTTTTGCTTGCAGCCCTGCCTTGTCTTTCTTTCCCTTTTTTTTTTCTTTCTCCGGGGTTTTCTTCCCTGGCATGTCATTTTTTTGTTTGGTTTTCTCCTCCGGGACTCCGGTCCTGGAGGTTTCTTTTTGTTGGAAACCGGATTCCAAACTCCAGGATTATTCACCATGATGTTCTTAGGAATATTATCACGAGGAATCCCCAGACCCAGAGTCCGGAGGTTTTGCCTGTCCGGAGATCGCTGGAAGAAGGAGGATTACTTTTTACCATGGGTATAAATAGGTTTTGTCTGTCACTTTCACATTTACCATGATTAAAACTTTCAAGCACTTAGAGCGATTTCAAAGCGATTAACAGAGCATTTGCAGGAGGTTTAGGGTAATCAACGTTAATGATTTTCAGCCATTCTCAGGTAGGTGCAAGTGCTTCATGGTGTGATTCTAACCGATTAACAACCTGAGCCATTGCAGAGCTCCCACGGTAACCCTTCCTTTTCTCTGTCTCCTACGTTCTCAGGTTGATGATCCTGTTTTCCAGCTCTCTGGCTATTCTTTGGTTTTGTTCAGTTTTCGTTTGTCTGGCTTTGTTTTGTTTCTGTCTTGTCTGGTTCATTCTGTTCCTGGTTTTGCTGCCCGTTGGTGGGTCGGCTCTGCCAGAGGGTTGTCAACCCTATGTGTAGAATTTGTTTGTCTATACATAGTGTAAATAGTGTAAATAGTGTAAATAGTGGTCTATTTGAAAATAGTGTATATATTGTATATAATCTGTTTCTGCCTTGTCTGGTTTTCCCACGGGCGTCGTCCCGTGTTGTATACTTTTGTATATATGTATAATAGTTGTATAAAACCCTTGTATATCTCCTCATTTCCATGTATATATCCCTCAGCTTCATGTATATCCTTCCGGGTGGCTTGGCAAGCTGGTCGAGTCCCCTCTCTGTCTAGTTTTTTGCCTCCGAGCTTGCTTCGAGGCAGAAAACCACCTGTTTGAAACTCAGCTCTCAGCTGGTTTCAAATAGGTGATTTTCTCTCTCCTCCATGAATTCTATCAGAACCTCATTTACGTCCCATGCATGCAATCAATTCCAGCCAAGTGGCTTTCCCTTTTCGCGCGTTCGGATAGTTGGCTCCGCCGTCATCACCATCGCATCCATTTAATGCCAACGCACGTGGCATCCACGTGGGCTCGACAACTTGCATTTTCATACATCCTTGCTAATGGTCATTTCTCCAGGCTTTGGGCCTCTTACCACCATCCATCCCATGTCTTTGCCAAAGCGTGATAAAATTCCCCAGACCCGGATGTGTTGAAATCTTAAGTTTACGATGTGTTTTGCTTTTCGGGTATCTTGGCATAAAACTAACTTTTCAGGGAAGGAAAACACCACGATGGTAAGATTTCTCGGACCCCAGAATGATTATTTTGATAAACATGTTCTGACGGTCACTTTGTCTCACAGGTTTCCAGAGTTATCTTCCAAACATGTCTGAAGTGTCCGCATCATCTCCTCCCGGAAGCCCAGAATTACCAACCACAACAGAAACCAGGGTAGCAACAAAGTCAAAGATGGAGAAGGCCCTGGAAAAACTTCCCCTGACCATGAAGTATGTACAGGATAATGCCATTGTGGGCTCAAAGATCGAGTCCAAGGTAAAACTAATGACTGACGCCAATGTCGAAACTTGGGCAGAAATGCAGGCCCTGGTAAAGATAATGCACATCTAGCGACAGGCTGGAGACAAACTCGCAATCAACATCGAGGGTTCTAGAATCCTCTAGGCGGCTTGCTTCCCCTGCTCCATGAAATATTTAGAGCTTATCTTAACACTGGCTTCCAACTACAACTCTTCTGTCCGGTCCGTTATTCTCGCAGCTGCGGAACCCACGGGATACCCCACTCCACTGGTGTCCCTCGACTCAGTCACATTCTAGGTAGCCCTGGGTATCCCACAATTTGATAAGGTCGTAGTGGTCACAAGGACTAACACCTTGAAATAGTTTACACAACTAGAGGATGCTGCCTGGTTATACATGAATACTAACTGGCTTAAGGCCCAAAAGAGAGACCCAAAGAGGATGAAGATAGAAATTCCCCGCTCTGAATTCAAGGAGAACATCTAGATGGGGATAATAGCATTAGCCCGGGTATTTGGGCAACCCTCTGCCTAGGAGTTCGCCAAATGGATGTACTATTTCCTCTTCGGCATCTCCACCAAGGGAGGATTCTTTGACTGGGCGATAATAATCTCCAATCATGTCGACTCCCAGTTCCAGCAGTTGAACTAGAAGAAGAGGTTCTACATGTCTTCTTATGTTTTCTAGGCCCTAGCCCAGCAGAGGCCCCACTCCAATGGCCTACTTACAGATGGCGTGCTCGGGATTGGCCCAGGACAAAAAGCACCGTGGGACCATTTCCCATAGATTCAATGGGAGGCCAGCTTCCCCAGTTTCTGCCGAGTAAACGATTTGTTCATTTACTATCACCTGCTTACACCCACCCAGGACGCTAGATACCACCTATCTACTGAGGCGATGAAGTTAGTTAGTAGTTATGGGCACTACTATATCCAATTCCAGTAGCATACATACATTAGGGTTGTCGGCTTCTCCAGAAAACCCTACTTATTGCCCAAGCATTCTGGGGACAAGATCGTGCTACTGAAATATTGCCGGCAAATGATGGAGTTGCATGCCTTCTTTGCACTCAAGAAGGTCCCCAACATTCCGTTCCCAGTCACCTGTGGGAACTACACCTACAGTCTGGCCACCGCAAAGGAGGCAGACAATGAGCTAAAAAGTTATAACTTGCAGGAATTCTATCTGGCGCGGAAGAACTTTGATCCGCATGGCAGAATTGCAACAGCAATGCCCCGGGCTTCAGAGCCCCATTATATACACATGGAAGACTTCTAGGCTGATTGCCAGGATGACATGGATGTGTGGAGCAGGCACTATGATAGAATGATAGCCAGAATGATGCAGAAACTGAAGCTCCGGAGATTTCCTCCGGGCTTCTCTGACGCCGCCCCCACCATAGATCCCCAGTACAAAGAAAAGGGGATCGATAAAATGGCACTGCCGACAATGGATTAGGCCGTCTAGGAGGGGCCCACGATTGAGGACTTCACTCGAAATGTGGTCGAGCGAAGTCATGCCTATTTCAAGAAGGTATGCCCTAGGAGTATGCGTCAAGCTCCCCGACCGGCGCCAAAATTAGCACCACAGCCGGTACCAAGATTGACCCCGGGGGTCGGGACTTCTTCGCAGGGTGCAGACAAGGGAAAAGGGATAGCTACAACCCCCTCTGTGCAAGAAGTCCCCATACAAGAATAGATCAAGCAATCTGTGGCAGCCTCCCAGCAAATGAGGGAGTAGTTAATAATGAGGCTTGCGACTCCCCCGCTCATGGCCGGACCAATTCGTCCTCCTTCCTCCCCGTCACTGGCAGCCCTAATGGTGAAGGCAACGGGGGTGGATCCCATGGAAGCAGCAGCAATAAGAGATGCAGGGCCACCTTTGGTTACCCAGAGGAAGAAAAAGCACATCAAGTAGCCTAAGGCAGAACCGGCGCTGGAGGTATCTCTCCCCCAAGAAATAGAGATCCTTTCTTCTAGTTCACCGGAACCAGAGAAAGAAACAGAGCTGACAGAGGTCCCAACCAGTCCCCCTCTAGAAGAGGATTTTGACATATTTGCAACCAATGAGTTCAATAATTTGCAAGGGGACGATACGCAATCAGTGACAGAAGTCCCAGAAAAAGAACAAGAGGCTACGGACCAAGAAGACTTGGAAAGGGAACCTGCACAAGAACAAGAGTAGGAGGCAGAAGAAAAGGAGCCAGAACTAGAGATTATCTTTGGGGCTCAAGCAATGCAAGGTCTGGGAGTGGACCAAATAAAGCTAGGAAAACAAATGGCATCCGCTGGGGGAACCAGACCTTTGGGAATAACCGTAAATCTAGTCGCCACGTTCCTAAGGCCAATCCCGGGAGCAACCTTCGGGTAGGTTATCACAGCGGCCCAAACTCTAAATCTTGGCCCAATACCTCCCCTATTGCCAACAGAAGAGGAAGCCCTGGCAGAAGAACAAGAAGAAGAAGAGTAGCTTAAAGAAGAAATCCCCAAGGAAGCCTACCAAGGTCTAGACCGAGCGATCGACATACAGGACCAGGCCGAGGAGATGGAGGTTGAAAAGGATGTTGCTGCAGAAGAAGTTGAGGCAAGGAGAACGAATGAGGTCCACATCACTGTTGAGCAATAGCCACAAGACACTGGGAGGGAATCAGGAGAACAAATTCTGGCAGGAAGTCCACCTCCCCCACCTCAGTGGCTGGGAGAAAGCAGAAAGAGAAAAGCTCAGTCCACTCCGGTGATTCCTCTCTCCCTGGCTGAAATGATGGCCCAAGTTTAGGCCCCGCCAAAAGCAAAGAAAGCCCAGATAGTTCACACTCTGTGAACTGGGTCGGGCGGAGAAACCATTGTTGTTGTGGCAACACCTCCCCTGGATGTCGATGAAGCAACTGCAGATCCCGTAGACTACAATATTGCAGAGGTGTCCCTAGGAAAAAGAGGAAAGCAAGGCGAGGTAGACTTGCTTAAGGAGGCAGCAAGGGAAGTTCAAGACCGATACAAAAAGGAGGCCCAGAGGCTCAAAGTTGAGAAAGAGAATAATGCAAATCTTATGGGATTGCTTACTGAGTTGGCCAAACCCATCAATGTTGTCCCTCCAGAGACCTCCACATCAGAGGAATTACCGCAGAGTGACATAGACTCCCTGCGAATAATGAAAAAGAAGGCTCAAGTAGTAGATGAATGGGTTGCCCTACAGATAGGAAACACCTGGCATTTCCTAGCGTCCACTCTCCCAGACTTATACACAGCCCGGCAAACTATTCACCAGGCCAAAGCTCTTATTGAGCAATGGGAGAGTGACACCGAAAATTACCAAGCGTAGAAGGTGGAGCTCAAAGAGCTCCTCACCTTGGGAGAAGATATAATTTTTGAATCCAGAATTCTGGGCGAGGAATCATTTGATTTTGTGAGGACTCAGCACTCCAGACTTGACCTCACATTGGAGGTAACCAAGCAACTGGTAGAGTCCTTGCAGAAAAAGGTAAACACTATAAAGTATTCTTCTAATTTATACAAGTCTTATGTAATAAAGGTTTCCAGGGCTGATCCCCTTAGTACAGATACTTATACCCCCGAAGATTCAGTTTTAGGGAGTTTTGATGAAATAATGAAATCTCGGTATCTATCTTCAGAGGGAATAGATGGGGCCCAGATGGTGAAACTAACCAAGATGATACTTAAGGGTCATGACGCTGTAAGAATGGTGGATGAATTCAAAGAAAATGTTTCAGACCTGGGGGAAAAAGTTGAAGTGGCCAGCCTAAAGAATGTAGATGAGGATGGCATTTCTCGCCTCCTCCAGGCCTTCAACAATAATAAGCAACCTTGAGCTTTCTTCGGGGGTCAGGGAGAACTCAAGTGTTGAGCATTCTTTATTTTGAGTATTCTTTATTCTTTTGGGACGTAAGTTCCCAGATCCCAAAGTCTCAGATCTAACAATTTTGTATTTTTTAAAGTGATCTGTGTCCCGGTCCCCGAGGCTGACTGGTCACTTTCAGAGGTGGTTAATAAAGACTGTTAGAAGGTAGTTGGCCACATCAAGGGGCGTCGGCTTGGCAGTTGGTCTTCTGACAGGGTGGCCTTCTCGAGGCGCCATTCAGAGGTACATCTGGCACATTAGAGATAGGGTGCCACATTTCCCATTTACGAGGCATGTAGCCTCGGTCCTCAAGGGACCTACTTCCTTCCTTTCTCCTTTCTGGTTCTCTTCTCGAGACCAATTCTTTCGATGTATATTCTTATCTTATTCTTCTGACATGACAGACCTATTCTGTCTCCAGGTCTTTTGTAGGGTGGCGCAGGTAGTACCGGCCCCTAGATATTATATTTTATTAGAACATGATGTAAAATAGGGTTAGGGTTAGAAGAGAGTTGTATAAATAGGCAAATCGGCCCATTTCCAAGGGTCAACAAAATTGATGATTTTGTTGTCCATAGCAATAGAAAATAAATTTTTCTTTTTAAGTTGCAGAGCTCAATGCTCCATTGTTCTGTTCTTGATAGTTAGATGCTCCCTTGGAGCCCCTATTGTATCACGCACCAGTGCTTGCTGGACTGAATATTAATGAAGAAGGAAGAATTCTTGACAATGATGTTGTTGGCATTCCTGCTTCTGAGTTAATAGTATTTCATGTTTTAATGTTCTTTGTCTTTTACTCTGGTATGTTAAAGTAGATTAACGACCTCTTTATTCCCGCTACTGATAAAATGCTAGCTGAGGGTTATGTGTTTCTTCAGTATTTAGTGTAGTTTACCAGAGTATTATTGATGTTCCAGACATTTCAACTTGACTATAGTTAGATGAAATACTTCTAACCCTGCAGGAGCTTTTTCATTTTATTTTCTAAGTATAGAACGCTCGGGAAAACCTTACTTTGATCGAATCTATGGAGAAGATGAGTTGAAGAAACCAGCTATCCCCCTCGAAAATAGTCACCTCTCCCAACTGAGCCCCACACCGTCGTGACCTGACACCCAGGTTCTTGAAGGCCTGGAGGATTTATTTTCCCCGAACAACCTTTGCAGGCGGAGTTGGCCAATTTTCCCAGAACCTGGTGACAACTTATGACTGTCGGCGGACCCAGTCAGCAAAACCCCGTCAACAGAAACTGGCACTAGAAGGAGGGCATGAACTCATCCCCTTCCAAAGATTCTGATTTTACACCTTCTCAGGGTTCTCCGAGTTTTAGTTTTAGGAGACGAGCCTTTAGTGGGATTGGATCTTTCTCCCCAGCGAAATTTGAAAGATTCCTTAGGTCCGCCCTGAATCCCAGAAAGTTTTTCAAACTCGAGCCC
The DNA here is from genome assembly GCA_018584345.1 of Thuja plicata. NCBI lineage: Eukaryota > Viridiplantae > Streptophyta > Pinopsida > Cupressales > Cupressaceae > Thuja > Thuja plicata. The sequence continues at coordinate 5,177,793 of MU227555.1, read as the reverse complement.
CCTGCTCGAAAGAAACGGACCTCGAAAATCACACCAGCCACTATTGTCTGGGGATCTACCATACCCCTGAATACTCAAACTTCTTAGACAATCCCAGGAACTAGTACCCAAGCTACCCAACATATAGTTCCCCCAATGGCTGCATATTTCAGAAACACTGGGTCCCCAATGGGCACTTTTTCAGGCGCAACCGATGATTTACCCTCTCACCAGGAGAAAATCTGCCCGTGATATGAGCACTTAGGCTCACGGACCACAGAAAAACACTTACAAGCATACAAAGATGCCATGAATCGACACCGGATCCAGCATGAAGATGTTGTGACCCGCATGTTCCCCCTCTCCTTAGGACAAAGCGACTTGAACTGGTACCTTAACTTGCCTGCCAACTCCATCAACACTTGGCAGGACATGGAGGATGCTTTCCTGGCTGCCTTTCACATGCATGTGGACCCAGCCTGGTCCCATAGCCAGTTCATCTCCATCAGAAAGGAACCCAATGAACCTCTTGCAACATTCAATCATAGGTTCCAGCGCACCCTAAAACGGTGCACAGGCCCTTGCATTCCATCCCCAGAGGTAACCATACAAACCTACCTCAACGTGATGGACCCTTTCATTGCCACTCTCCTTTGGAGAAAAACCACCGCAGGTGACCGGGAAACCTTGGAAAAAGTCTACAACCTAGCCATAGAGCTCTCCCGTGGTCTCAACAAATCCCTGGGCGGGATTGGGTAGAACACGCCTTTCAATATGATCCCTGGCAGAACTGCATATGTCAGGGGCTACAACCCCAATCTGGCAATAGGTGCCCCTTCGATGGCAATGAATCCCCCGCCACCCTTGATAGACCAACAGGCACGGTACGTTTACCCAGCCCAGACCTAGATGACACCAGGTCTGGAAGTCTTCCCTTGGAATCAGCCTCAGCAGACACAACAAACTCAGACCCAACCGTCTGAAGCCATTCTTCCAGTCATCTGCGATTGGAGGATTATCGCCCTCGACTTCGGCTAATACTGCTGCCTTCCTAGGGAGCCAACAACAGCAACAGCCATCACATTATGACACAAACACTCAGTTGACCGCCGAGGTTGAGTCCCTCTGGCGAATGTTGTCCACCTTGACCATAGACATGGGCCAATTGAAGGCAAGATCCTACACACCCCAGAATTTGAATTCCAAGAGGGGAAACATTTTCTCCAGCCAAAGAAACAACAATGCCGGAGGGAGAAACTTCAACAACGGGTCTCGTCCCAATCAGCAACAATGGAATAACAATGCAAACATTGGAGGCCTGCCTCCGAACCAAAACACCAACCAAAATGGTGCTGGACCATCACACTTTACACCTGTCGCAGACTTCTAGCCCATGACTAAGTGGTGTAGATTGCACGATACTGGTTCACATAATGAGGTAAATTGTGCCACTTTGGAGAAGGTCATCATGATCTCCCAGCTGGACAGGCAATAATCACATGATATTACCCCTCCAGAGCCTCCTGTCCAGGAAACAACCCACAGCGCCTTTACCTGTGACACCATCTTCTTCGGGACTTCCAGAGAAGATGAAGAAGAATCTGAATTGCAGGGATTCTTTGACGAATCCATTTTTCCCTTCGAGGCCAACACTTTTACTAACCCGCGGACTCCATACAATACTCAAAGTCAGGTTGGTAAAGGACCAGTTTACATGTCTGTGCCCCATACCAAAGATACTCCTCCTCCCTGAAACAACACGACTAACCGACCCATGCCTCCAAAAGGTCCTAGCTCTAACCAAGCAAAAGATCTCATGGAGGAGAATCACCAGTTCCCAGGAGGAAGATTTGACATTACAAAGGTGTTAGAATGGACCACCACCTCCATGACCTTGATGGAGGTTTTGTTGAACTGTTGCGAGTAGAAGAAGTCTCTTTTGAAGCTCTTAGGGAACCCAGAAGCTATCAGCCGCCCACCTAAGACTGTCTCCTTTGAAGATGCTAATGCGGCTATCTTCCAAGGAAACAATGAGGATCCTCCCTTCTTACTAGGCCTGAATATACACGGCAAGAACATACACAATTTCCTAGTGGATTTCGGAGCTTCAGGTAACATCATGCCCTTGTCCATTTGTCAGAAGCTCAGATTCCACCCCACCCCATCTAACGGTGTAGTAATCCAACTGGATAAGACTCCTTTAAAAATGGTGGGGGAGTTAAAGAACATCTGGATACATCTTATCCAGGACCCCAGGATAGCCAGTATCATTGACATCTAAGTGGTGGACATCCCAGAAACTTACGGGATGTTACTAAGTCAGAATTGGTCTAAGTCCTTGAATGGATACTTTTCAACCGACTTCACCCACTTGTGGCTTCCATGGGAAGGAGAATCAAATAAGATCTGGGTCGAAAGCGAACCCCGAATGAAATAGGCCCTTACCAAATTTGGGAGGGTCAATGAGGTCTTTTTCTCCGAGAATTCTCTGGGGGTGTACCGACCTCTTGAAATCTTAACATTCGATTTCATCCCCAGAGAGGATCCCGTCGTGCTACAGAGAGCCCAAGACCTAGAAGAAAAGATGAGAGCTGAATTCAACTCCCAAGGTGCCATAGCAACTCTTGCCACACTCCTGTCTGGCACTTGGTTTCGTGTACACTACCAGAAACATTCAGAACTATAGTGTGGGCCATGTCTCTTGATCACTAACCGGCACCTTGATACCCTCCGGAACAAGCAACATGTAGCGGATTCCCCGGGACCCAGTGCCCCTATGGGAGATGCTCCTTTGGTGTCATCTCCCCCGGAATCCCAAATTCAAAAAACTCTGGAGGAAGATTCTACACTCACGTCGGTAGTCCGGGAGACACCCCCTAAATCCCCCAGCAAGAATCCAAAGACTACTCCACCCCAGCCCCAAATTACAAACAATGACTTATGGACCCTTAAGTTTGATGGGTCACGATCCAAACAGGGCTGTGGGGCCGGGGTAGAATTAATCAACCCGCGAGGGAAATCCTTCCTCGCATCCTATAGGCTACAGTTTAAGTGTACAAACAATGTCACGGAGTACGAGGCTTTGATCCTTAGACTCTTATTTGTGTTAAGGAAAGGAATCACCCACCTCCGGGCTCTGGGTGATTCAGAGTTGATTGTTAAACAAGTCCAGAGTCAATATACATGTCATGATAAAAGGCTGGCCGCATACCGCAACTGGGCTTGGAGCCTTATCAAAGATTTCTATGCCTTTGGCATTGACCTCATTCCCCTGCGATGGAACTATGTCCCGGATGCCCTCGTCATTTCTGCCAACTCACTGGAGCCAATGGCTATCTCACGACTCTGGAGATTTTTAGTTGAGATGGTCCCCACCCCGTCCATCCCAGATAATGTCACCCACTTTCAGGTCTTTGAGGATGATCAACATATCTTGGCCTTCATGGCCAATGTTGGTGTCTTTGAGGATCAGATAGTGGAGGAACAAGACCATGATGATACTGGGCAGGGTGATGAAGACGATGGGATCATAGATTTTCCCACTAACACCATCCCAAAGGAGATGGTTGCATTAGAAAGAATCTTTGACTTAGACCCTCGGGCCCGTGAGAAGGTGTCATCCTCCTCTAGGGGAGGAAAGTTTGAAAAGGTTAACATCGGCCAACCCGGTGAAGAGAAAATCATCCACATAGGCACCTCCTGTTCCCCTAAAGAGAAGGAGAAGATTCTCGCGGTTCTCTGAGAATACATCGATGTAATTGCCTGGGGTTATGAAGACTTGAAAACATACGATACATCCATCATGACCCACACTATTCCCCTAAAACCTGACGCTAAGCCCTTTCGGCAAAAGCAAAGACTAGTCAACCCCCTGATAGAGCCTCTGATTCGTCAGGAGGTAGAAAAATTGCTGTCAGCCTGGATAATCTTCCCAATCTGGCACACTACGTGGGTTGCCAACTTGGTCCCAGTCAGGAATAAAAATGGTGAGATCCGCCTTTGTGTGGATTTCTGAAATTTGAACAAGGCATCTAAAAAAGATAATCACACTCTCCCCTCGTTGGATGAGGTGTTGCAGATAGTGAATGGATCTCAGATGATGTCTTTTTTGGATGAATATTCAGGGTACAACCAGGTCATGGTCAAGTATGAGGACAGGGAGAAAATGGCGTTTACCACTAAGTGGGGGACGTTTGCGTACAGAAGAATGCCCTTCGGTCTGATCAATGCAGGGGCTACATTTCAAAAGGCCATGGACATTGCGTTTGAGGGCCTCGTAAATTGGTGCATAATCATCTACATGGATGATTTGACCATCTTTTCCTGAGACAGGCATGATCAGCCCACCCACCTCGCTCAGATCTGCAAAAGATGTCGTCGGTATGGAATATCCCTTAACCCCAAGAAGTGCATATTCGGGGTCACTGAAGGGAAGTTGCTCAGGCATATTGTCTCTGAGAAGGGTATATCCATAGACCCTGATAGAGTCGAAGCATTGCTGAATCTATAGATGCCTGGCAGCAAGAAAGAGATGTGATCCTTTTTTAGGAAGATCAACTTCGTACAACGCTTCATCACAGGATTCGTAGAAATAGTTAAACCACTCAATGAGATGATGAAGAAAGATACCAAGATTGAGTGGAGTCCTGAAGAAAAATGGGCATTCGCCTAAATCAAACAGACCATAACGAAGGCACCGATCCTAGCTAGTCCAGACTATTCCCTTCTGTTTTACATTTACTCTTTTGCTTCACCGCATTCTGCTGTGGCAGTGTTGACCCAAAAGGTTGAAGGGGAGGAACAACCAATAGCTTTCATGAGTTCCCCCTTCAAGAACGCTGAAGTCTGGTATTCATCACTAGAAAAATAGGCCTTCACTCTGGTTCGTGCTGTGAAGAAATTCTGGCATTACATTCTCCAGAGCAAAGTACATGCTATTATCCTGGACCAGGCCGTCAAATCTCTGCTGATGCAGAGTGAGTTGGGCGAGAGACAGGGGAAATGGATGGCCATCCTCCAAGAATACGACTTAGAAATGTAGCCCATGAAAATTTTTTGAGGCCAAGGACTAAGTCGGGCGATGGCAGAAGAGACTCCCCGCATAGAATGTCAGACTTACACAGTGGATTCTATCACCCAAGACCCGTGGTATACCGATTTGGTATACTTGTTGCTAAATGACAAATGTCTGGAGGGGTTACCTCCCCACAAATGTCGCGCTCTGTGGATGAAAAGCACCCACTTCATGATCAAAAACTCTATGCTTTACCACAAAAATTATGAGGGAGTGTACCTCTGGTGCATCGATAGAGACCAAGCTGTAAGAATAATCGATGAATTCCACAGACAGTTTGGAATCGGGCATGGCTCAGCTAATGCCACTGCCCATCAAATCCTCTGGGCCAGATACTATTGGCCCTGTATATTCAGAGACGTTTACACTCATGTAAGGAAATGCCATACTTGCCAAACCGTAGCGCATCATGAGCGTAACCCAGCCATGCCTTTGCAACTAGTCTATGAGGCTAGACCCTTCGCCCAATGGGCATTCGAATTCATCAGAGAGATCAACCCCAACTCATCTACCAACCACTGATACATCCTTACTGCTACTGATTACTGCACTCAATGGTCTGAAGCTATACCTTGTAAAAACAACATGACAGATGTAGTTATCAAGTTCTTGGAGGAAAACATCGTCACACGGTTCGGAATGCCCTTTGCCTTGGTGTGTGACAATGGTCCGACGTTTTCTTCAGCACAGTTACTTGAATGGACCTACAATAGAAAGATCACACTGAAGTTCTCCAGCAACTATTATCCACAGGGAAATGGCATTGCTGAATCAACAAACAAAAATCTACTTGAAGTGATTAAACACCTTCTGGAACAGAATCCCCGGGATTGGCACCAAAAACTGAAATTCACCCTCTGGGCAGATCGCATTCATATTAAGGCTACCCTAGGAACATCACCATTCCACCTAGTTTATGGCCAGAACCCTGTATTCCCAGTCAATTTGTAGATCCCAGTTTTACAGTTCATGAAGGAATTCAACAATAGGGACAACATCATGGAGGTTCGGCTCTTGAATCTAGTGCGAATGGAAGAACAGTGAGACACAGCCCTTGAACATTTTGCGTGTCATCAAGCAGTGGTAAAAAGATGGTTTGACAGAAGAGCCCAATATAAGACATTTCAGATTTTGGATCTGGTCCTGTTGTGGGACAAGGCCCGGGAGAATAAAGGAAAGCATACCAAGTTCCAGCGGCTCTGGCTCAGACCATACTTGATCTCAAAAATTTGTGGGACAAACACTTACCGCCTCAACACCCTGACTGGGGAACCTGTCGCATTGCCCGTTAATGGAAAGTTTCTCAAACACTATTTTGAGTCAGGTAAGTTCATCCTAAGTTGTATTATATGTAAATTCTTCCGCTTGTAAATATGTCTCTTCCGGGTGTCTCGTTGCGAGATGCCCTGCCTTGTAAATAGCCTTGTCGGCTGTCCCCCGGGACGGCCCTCTTTTTCTGTCTTTGTTTTCATTTTCAGTTTTCTTTTGGTCCCGATTTTTTGTTCCATCTTGCAGGAATAGGAATGCTTCACATAATGTTGGCCTTCGGTACAGTGTCTACAGCATGGTGAACTTTAGAATATATCTTTAGCACGGTGGAATCGACCTGGTCTTTGTGGTTGTTTTACGGGTCATGGCACATTTTGAGGAATCTCCATTGGGTGTTCTCTCCGGGAATCTGGTAATCAATGAACATAAATAATACAAGGATCAAGTAATCAGACACACCGAGGGTAGATCAGCTGTACTGATTGGTTGACCCAATTCTAAAAATCTAAAGAAATTCTCCCCGGGTCTAGAGTTTTATCCTCTATTCGAACATCTAAATATAGGTGGGTAGGTGAAAGAAGTACCGCCATTAAAATTAGCTAAGCTTAAACTTAATGGTGAAAGAAGTACCACCTTCCCCACCAGGAAACAAATAAAATAGAAAGAGGAAAAGTGGGATAAAACCCCAGTCTCCAGGGGAAACGAGAAAATTGATGACTGGTTCGATGTAATTAGTGCCTCTTCTCTATTCCTCCCAAAGGTCATCAGCTTGATTTTCTTCCAAAGCACACACGACACCACTGATAAAAGACTACGGACTAGCTCCTGCATGGTTGGATTCTCTCAGATATGTTTCTCTTTGCCTGTCAGACGCTTCGGGAAGTGGCTTGTTCCATTTTTGCTAACCAGAGATTCTACAGTTCACAAATGCGCTAAGGCATTTGTCCCACATAGTCGCCATTTGTTATGCCCTGCATCCCCGTCCCTACATTTTGTGTGCAAAATATTGGGTCCCCCTTTTTTTCTTTCTTTTTCTTTTGTTGGCTTTTGCTTGCGGCCCTGCCTTATCTTTCTTTCCCTTTTTGTTTTCTTTCTCTGGGGTTTTCTTCCCCGGCGTGTCATTTTTTTGTTTGGTTTTCTCTTCTGGGACTCCGGTCCTGGAGGTTGCCTTTTGTTGGAAACCGGATTTTGGACTCTGGGATTATTTGCCATGATGTTCTTAGGAATATTATCATGAGGAATCCACAGGCGCGGAGTCCAGAGGTTTTTCCTGTCCGGAGATCGCCGGAAGAAGGAGGATTACTTTTTACCACGCGTATAAATAGGTTTTGTCTATCACTTTCACATTTACCATGATTAAAACTTTCAAGCACTTAGAGAAAATTAAAGATCGATTCCAAATTGATTAACAGAGCATTTGCAGGAGGTTTAAGGTAATCAACGTTAACAATTTTCAGTCATTCTCAGGCAGGTGCAAGTGCTTCGCGGTGTGATTCTGACCGATTGACAACCCGAGCCATTGCAGAGCTCCCGCGGTAACCCTTCCTTTTCTCCGTCTTCTACGTTCTCAGGTTGGTGATCCTGTTTTCTAGCTCTCTGGTTTTTCTTTAGTTTTGTTCAGTTTTCATTTGTCTGGCTTCGTTTTGTTTCTGTCTTGTCTGGTTCGTTCTGTTCCTGGTTTTTCTGCCCGTTGGTGGGTCGGCTCTACCAGAGGGTTGTCCACCCTCTGTGCAAAATTTGTTTGTCTATACATAGTGTAAATAGTGTAAATAGTGGTCTGATTAAAAATAGTGTATATATTGTACATAATCTATTTCTGCCTTGTCTGGTTTTCCCGCAGGCATCGTCCCGTGTTGTATACTTTTGTATATATGTATAATAGTTGTATAAAACCCCTGTATATCTCCTCATTTCCATGTATATATCCCTTGGCTTCATATATATCCTTCTGAGTGGCTTAGCAAGCTAGTCGAGTCCCCTCTCTGTTTGGTTTTCTGCATCTGAGCTCGCTTCGAGGCAGAAAACCACCTGTTTGAAACTTGACTCTCAGTTGGTTTCAAATAGGTGGTTTTCTCTCTCCTCTATGAAGTCTGTCAGAGCCTCATTTACGTCCCATGCGCGCAATCAATTCTAGCCAAGTGGCTTTCCCTTTTCATGCGTTTAGATAGTTGGCTCCGCCGTCATCGCCATCGCATCCATTTAATGCCAATGCACGTGGCGTCCACGTGGGCTCGACAACTTTCCTTTTCATACATCCTTGCTAACGGTCATTTCTTCGGGCTTCAGGCCTCTTACCACCATCCATCCCGTATCTTCGCCAACACGTGATAAAATTCTCCAGACTCGGATGTGTTGATATCTTAAGTTTATGATGTGTTTTTCTTTTCGGGTATCTTGGCATAAAACTAACTTTTCAGGGAAGGAAAAAACCATGATGGTAAGATTTCCTGGACCTCGGAATGATTATTTTGATAAACATGTTCTGACGGTCACTTTATCTCACAGGTTTCTGGAGTTATCTTCCAAACATGTCTGAAGCGTCCGCATCATCTCCTCCCAAGAGCCCGGAATTACCAACCACAACAGAAACCAGGGCAACAGCAAAGTCAAAGATGGAGAAGGCCCTGAAAAAACTTCCCCTCACCATGAAGTATGTATAGGATAATGCCATTGTGGGCTCAAAGATTGAGTCCAAGGTAAAACTAATGACCGACACCAATATTGGAACTTGGGCAGAAATGCAGGCCCTGGTAAAGATAATGCACATCCAGCGACAGGCTGGAGACAAACTCGCAATCAACATCGGGGGTTCTGGAATCCTCTGGGCGGCTTGCTTCCCCTGCTCCATGCAATCTCTGGAGCTTATCTTAACACTGGCTACCAACTATAACTCTTCTATCCGGGCCGTTATGCTCGCAACTACAGAACCCACGAGATACCCCACTCCACTGGTTTCCCTCGACCCAGTCACATTCCAGGCAGGACTGGGTATCCTGCAATTTGATAAGGCCGCGGTGGACACAAGGACTGACACCTTGAAATAGTTTACACAACTAGAGGATGCTACCCGGGTATACATGAATACCAACTGGCTTAAGGCCCTAAAGAGAGACCCAAAGAGGATGAAGATAGAAATTCTCCACTCTGAATTCAAGGAGAGCATCCAGATGGGGATAATAGCATTAGCCCAGGTATTTGGGCAACCCTCCACCCAAGAGTTTGCCAAATGGATGTACTATTTCCTCCTTGGCATCTCCACCAAGGGAGGATTCTTCGACTTGGCGACAATAATCTCCAGTCATGTCGACTCCCAGTTTCAGCAGTTGAACCAGAAGAAGAGGTTCTACATGTCTTCTTATGTTTTTTGGGCCCTGGCCCAGCAGAGGCCCCACTCCAATGGCCTACTTATATACGGCGTGCTCGGGATTGGCCCGAGACAAAAAGCACCGTGGGACCATTTCCCACAAATTCAATGGGAGGCCAGCTTCCCCAGTTTCTGTCGAGTAAATGATTCGTTCGTTTACTATCACCTACTTACACCCACCTGGGATGCTGGATACCGCCTATCTATTGAGGCGATGAAGTTAGTTAGTAGTTATGGGCACTAATATATCCAATTCCAGTAGCATATATACATTAGGGTTGCCGACTTCTCTGGGAAACCCTACTTGTTGCCCTAGCATTATGGGGACAAGATCGTGCTGCTGGAATATTACCGGCAAATGATGGAGTTGCATGTCTTCTATGCGCTCAAGAAGGTCCCCAACGTCCCATTTCCAGTCACCTGTGGGAACTACACCTTTAGTCTGGCCGCCGCGAAGGAGGCAAAAAATGAGCTGAAAAGTTATAACTTGCAGGAATTCTATCTGGTGCGGAAGAACTTTGATCCGCATGGCAGAATTACAACAGCAATGCCCCGGGCTTCAGAGCCCCATTATATACACATGAACTACTTCTGGACTGATTGCCAGGATGATGTGGATGTGCGGAGTAGGCACTATGACAGAATGATAGCCAAAATGATGCAGGAACTGAAGCTCCAGAGATTTTCTCCAGGCTTCTCTGACGCCGCCCCCACCATAGATCCCCAGTACAAAGAAAAGGGGATCGATAAAATGGCACTGCCGGCAATGGATTGGGCTGCCCAGGAGGGGCCCACGATTGAGGACTTCACTCGAGATGTGGTTGAGCGAAGTCATGCCTATTTCAAGAAGGTATGCCCTGGGAGTATGCGTCAAGCTCCCTGACCGGTGCCAAGATTAGCACCACAGCCGGTACCAAGATTGACCCCAGGGGCCGAGACTTCTTCGCAGGGTGCAGACAAGGGAAAAGGGATAGCTACAACCCCCTCTGCGCAATAAGTCCCCATACAAGAATAGATCAAGCAATTTGTGGCAGCCTCCCAGCAAATGAGGGAGCAGTTAATAACAAGGCTTGCCACTCCCCCGCTCATGGCTGGACCAATTCGTCCTCCTTCCTCCCCGTCGCTGGCAGCCCTAATGGTGGAGGCAACGGGGGTGGATCCCATGGAAGCGGCAGCAATAAGAGATGCAGGCCCACCTCTGGTTACCTAGAGGAAGAGAAAGCACATCAAGCAGCCTAAGGCAGAACTGGTGCCAGAGGTATCTCTCCCCCAAGAAATAGAGATCCTTTCTTCTAGTTCCCCGGAACCGGAGAAAGAAACAGAGTTGGCAGAGGTCCCAACTAGTCCCCCTCTGGAAGAGGATTTTGATGTATTTGCAACCGATGAGTTCGGGAATTTGCAAGGGGACGATACACAAACAGGGATAGAAGTCCTAGAAAAAGAACAAGAGGCTGCAGACCAAGAAGACTTGGAACGGGAACTTGCACAAGAACAAAAGCAGGAGGAAGAAGAAAAGGAGCCAGAACCAGAGATTATCTCTGGGGCTCAAGCAATGCAAGGTCCTGGAGTGGACCAAATAAAGCCAGGCGAACAAATGGCATCTGCTGGGGGAACCAGACCTTCAGGAATAACCATAAACCCAGCCGCCACGTTCCCAAGGCCACTCCCGGGAGCAACCTTCAGGCAGGTTATCACAGCGGCCCAAACTCTAAATCTGGGCCCGATACCTCCCCTACTGCGAACAGAAGAGGAAGCCCTTACAGAAGAACAAGAAGAAGAAGAGCAGCTTGAAGAAGAAATCCCTGAGGAAGCCTACCAAGGTCCAAACCTAGCGATCAACATACAGGACTAGGCCGAGGAGATGGAGGTTGAAAAAGATGTTGCTGCAGAAGAAGTTGAGGCAGGGAGGACAGATGAGGTCCACATCACTGAAGAGAAATAGCCATAGGACACCGGGAAGGAATCAAGAGAAAATATTCTGGTAGGAAGGCCACCTCCCCCACCTCAGTGGCTGGTAGAAAGAAGAAAGAGAAAAGCTCAGTCCACTCCGGTGATTCCTCTCTCCCTGGATGAAATGATGGCCCAAGTTTAGGCCCCGCCAAAAGCAAAGAAATCCCAGATAGTTCACACTCTGTGAACTGGGTCGGGTGGAGAAATCATTACCGTTGTGGCAACACCTCCCCCAAATGCTGATGAAGCAACTACAGATCCCGCAGACTACAATATTGCAGAGGTGTCCCTGGGCAAAAGAGGAAAGCAAGGCGAGGTAGACTTTCTTAAGGAGGCAGTAAGGGCAGTAGAAGCCCGATATGAAAAGGAGGCCCAGAGGCTCAAAGCTGAGAAAGAGAAGAATGCAAATCTTATGGGATTGCTTACTGAGTTGGCCAGACCCATCAATGTCGCCCCTCCAGAGACCTCCACATCAGTGGAATTACCACAGAGTGACATAGACTCCTTGCGAATAATGAAAAAGAAGTCCCAAGAAGTAGACGAATGGGTCGCCCTACATATAGGAAACACCCAGTGTTTCCTGGCATCCACTCTCCCAGACTTATACATATCCCAGCAAATTATTCACCAAGCAGAAGCTCTTATTGAGCAGTGGGAGAGTGACGCCAAAAATTACCAAGCATGGAAGGTGGAGCTCGAAGAGCTCCTCACCTTGGGAGAACATATAATTTTTGAATCCAGAATTCTGGGCGAGGAATCATTTGATTTTGTGAGGACTCAGCACTCCAGACTTGACCTCACATTGGAGGTAACCAAGCAACTGGTAGAGTCCTTGAAGGAAAAGGTAAACACTGTAAAGTATTCTTCTAATTTATACAAGTCTTATGTAATAAAGGTTTCCAGGGCTGATCCCCTTAGTACAAATACTTATACCCCCGAAGATTCATTTTTGGGGAGTTTTGATGAAATAATAAAATCCCGGTATCTATCTACGAAGGGAATAGATGGGGCCCAGATGGCGAAACTAACCAAGATGATACTTAAGGGTCATGATGCTGTAAGAATGGTGGATGAATTCAAATAAAATGTTCCAGACCTGGGGGAACAAGTTGAAGTGGCCAGGCACAGAAGGGCTAGCCTGAAGAATGTAGATGAGGATGGCATTTCTCGCCTCCTCCAGGCCTTCAATGATAATAAGCAACCTTGAGCTTTCTCCGGGGGTCGGGGAGAACTCAAGAGTTGAGCATTCTTTAAGTATTCTTTATTCTTTTGGGACGTAAGTTCCCAGATCTCGGAGTCCCGGATCCAACAATTTTGTATTCTTTAAAGTGATCTGTGTCCCGCTCCCCGAGGCCAACTAGTCACTTTCAGAGGTGGTTGATAAAGACTGTCAGAAGGTGGTTGGCCACATCAAGGGGCGTCGGCTTGGCAGTTGGTCTTCTGATAGGGTGGCATTCTTGAGGCACCGTTCGGAGGTACATCTAGCACATTGGAGATAGGGCGCCGCATTTCCCATTTATGAGGCATGTAGCCTCGGTCCTTGAGGGACCTACTTCCTTCCTTTCTCCTTTCTGGTTCTCTTCTCGAGACCGATTCTTTCGATGTATATTCTTATCTTATTCTTCTGACATGACAGACCTATTCCGTCTCCAGGTCTTTTGTAGGGTGGCGCAGGTAGTACCGGCTCCCAGATATTATATTTTATTGGAGCATGATGTAAAATAGGGTTAGGGTTAGAAAAGAGTTGTATAAATAGGCAAATCGGCCCATTTCTAAGTGTTGACAAAATTGATGATTTTGTTGTCCATAGAAATTGCAAAAAAATTTCTCTTTTTAAGTTGCAGAGCTCAATTCTCCATTGTTCTGTTCTTGATAGTTAGATGCTCCCCTGGAGCCGCCATTGTATCACGCACCAGTGCTTGCTGGACTGAATATTAATGAAGAAGGAAGAATTCTTGACAATGATGTTGTTGGCATTCCTGCTTCTGAGTTAATGGTATTTCATGTTTTAATGTTCTTTGTCTTTTACTCTGGTATGTTAAAGTAGATTAACGACCTCTTTATTCCTGCTACTGATAAAATGCTAGCTGAGGGTTATGTGTTTCTTCGGTATTTAGTGTAGTTTACCAGAGTATTATTGATGTTCTAGACATTTTGACATGACTATAGTTAGATGAAATACTTCTAACCCTGCAGGATCTTTTTCATTTTATTTTCTAAGTATAGAACACTCGGGAAAACCTTACTTTGATCGAATCTCCAGAGAAGATGAGTTGAAGAAACCAGCTATCCCCCTCGAAAATAGTCACCTCTCCCAACCGAGCCCCGCACCGTCGTGACCCAAAACCCAGGTGCTTGAAGGCCCGAAGGATTTATTTCCCCCGAACAACCTTTACAGGCGGAGTTGGCCGATTTTCTGGAACCCGGTGACAACTTATAACTATTGGTGGACCCGGTCAGCAAAACCCCATCAATAGAGCCAAAAGGGTACCCAAAAGTACTAAATTCTCTGAGAGGTAACTATGCAAGTGCCCACTGTCAAAGTTTGTCAGTTTTGTCAATTTTGTCTTGGAAATGCATGAAGTTTGTTTGATCAAAGATTGGGTTCTGTGATTTTCCAATGAGTGAAAGACACATGTAGACCAAGGTTTGAATTTTTTTTCTTGTGTGAAGGTGTTATCTTTTTAATGATTTTCAATCACATCAAGCATTGTTGCATTGTTAAAGGGTGAACAAACACATCCTTACGCCCTATTTTATAAGTAGAGAATAAAAAAAATTTCTCGTTGACTTAGGTACACACTCAAATGCTAATGAGAATATGGCCATCACCAAGCACACAATGGCTTTAGTCATGATGCCATATTAGCCGACTCCAAATGCAAGTGAGGGCACGATATGAAGAGTTTCTAGGCGCAATTACTTTTTTCCTTGCGCAAGGATTATCACCCTTTCAAGGATGAATCAAGTAGTTTGCCTACAAATTTCATTATTTATGATGGGAAAATCCATTTGAAACTATCTCCCATAGAATTGCACTAGGAAAAATTGAGGCGTATAGCCCTATGAGTACTCAAATATGTGTAGTCTCACAAGCAAGATTCAAGCGGCTCCACTCTACACATACCCAAGCATGTTTAAGGAATGATGTTGAAATTCTGAGAAAAAAACTGATTCTATCTTCTGAGGATTTGGCCTACGAGAAATCAATTATTTATAGTGAGTTGGAAGGGTTGGCATAAAACCTATCCTCACTTGGGTCATTCCTGGGAGATTGTTTCCTCAATCGGCAAGCCCTCTACTGTTAAATAAGCATACAAAGGATTGGTGGGCGTAGGATTTCTAGATTTCTAATTCTTCAAAAGAAGAAGAGCATACTCTCCTAGTCCATGCTATTTTCTCCCAAAACACACAAATCAATGTTCATTCCTTCAAACTATGTTGAGCTAAATTTAGATATTCCTATATTATAAAAACATTGCATGTGAAAGTAAAGTTTGATTGTTCAGTTGACCATAGTTCTTAGTGCTTTGCTTGTTCAATTATTGTCCCAAAATGAATTAAGCGATGTGTTTATTCATTGAGCCACAAAATTTAGTGATTTGATTGTTCATTTACTATCCCAAAATTAGACGATTTTTTTTCTTTGTTTAGTTACTCCAAATTCCTTTCAAGTTTTAAACTAACTTCTGATTTTCTGATTTTCCTTGGAGGAAAAGAGCATACTAATATGATCAATTTAACAAGTGATTGGAAAGTGTGTTAAGTGTTTAAAACCATGCAAAGAAATCAAGTTAATCCATTCCAACTCCTGCAAAATATGTTAGGCTGCTAAAAATATGATAAAAATCAAGAAAACAACCAAGTTAGCAAGTTAGAAATCAAATTTGTCAATGACAGAACTCTATATTTTTTCTCTCTGGACTCCAGATGATAATTCAAAGACCCAAAATGATAATTCATGGAAACAATATAATTTTAACCCCAAACGATAATCTTCACCAAAAATGATAAGTCTTTTACGTGAAAAGATAACACGTACCAAAAATGAAAAAAAAGTTACCAAAAATGATTTTAAGGCCAAATTTTACATTCCATAAATGCAGTAGCAGACGATATTTAAACTCTTGAAAATGATAAAAGATATACCACAGATGATAATTTGCTCCCGGAAAAGATGAATAATTGATCGGAAATGATAAACTGCCTACAAACTTTGAAAATGTCAAGGGCAGAGAGCAAAATTTTGTGAAATTTCAAGCAATCTTGCCCCATGGTGGGCGCTAGAGATGTGTGTGTGATTTTTGTACCTGTTAAGAGAGACACAACCCTTCAATATATCATTGCATTAGTGAAAATAAGGGATTATCAAGCATAACAATCACCAAAATCAATCTACTGCTTCCTATCTAGGAGTTTGAAAAATGACATAATAGCCCTCAGATTATGCATATTCTAGTGACATATACAACCTAAGAATGGAAGATTCAAATAAAAACTAATCTAAATGATTAAGAAACATGCATTCTAGCTCTAGAAATGAATATTATAGCAATACAAGTAAGAAAGAAACTAAAATGCAATATGAAAGTCCTAAAATATGAGAAACATGAGTTTTCTCCTTCAATCCTCCAAATGTGGGCAGCATAAGAATGCTTTCAAATCTTCCAAATTCAGGGGGCATTACAACAATATATTTCAAAAATCAAGGGCCTCAAGGTTTAATGACAAAAGAAAGGGCCATTTGTGCTCAAAATCCATCCAATTTATAGAAGAAACGGAGGAAAGGGAGAAGACTCTAGAAGGGATGCCATTAATGAGGGTGTAAGACTCATTAATGAGTAGTGTGGAAGAGAATGTGTAAGGGACATTAATGCTTCATTTATGAAAGCATTAATGAGGTATTGGTGAGGGTTTAAGAAGCATGGGTGAGGGTTTAAGGTCAAGCTTGATAACTTTGAATTTCACAAATTTAGGAATGTGACAAGCTTAAGGGTAGCTTAGTATTAGGATTAAGGTTTAAGATAGGTGAATAAGGAGATATAGATGGGAGGAGAGAGAATGAGTGGAGGGGGGATTAGCTAATTAGGGTAAATTAGATAATTAAGAGGAATTAGCATGTGAGAAGAGGTTGGGATGAGTTTGAACTCATGGTTGGGCAGTTGAGATTGGTTAGGTTAGAGGGAATATTAATGAAATGAATTGTTGTAATAACATATTCACTCAATAATAGGGATTCTAATTAATCATCTAAGTTTTTTATTTCTTTGTAATAATTAATTAGGACTATAGCCAAATTGAATAAATTAGGCTAGGGGATTTATTTTTGGTGTGAGTGTTCCAAGGCTTGCTAGCACTTCATCCAAGAGACCTAGCTTGTCTCTTCTAGGAACCTAGCCTCCCCTAGGTCCTGATTGGCATAGATGATTAACTAAGTCCAATACCAACTATTCTCTAAGAGTTTTAACCCTTTTTCTTCACCTTGAAAGACTAACACCTTTTAGTTAATTCAATTCTTCACTTCTCCTACTACACTTAGAAGGGTCTAAGTGCCAAATCCACTCTAGAATTCATGATTCATTGTATGGGTGCTAAGCATGTTGTAATCCATGCATATGTTCCCATTTGACTCCATTTTGATGGATCCCTTAACTCTTTTTAATCAAGTTCAAAATTTAGTCTCCAAGAGGCCTAATTGGGCTTATTCCCTTGTAGCCTTTTACAGTGACCTT
The DNA here is from genome assembly GCA_018584345.1 of Thuja plicata. NCBI lineage: Eukaryota > Viridiplantae > Streptophyta > Pinopsida > Cupressales > Cupressaceae > Thuja > Thuja plicata. The sequence goes on along the minus strand of MU227555.1, from coordinate 5,160,425 downwards.
TTCATATTTCTTTCAAGACTTTCCCAAAGAAATTGAAAATCCAATCCCACATTCAGATACCCTTTATCATTTTACAAGAGATTTTGAAAGTTTTAAACCCCTAGTGTTAGAATAGTCCCAAAGGATAACTGAGAGGTGGGGTGAATCAGTTATCAACTACTTTAATTCATTTCTTTACTTAGATATCAATTAACATAAAGTAAATGTGCATTCAGATAACATAATAGATAACACAACAATTTTGGTTACGGGGAAACCAAATAGGTAAAAACCCCAGTGGGAATTAGCACCCACAAAGAACTATACTTGAGTATAATTTTCCCTGCTAAGAGATCTTGCAACCCTATTAGGAGTTGTTCTTTACAATGCAATAAGTACAAAGACCAGGTTAAATGTCAGACCCTTTTAGGAGTCTTTTACAAGTAACCCTATTAGGGGTGAGGACTCACTGTCCAAAATCTCACTACTAGAATGATGAAGGCTGCAACCTTCAATAGAACAGATATATACTATATCTGATAGATGAACTATTAAAGTAGACTTGTTGTCTTGATCAGTTCCAGTGTGTTGTATACTTCCACTTCTTCTTCACATAGATCTTTTCTTGATGAATGAAATGTCTCTACTGTCCCAAAACAATGGACATTATATTTTGTACCTTTTCTATCTTTATTCTTCTCATTCACACTTGGCATTCATCAAATGAACTACTATAACTATCTTCTCCAAAGGATGTGATCTTCGTCGGCTCTAGGAGTCCCTTTAATACTTCTTTATTTGGCCACATCATCCACACAACTAGATTAGAAACACACAACTTAGAATGAATAGACATGATGCAACACAAAGTTGGCTCCAACAAATTAACTCCAACTTCACAATTCTAATAGAACATGTTTGGCGTCTTTACATAATTATCTTTAAATCATAAATAAACATGAATACAAACAAACATATCCCAAAGATAGGTGTAACTCAAGAAATAATGTAATTACGTCGGCTCTTCATAGATAGTCTTCAATCTCTATAACTTTCATAACTGATTAGCATAACTCAACTGAAACTTCATATATAACTCAGTGTGAATGCACATAGCATCTAAAACATGTATACATCATGGAAATGAACACGCATAGCCCCAGAACATATGTACTAATAATTGCATATAGAACACTGTTGTATATTATATATTGTCATCAATGACAAACATACAATCAATTATTTGCACATAAGCAAATCTCCAACAATCTCCCCTTTGACATTGATGGAAACATATGATATCATCAACTCAAAGTGTCTTCCTTCTTTTTACAATCTTCTCAATATCCTCATCAAAATTTCCTCTTCACTGCTGCTGCTCTATCTACTCCCCTAGATTATATGCTCCCCCTTACTAATACTCCCCCTTTGACATCAATGATAAAGGGTGTTAAACACCATTAAGCACATGTACTAATCTAGAAGTAGAGTAGTCAACAATTCATTAGTCACCAAGGACTGATGTTTTTACTGCAAATTCTAATCATACTCAGGAAAGGGAATTACTCCCAACTTCTCCCTGAGATACTCAAAAGTATCTTTTGATAATGGATTTGTAAAAATATCTACTAATTGTTCTTTAGTGCTCACATAATCCAACTTTAC
>MU227555.1:5135418-5158731 GCA_018584345.1 Thuja plicata | reverse complement strand
TGCATCACAGGGTTCTTTGACATATTGATAGTACTAGTGTTGTCACAGTGAATAATAATAGGATAATCAATCTGAATACCAAAGTCTTTAATCATCTATTTGATCCAAACCATTGTTGAACAATTCAATGCTATTGTAACATATTCAGCTTCTGTTGTTGACTGAGAGATATAATTCTGCTTTTTGCTTGTCCAAGTGACCAATCTGTCTCCAAGAAATACTGCTCCTCCTGATGTACTCTTTCTTTCATCAACACAACCTACCCAATCTACATTTGTATACACATGAAGTTGTTTATTCTCTGAGTTAGGATACCATAAACCATATTCAATAGTCCCTTTTAAGTATCTAAATATTCTTTTTATTTCCATTAGGTGATTTTGCTTGGGTTCAGTTGCAAATCTTCCAACAATGCCAACTGCATTAGAAATATCAGGTCTAGATTGAGTAAGATATATGAGTTTTCCAATCATAGACTTGTATAGGGTCTTGTCAACTACTGTGGAATCATCATCTTTAGAAAGCTTGCTTCCTGTTATCATGGGAGTGCTTACTGGTTTTCAATTTTCCATCTTGAAAGCCTTCAATATCTCCTTTACATACTTAGACTGATTTATGAATATGCCTTTGTCTGTTTGTTTTACATTCAATCCAAGATAGTATTTGATAGGTCCAATCATGCTCATTTCAAATTCACTTTTCATTTCTTTGGCGAATTCAGCACTAAGTTTGTCATTACCTCCAAAGATAATGTCATCAAAAAAAATAGCAACGATTAGTAGTCCTTCATCTGTCTCTCTTATGAATAAATTACAGTCTGCTGCTCCTTTTCTGAATCCTATCTTTGTTAATTAACCATCAAGTCTCTCATAACAATCTCTCAAGGCCTGTTTAAGTCCATAAAGTGCTTTCTTTAATCTACATACCATGTCTGGTTTATCTAAAAGTTTGAATCCTTCAGGCTGCTCTATGTAGAGTTCTTCCTTTAAGTCACCATTCAGAAAAGATAACTTGACATCCATTTGGTATTCCTTAAAGTTCTTGAATGTTGCATAGGCCAAAAACAACTTGATAGCTTCAAGACTACTTACAGGGGAAAATGTATCAGTGTAATCTATACCTTCTCTTTGTGCATATCCTTTACACACTAATCTTGCCTTGTTCCTTACCACTGTGCCTTCTTCATTCATTTTGTTCTTGAATATCCACTTTGTTTCAATCACATTCTTCTCATTAGGTCTAGGGACCATTTCCCATGTTTCATTCTTCATTATTTGATCTAATTCTTCTTGCATGGCACTTTTCCAATATGAATCTTTGCACGCATCTTCAACACTTAAGGGTTCAACCTGTGAAAGTAAGCATACCTCTTTATTAGCGGTTGAAACTTTTGCTCTAGATCTTGTCAAGACTTTTGCGCTCTGATCTCCAATGATATTTTCCTTAGAGTGGTATTTGGATGTGCATCTTGAGTTCTTAGGAGTGATACTTTCATCTATAATCTGTGATTCTTCTTCACTTGGTTCAGGATTTTTACATGAAACATCAATACAGTCAAACATTTCTTCAATAACTGTGTCCTTATTTATGGTTTTGGGCTCATCTTCAATCATGGGAGCATATTCATAATATCTTTCTTGAATCATAAACTTCTCATCAATCTTCACATGAGTACTTTTAATGATCTTCTTTAATCTTAGATTAAAACATCTATAGGCTTTTATTTTAGTAGAGTAACCAAGAAAAATACCTTCATCGCTTCTAGAATCAAACTTGCCAATGCTATCATCTCTCTTGATGTAGCACTTGCTTCCAAAGATTCTGAAGTATTTTACAGTAGGTACATTACCAAACAAAATTTCATAGGGTGTCTTGTCTGTGCATGGCCTTAATTATATTATATTGATAGTATAGACTGCTATATTGACTGCATCTCTCCAATAAGTATGAGAAACCTTTCCTCCAATCATGATAGTGTGTGCTATGTCAATTATTATTTTGTTCCTTCTTTCTACAATCCCATTCTACTGAGGGATTCTAGGTGCACTTAACTATCTCTTGATTCTATGTTCTTCACGGTAATCATAAAACTAGCCATAGGTGAATTCTCCTCCTCTATCATATCTCAGACATTTTATCTTTAGTCCAAATTCATTCTCAACCTTAGCTTTGAACACTTTGAACTTCTCAAAAGCTTCAGATTTTTCTTTTAAAAATGCAACCCACATCATCCTTGAGAAATCATCAACAAACAAAATGAAATACCTTTCTCTGTAGTAAGATCTTGTTTGAGTAGGTCCACATAGGTATGTATGTATCATATCTAATTTATTTTCGGTAGAGTCTTATTTTCTCCTAAATGAGGTCCGCACATGCTTCCCCATCACACATTCCCTTCACATGGTTTCAACTATTCTTTCAATACTTGGAAGGTCTCTTACTGTCTTTACATTACTTATCTTGAATATGTTGTCAAAATTGATATGACAAAGGCTCTTGTACCATAGCTAACTGTCATCCACTTTTGCAACAAAACAACTTACTTCTAAATTGAGCTGAAAATATTACCTTTGGTCTTTGAGCCTGATGCAATCATTTCTACTTCTTTGTTGTTAATGATGCATTGGTTGTTTTTGAATTCCAACTGATATCCTTTATCAAGCAACTGTCCAACACTTAATAAGTTATGATGTAAACCATCAACATAAAGAACATCATCTATCTTATTCTTTCCATCTAAGGTGATAGAACCTTTTCCTATGATAGGTTTGGAAGTGTTATCTCCAAATATAACCATGCCACCTTTGTATTTGTCCAAATGTACAAATCTATCTTTGTCTCCTGTCATGTGGAGTGAACATCCATTTTCAATGATCCAATTAGTTCTGATGTCATCTTTTGAAACTAATGCTAACTCTTGTTCCTTTTCTTCATCTTCTTTGTCCATTTCTTCAAGCATCTTTTCAATGTCTTTAATGGCAATGAAACCAATTTCATCTTCTCCTAAATCATCATCAGTTACACCATCTTCATCATGATAACATTCCTTAGTGTGCTTGGGCTTGTAATCAGATCTAAACTTCTTGACTCTTGTAGGACACTTGGATGCAAAGTGACCAACTTTGTTGCATGAAAAACATTTGAATGGTAGATTTCCTCCATATTTCCCTTTACCTTTCATTTCTTTCTTGGCAATCATAACAATTATTTCTTCTAGTTTTGTATCCACTTTTTCATTATTACTAGAGCTTCTTATGGATTTCTTGTTGTGGACTGAGGCTTTGAAAGCTGTCTCACTTTTGGGTTCTGTCTTCAATCTTGATATCTCAAATGCAGATATTTTGCTGATCAAAGTCTCTCTCTTGAAGTCTTTTGAAAATTTCATAGTCTCATCTAAGATATTGATCTTTCTCTCATAGTCTTCTATTAGTGTGGTCATTAGTTTTTCCATTATATCATCCTCTAAAATTTCTCCACCATTGTTCTTGATACCTAAAACTGCTTCTTTAATTCTTTGATGGTAGGCTCTAATGTTTTCTTCAAGTAGCATCTCTAAGTTGTTGTACCTTTTCTTCCATGTCTTTCTGCATGCATTCTTTGCTTGGATGTCTCCTTCAAAAATATCTTCGAAGTATTTCCAAATAGAGTATGCTTTATCTGCCTGCTTGATCTTAGAAAATTCCCTATTGGATAGGGCACTGATGAGCGCTTCTTCGGCAATTGCATTATGAGTAAAAAATTCCTTTTTTTTTACTGTAGATTCTTCTTCTGCAAGGTCTTTCAAGGTGGGGACTTCAATTTATTGAGTGAAAATATCATAGATCTCAAATCCAACACACTGAAGATGTGTTATCATTTTGTTCTTCTAGTCAAGATAGTTTTCTCCATCGAGCGTAGGACTCTCTTTCCTAAAGTGAGCCATCTGATCTACCTTAATATGTTAGGCTTTCTCTACAAGGCACTTGGCTCTAATACCAATTGTTAAAATAGTCCCAAAGGATAACTGAGAGTGGGAGGTGAATTAGTTATCAACTAGTTTAATTCTTTTCTTTACTTAGATATCAATTAACATAAAGTAAATGCACATTCAATTAACACAATAGAGAACACAACATTTTTGGTTATGGGGAAACCAAATAGGTAAAAACCCTAGTGGGAATTAGCACCCACAAAGAGCTATACTTGAGTATAATTATCCATGTTAAGAGATCTTGCAACCCTATTAGGAGTTGTTCTTTACAACGCAATAAGTACAAAGACCTGGTTAAAGGTCAGACCCTGTTAGGAGTCTTTTACAAGTAACCCTATTAGGGGTGAGGACTCACTATCCAAAAGCTCACTAGTAGAATGATGAAGGCTGAAACCTTCAATAGAACATATATACACTATATCTGATAGATGAACTATTTGAGTAGACCTACTATCTTGATTAGTTCCAGTGTGTTGTATACTTCCACTTCTTCTTCACATAGATCTTTTCTTGATGAATGAAATGTCTCTACTGTCCCAAAACAATAGACATTTTGTTCTATACTTTTTCTATCTTTATTCTTCTCATTCACACTTGGCGTTCATCAAATGAAATTCTATAAGTATCTTCTCCAAAGGCTGTGATCTTCTTCAGCTCTAGGGGTCCCTTTAATACATCTCTAGTTAGCCACATCATCCACACAACCTGATTAGAAACATGCAACTTAGACTAAATAGACACAACGCATCACAAAGTTAGCTCCACCAAATTAACTCCAACTTCACAATTCTGATAGAACATGCTTGGCACCTTTAGATAGATATCTTTAACTCATAACTAAACATGAATACAAACACGCATATCCCAAAGATAGGCGCAACTCAGGAAATAATGTAATTACGTCAACTCTTCACAGATTGTCTTCAATCTCTGTAACTGTCATAACTGATTAGCATAACTCAACTGAAACTTCATATCTGACTCAGTGTTAAGGCACATAGCATCTAGAACATGTATACATCATGGAAATGAACATGCATAGATCTAGAACATCTTTACTGATAATTGCATATAGAAAACTATTGTATATTATATGTTGTCATCAATGACAAACATACAATCATTTATTTGCATAGAAGCAAATCTCCAACACCTAGGTCATTTGTACATAGGGTTCCTACAATATAGGTCCAATAGGGATAATAGGCCTAATTTCTAGGACTATCTGCAACATAGTTTAAAACTTTCTCACAACTTGTTCTTAATGGATTGGTATGAACTCAATCCTCATATCATGTTAGGATATGACTATACCCTACCTAGAACTACACTAATCCATTATAGTACTTCTCTACCTTGCAAGATATGCTCACTGTTTCATCTCCAAACCTCTAACCAGATAGTGTATGCTCACCTAGGGCTTGGCACTAAAAATAGAAACTTGACCTTTCATGACTCCTAACTCTACATATATATAGACCATTGACTCCCCTAACATTTCCATCTATCCTTAGGAAGATCCCATTTCTAGATTTCATGTGGGAGCCATGAAATGACAAACTAGTCTGGACATGACAAATGGTCTCCCTAAATCCAAAACAATTTATTCAATAGCTTAGAATAACCCAAAAAAACCTTCTTGCTAAATGGAAAACACTCAAAACTATCCTATGAACACAAATTAACAACTAAACTAAGGCATTCAATCCATTAGATATCACTGTCTCACTAAAAAGATCAGGTTTTCTGAATACAGAGTTGTAGAGCTATATTCAATATTCAAAACTTGTTACAATGAATGACTAAATTTGAGATTCGAGCCTCCTTCCCCATTAGATGTCATCTTCCATGTTTTTAGGGCCTTTTGGTTGATTCCCCACTCCTAGCTTCAATGGAATCCTATGTAACTGAGTTGCATGCAACATTTGCAATTATTGCAAATGTTGTCATAGCAACTTTTTAGCAACTTTTAGCATATTTGCCATTATGCCTACTTCCTAAGTTTTAGGACCTCTAACCTCTTCATTTAGAGGATCCAAGATCATTCATGACCTTATGGCATCTCTATGACATCATTGATGTGTTTAAGACACATTGAAGACTCTAACTCAAACTCCTTACACTAAGAATTTTGAAAACTACTAACAATGGCTAATTTGGTGACCTTAGTCCTAATGACTAACTCACCTAGCCCACATTCCAATGACCTTCTAAGGTCCAAGTTAAACAACCTATCTTGACTTGGCCAATGTCAAGTACAAGCCAAAACATCCTAACTATGGAGGTTAGCCTAGGTGTGCTCCTGCACCATCCTCCCCAAAATAGAAAGTTCAATCCACCCTTGGATTGAGGATGCTTGGATCAATCCCCATCTTCTTGAACTCTGATTCCTTTACCCATACTGCATCAACATTGGTTTGACCATGCTTCTTAATCAAGTGTTCCTTGTATTCTTTGGTTCTAGTCTATTTGTAGACTCTAGTATGCAATACACTGTCAACTATTGTGACTCTAGCAGGGGGTAATTGGAGATCTTCCACATCTCTGATCACTTCCTTGAGACTCTGATCCATGTCTTGCTATGGTCCTTTGTAATGGACTAAGTCTGCAATATTAAAAATAGGTGATAGTCCACTGTCTTCTGGGAGCTCAACTCTGAATGCATTATCACCATACTTAGCTAAGATAGGACAGGGACCTATCCTTCTCATCTGCAACTTGTGAGGGAATCCCTTTTGAATTCTTTATTTGTTAAGATGCACATGACCAAGTCACCCACATTAAATTGAACTATTCTTCTACTCTCATCTACCTTGGCTTTATGTTTCATGGTGTTCTCTTTCAAAGTTTTCCTAACTGTATCATGTATCTCCTGCATTGCATAAGCAAAATCATCTGCATAGATACTTTCCTTGACTCCATCTTTCAAGTCTCTCAACTCATAGACTCCTCTAGGATTTAATCCATATACTATCTCAAAGGGGCTCTTCCCTTTTGACCAGTTGATGGTGTCATTGTAAGCATACTTAGCTTGCCCAATCAACTGATCCCATTGTTGTCCATATTCCTTGGTCAAGCACCTTAGTAGATTTCTAAGGTTCCTATTCACCACTTCAGTCTAACCATCAGTTTGGGGATGGTATGGAGACCCAAAGGATAAATTTATGCCCAATCTTTTCCAAAGAGTCTTCCAAAAATGACTCATAAATTTAGTGTCTCTATCTGACACTATTCTCATAGGAAACCCATGGATTCTTGCTATCTCTTTGAAGAAGAGAGAGGCTATTCGGTTGGCATCATTAGTGGTTTTGTATGGCACAAAGTGAGCCATCTTGCTAAATCTGTCCACAACTACATAAACACTATCCATGCCTTGTTTTGTCTTGGGTAACCCAACTACAGAATCCATGCTCAAGCATTCCCATGGCCTAGTGGGAATAGGTAGTGGTTGATAAAGGCCAGCATTTCAAGAAGTACCTTTGGCCCTTTGACATATTATGAAACTTTCCACATACCTCCTAACATCAAGATTCATCCTTGGCCAATAATAGAACCTTTGAACAAGTTCTTGGGTCTTAGTGATCCCAAAGTGACCACTTAATGCACCATTGTTCTTTTCTTGGATTAAGTTCTCCCTAATAGACTCTCTAGGGAATCACAACTGTTTCCCTTTAAACAAAAGTTTTGTCTGCAAAGTGTATTCAGCATACTTGCTATGAAAATGATTCTTGTATTCAGAACATACCTTATAAATGTCTTCAAAGTCTTCATCATCAGCATATAGATCCTTGAAGTGATCTATCCCCATTCTCTTCAACTAAATTTCCTGAATTGTGAGAGCTCTTCTAGACAATGCATCTGTCACTTTATTGAGGAAAACTTTCTTATGTTTGATATTAAAGGTATAAGCTTGTAGGTACTCAACCCACTTCATGTGCTTGTGACTCAACTTTTCTTGAGAGTTCAAGAAACTTAAAGCTTTATTATCCGAGTAGACTATGAACTCCTTGGGGAGTAAATAGTGTCTCCATTTCCATAAATCCTGAACCAATGCATACATTTCAAGGTCATAGGGAGAGTACTTCCTCTTGGGTTCACTAAATTTTTTTGAATGAAGTGCTACTGGTCTGCCTTCTTGGCTTAGGAAAGCTCCAATAGCCACATTGCTTGCATCACACTCAATGGTGAAAAGCTTCTCAAAGCTTGGCAATACTAAGACAGATTGGGTAGCAATCTTTTCTTTTAAAAACTCAACACTCTTAGTGGCTTGTTCATTCCATATGAAATTAGTCTTCATTCCTCCTTTGATTGTGTCCAACATAGGAGCACAAATATCACTAAACTACCTTATAAACTTCCTATAATACTAAGAAAGGCCATGAAAAATTCTTACCTCTGTTGCTATCCTTGGAGTAGGCCAATTCATGATGGCTTCCACTTTACTCTTGTCCATTTTTAGATTGCCATGAGAGAGAAAAAATCCAAGGTACACCAACTCTATTTTGATGAACTCACATTTCTCCAAGTTGATCATCAACTTCTCTTCATTCAGCTTCTTGAAGATAGTCTCAAGGTGTTGAAGATTCTCCTCTCTTGTCCTACTATAAATCAGTATATCATCAAGATATACCACTACAAATTTTCCAATGTAGTCTTTGAGGAATTCATTCATGAGCCTCATGAATGTGGAGGAGGAATTAGATAGTCCAAATGACATGACAAGCCATTCGTACAAACCTTCATTGGTTTTGAAGGTTGTCTTCCATTAATCTCCCTCATGTATCCTAATTTTGTGATACCCACTCTTCATGGCTATCTTGCTTTAGTACTTGGCTTCACCTAGACAATCCATTAGGTCTTCAATCCTAGGAATGGGGAACCTATACCTAATGGCTATCCTATTTATGGCTCTTGAATTAGTACAAAGCCTCCATGTTCCTCCTTTATTGGGTGCTAGGATAGTGGATACGACACAAGGACTAATGCTTTTCTTGATGAGGTCTTGGTTTAAGAGTTCTTCTATTTACTTAGAAATCACCTCATTTTGTTGAGGGGTCATCTTGTAAGTTGCTTTATTAGGTAGGGTAGCTCTGGGTATGAATTATATCCTATGACTTATGGCTCTTTTAGGGGGTAATGTTGATGGTTGTCCATCACTTACTATGCCTTCATAAGTTTGCAACATGTTTTGTGTCTCCTTAGGTATCTATGATTTCTTGTCTCCTTTTTCTTCATTATTTTCTCTTGGCCTTAGTACCAATGCATAGCCAACTCCTTCTCCTTCTTCCATGGCTTCTATGAATTATTTTTCACCCACCATGAGCACATTAGGACCTTTTGTCTTCACATCTACATCCTCTAACAGTGATTGGATTTTGAAAGTTACTTTGTCCTTCTTGAATGTATAGGAGTTCTTCACTCCATCATGGATAGCTTGGTGGTCAAATTTCCATGGCCTACCTAGGAGCAAGAGACATGAATCCATAGGTAGCACATCACATAGAACCTTGTCCTTATATCTCCCTATAGAGAACTCCACCCAAGCTTTCTCATTGACTAAGACATGATGTCCCTTATTGAGCCATGTGACCTTGTAAGGATGGGTGTGGGGTATCCTTGTCATGCCTAACTTGTTGACTGCTTCCTCTGACACAATGTTGTCAGTAGACCCTAAGTCAATTATGACTCTACATACTTTGCCCATCACCTTACATTTTATTCTAAATAGGGACCGTCTTTGGCTTGGCTCTTCTTTAACCGACTCCTTGATGAATGTTCTCCTCGTCATGAGGTTCTCACCTTCTTCTCAATTTAATGGTACCTCAGAGTTTGTCTCTATTTCATTTTCTCTTCATGAACTAAATTAGTTCTCTTTTTACCTCCTTGAGAAGTACCACCCTTCTCTGGACACCTGTAGGCAGGGTGTCCCATTTGGTTGCAATGATAACATTTCATATTGGCAAAGTAATTGCCTCTTCCTTGTCCACCACTTCTTCCTCTGAAATTTGAATTCCTTCCTCTACCACCTCTACTAGAACTTCCCTCTTGCTTCTCAGTGTACTTGACTTCTCCTTGTGTCCTTGATTATGAACTCCTTCCACCATAGCCACCTCTTTGTCCTCTACTATCCCTTCCTCTACCTCTTCCTTTGGAGGTTTTCTCTTGTTTTCTTTTGTCTTTCTCCTCTATCTTTAAGGCCATTTGATAACATTGGATGGTTTTGAAGTTCACAAGACTCATGTCTTCTTGAATTGACCACTTGAGTCCATTCAAATATCTAGCTAGCTTGATGCTTTCATCCTCCACCACTTGTGACCTTAAGCATAAATTTTGGAACTCTTCGGTGTATGCTTGGACATCCAAATATTATTGTCTAAGATTGTGTGTTCTTCTATGTAGCTAAACCTCATAGTCATCAGGTAAGTAAGTCCACTTTACCTTAGCCACCATGCCCTTCCATGTGACTATAGGACTCTTTCCTTCTTTCTCTCTTTCAGTTTGAACAAACTTCCACCATGTGAGTGTTGATCCTCTCAATCTTGACTTGGCCACATTCACTTCTTGGGCCTCTATGATACCATCACATTCTAAATGGTTCTCTATACTATCAATCCAATCCACAACTGAATATGGATCTATTTGTCCACTAAAGAGTGGTACACCCTTCAAAGCTTTGCCACTTAAAGCATTTAATGCCTTTAAGAAGGTTTCTTTAGCAATGACAGGGTCAGGGGTTGGACCTTCCTCTTCTAAATCCACTCCCTTCTCCCTTGCTTATTTTTCTTCTTTCTAATCTATCTTGACTTTCATTTTATTAGCTTTGTCTTGGACTTCTCCCAAGAGTTGCTCCATTTGTGACAACCTTTCTCTTAACAACTTGTTGTCTTCTTCTTGCTCATCCAACTTTTTGGCTAACTCAGCATTAGTCACCATGGTTTTATCTTCTACTACTCCCACTGGTATATTCTCTCCAACTAATTCAGTAGGCTGAAACATCCACCACAATCCTGATCTTAATCATGCTCTGATACCAATATGGTGTGAGTGTTCCAAGGCTTGCTAGCACTTCATCCAAGAGACCTGGCTTGTCTCTTCTAGGAACCTAGCCTCCCCTATGTCCTGATTGGCTTAGATGATTAACTAAGTCCAATTCCAACTCTTCTCTAAGAGTTTTAACCCTTGTGCTTCACCTTGAAAGACTAACACCTTTTAGTTAATTCAATTCTTCACTTCTCCTACTACACTTAGAAGGGTCTAAGTGCCAACTCCACTCTAGCATTCATGATTCATTGTAGGGGTACTAAGCATGTTTTAATCCATGCATATGTTCCCATTTGACTCCATTTTTATGGATCCCTTAACCCTTTTTAATCAAGTTCAAACTTTAGTCTCCAAGAAGCCTAATTGGGCTTGTTCCCTTGCAGCCTTTTACAGTGACCTTTTCCTATTTCTTTCAAAAATTTCCCAAAGAACTTGAAAATACAATCCCACATTCAGATACCCTTTATCATTTTACAAGATATTTTTAAATTTTTAATCCCCTAGGTCATCTGTACATAGGGCTCCTACAATCTACGTCCAATAGGGCTAATAGGCCTAATTTGTAGGACTATCTACAACACAGTTTAAAAATTGCTCACAACTTGGTCTTAATGGATTGGTATGAACTCAATCCTCATAGAATGTTAGGATATGACTATACCTTACCTAGAAATTCACTTATCTCGTACACTACTTCTCTACCCTGCAAGATATGCTCACTGTTTCATCTCCAAACCTCTAACCAGACAGGGGATGCTCGCCTAGGGCTTGGCACTAAAAATAGAAAATCGATCTTTCATGACTCATAAATCTACATATATATAGAAAATTGAATCCTATAAAATTTCCATCTATCCATAGGAAGATCCCATGGGTAGATTTCATGGGGGAACCATGAAATGACAAACTGGTCTAGACAGGACCAGTGGACTCCCTAAATCCAAAACAATTTATTCAATAGCTTAGAATAACTAAAAACAACCTTCTTGCTAAATGAAAAACACTATAAAATATCCTATGAACACAAATTAACAACTAAACTAAGGCATTCAATCCATTAGATATCACTGTCTCACTAAAAAGATCAGGTTTTCTGAATACAAAGTTGCAAAGCTATATTCAATATGCAAAACTTGTTAAAATGAACGACTAACTTTGAGATTCAAGCCTCCTTCCCCATTAGATACCATCTTCCATTTTTTTAGGGCTTGTTGGTCAATTCCCCACTCCTATATTCAAGGGAATCCTATGTAACCGAGTTGCATGCAACATTTGCAATAATTGTAAATGTTGTCATAGCAACATTTTAGCAACTTTTGGCATCTTTGCCATTATGCCTACTTCCTAAGTTTTAGGACCTCTAACCTCTTCATTTAGAGGATCCAAGATCATTCATGACCTTATGGCATCTCTATTACATCATTGATGTGTTTAAGACACATTGAAGACTCTAACTCTAACTCCTAACACTAATAATTTTGAAAACTACTAACAATGGCTAATTTGGTGACCTTAGTCCTAAGGACTAACTCACCTAGCCAGCATTGCAATGACCTTCTAAGGTCCAAGTTAAACAACCTATATTGACTTGGCCAATGTCAAGTACAAGCCAAAACATCCTAACTATGGAGGTTAGCCTAGGTGTTCTCTTGCACCAATTTTGCAAGTGATGAGGTATAATTAGGATTTCATTAATTCCTTTTAAATTAATTACATTAGCCATGTTATTATTTGAATTGATTTGATTGGATTGGATTGGATAAAATTATTAATGTAAATTAGTGATTAGATCACTTAGGAGATTAAATCTGATTTGAATGAATTATGTGAGTTGATTGAAGAGTTTTCTAAGCATAATTGGTGGTATGATCAGACTTAGGGCAAATAGTGTCTATGGTCAGAGCATACCAAATCTAGGAGGTTACACCCACAACATAATCTACTGGAGTACATGTATCTATGCTGAAAGGATCGACTCCTAAAACCCTTGTGACAAAAGCCTTATATAAATTCAAAGAATATTCCACTCCTGGGACTTTGTCTTTCAGGGCCCCTACCAGTTTCTTGCTAATCTCCAATTTGAGATCAAGTCTAGAGTGTTGGACCAGGATAAAATTGAAAGACTCTTCCTCCAAAATACCCATCTCCATGACAGGTTCTTCCCAAGGTTCATGAGTTCTCCTAATTCGCTCATCCACCCCTCATATTGTTTGGTTTCTCCCTCCCATAGAGAAATGGTGCCTTTAACATGGTGCAAGATGTTACCAGCCATATGCATGTCTGGGAGTGTTGTTGCTAAGAAATGTTGGGCATTTCCTACCTACTTGGATAGCCAGTCCTCTACTTCTTGTACTTTCTTTTTCATGATCCTTAGCATGTCAATATCACCCTATGGGAGAATTGTTTCCAATGTAGAAACTTCCAGATGAATTGCATTCAATGTCTGTGCTAGCCCTGTTACAAGCCCAAGGAGATTTATATTATTTTCCTTTTCCTATTTCATCCTATGGGATTAATTATTGTATCAGTCCTCAATTGTTTGGCTAGCCTCTTTTAGTAGGTCCAATTCACCCTACTTGTCCCTCTTCCCTAGAGGTACCTCTGTGACTGTATATTCTGCAGCACTCACCGTTGCTTCCTCTTTATATAGGGGAGGTATCGCAATGACTACAATTGTATCTCTGCCCGAACCAGTCCAAATGGAATGGAGGGTCCAGGCATTCTTTGGCTTGGGAATGCCTTGGCTCTGGGCCATCATCTCGACTAGGGAGAGATGGGATTTTTCTGCCTCCAGAGCCTTCCTCTTCTTCTATTTCGCCAACCATTATGGTGGTGGGGGCAATCTTGCTGGTAGGGCATGATTGTTTGGGTCTTCCCTAGGGTTTTCTTGTTCATCCCCAGTGTTTGTAGTCTCATCAGACTATTTCTCTTGGTTCCCAGGATCACCTGCACCATCCACCTTAGTGGTGTCAATATATGTTGCCTCAGTGTTCTAGTCCTGAGCAGCATTAGTGGGATCAACATCCATATCTTCGGGGTTCTCCCCCTCATTCTACTACTGCTAGTGTTGTTCTCCATAATCCTCTACTAAGACATTCTCCTCCATTGTCTTATCTTCCAGAGGTGGCAAAGGTGTCCGAACTAGATCCGATCATAGTATTACAGGGATCACCTTGCCAAATGTTTCCACTTGGGGTGAAGAACTACCCTGGGTGGGTAGAGGCATTTGGAGCATGCCAACTGAGGTTATGGTTACTCGGTCCGATTCCCTCAGCCAAAGTCAGTTGCTCATCTTCTAGTTCCCTCTTTTCTCTTGTTTCGGTCCTTGGGATAGGGATCTCTTGAACATCAGGGATGTCCACCAGTTCTTTCTCTTTTTCTTTCTCTTCCCCAACCTCTTGTCCCACGGTGACTTCCTTCTCTAGTATCTCCCCTTTATTGGGGATTGTTTCCACTTCTTGTGCGGCGATCTCCTCCACCACTTTCCCTAGATCTCCCTGTAGATTCACAAGCTCATAAGTCCCAAAGATGTCATCAAAATCATCATGCAAAAGGGAGGTCTTTGGGGGATTTTCTAGTTCATGGGAGTCTGAGATAATCTCCACCTGGGAGATGTTAGGCATCCCAAGATCTATGTCTTCCCTTGGAAGAGGGATATTCATTCTTTGTTTCTTTTTCCTTGTCACCAATGGGGGTTCAAGATCCAAAATAGCCACATGTTCATCCTCCACTCTCATCCCCACTACCCAGACCATAAGTTCTACAAGTGAAGGGGAACCAGAAGGGAGCCTAGGTTCTACTAGATTAAATGAGATGCCAAGCCAGGTGCTCAATACCTCCTTCATCTGACGGGGTGTTGTAAGACAAAGGTGCACCTGTTCCATAACAGGAACTAAAATCATGGATGGAATCCAGGTTGGGGTATCAACTTTTCTCTTTCCTTTTTCCCCCCTTGCCTGGATGTTTCAGATCTAGAAGCAGATCCCTACAAAAATGGGCCAACTCTGCGGGTGCTCTTTGGACATACCTTCAAAAAATACACTTGACTGCATTCAATCACATTATGGGTGATGTCCTTGATTGTTGGGCTTTTCAAGGTGTCCCAATCCACTGGAGGGAGGGCCATCTTGTCCACTTCCTGAACCTTGTACTATGAGTCTTCTGTGCACCAAGTATCTGAAAAGTCCTTAGGAAAGGTCTGAAGCTTGAGACGCTTCATCATACCTTGTGTCATTCTAACAAAGTGTCGATTCCAGACTTCAAAATCATCTTGGCAGTCTTTCCAAAAATCCTCCATGTGAGGATTGTGGGGGTCTGACACTCGGGGCAATGCCCAAGCTATCTTATCCAATGGATCAAAGTTTTTCCACGCCAAGTAAAATTATGCTAGAACTAGACATTTTAATTTTCCATTGGCTTCTTTTGCCACTGTAAGGCTGCAAGTCTAGTTCCCGCAGGTGATCAAGAAAGGAATATTGGTGATCTTCTTGAGGAAAAAAAGAGTGTGTAGCTCTAGGATCTGCCTAAGATATTCCAAAATAATAATCCTATCCCCATAATGCTTGGGCAATAGGTAGGGTTTCCTGAAGAATCTACCCGAATGTAGGAGTGTTGTTGAAATTGGATGTAGTAATAGCCGTAAGAACTGACCAAAGTCATCTCCTCCTTTAAAATCTAGTTACTGGCATCCTGAGTGGGTGTAAGAATGTTATAGTAAATGAAGGTGTTGTTTACTCTACAAAAACTAGGAAAACTGGCCTCCCATTGAATTTGTCGGAAATGGTCCCACAGAGCATTCTGGCCAGGGCCGGTCCTGAGGATGCCAATAGTGAGTAAACCCTAGGTTATGGGTCATTGTTGCGCCAGTACCCACAAGACATATGAAGTCATGTAGAACTTGGAGGTCTGGTTGACCTTGAAAAGATGGGCATCCACATGATTGGCAATAATAGTTGCCCAATCAAAATTTTGTTCAGCGGAGGCGATGCCGAACAGGAAGTAGTACATCCATGCCAAAAATTCCCAAGCATGGGATTCTCTAAAGACCCTGCACAAAGAGATGATTATACTTTCTTTGAATTATGTGTGGGGGATCTCCAACTTCATATTCCTATAATCTTTCCTCAGGGTCTTGAGCCAGTTGGAGTTGAGGTATTGGCAAGCCTTCTGCAGAACCTTCTCAAATTCATGTAATGCAACGGCCCAAGTGATAACAATACAATTGGTGAACTGGGGGATCCCTAGTCCCGAAGTGAATGTTGCGGTGTCTAGAGACACTAAGGGAATTGGGTAGCTTGAGGGAAGAGGAGTGGAAAGCATGACAGCCCAGATGACTGTGTTGTAGTATTCTGCCAATGTAAGAATAATCTCTAGAGCCTACACTGAGCAGGGGAAGTAGGTGGCTTTGAGGATTTCAGAGGCTACCACATTTAGTGCCATCAGATCTCCAGCCTTGGGCTGAATAAACATCATTTTTACCAAGGCCTACAATTTGGCCACTTCTCTGACACTTGTGTCGGTGATAATCTATAACCTCGAATCTACTTTAGATCCTAGAATAGTTTCTTCCTTCAGATATTTCACGGTCAGTGGAATCTTTTCTAAGGCCTTCTCGGCCTTGGTCCTGGCAGCTGCCCTGGTCAAAGTGGTTGGGATTTCTGGACTTCTGGGTGGAGAAGATGCTTCAGACATGATGGATCTACAAATTTATTGGAAACCTACAAGACCGGACAATCGTCAATATAGATGAGACATAATAAAATTCTAGATTCTGGATATTTCATCACCGCCTCGCATCTGTTCCTAAAAAGGTCTTAGTTTGCATCAAACCCTAAAAATATATATTAAATGAAATGACTTGCTTTGAATTTGATTAATTTATGTGGGTTATGAGTATTCTGGCTCATGCGGTGAATGAAGTGAAGGTCGAAGGGGAACATGGGACCTGGAGTCCAAAAAACTAACCGTTATCGACATGATCGGTAATTAGCCGTACTAGACAGACATGGGGTGTCATGTGGTCATGTAATAAAGGGAGTAATGGTATTGAAGGTGACAACTATCCTACCACGCAAGGGAATGAATGCCACTTGGGTCAGTTTTGAATACTGGCGCGTGGGGAATTAAACCTGCCATTAAAGAGGAGATGACATAGGAGAGAGAAAACCTGCAAACTCGACCAGGCAAGGTGCCAAGTTTGAATTTGCAGACACCAGGTGAGTGAGCTTGAAATTTTGGTCACACGTAGAGGGGCATAGTGAGCACTCCACTAGATGGGGGGAATATACAAAAACATACATAATTTACATACACTTATAGACTCACAAACACTTATGCACAGAAGGCTAAAGAGAAACCTATAGACCAACCCAGAAACAAACCTATTTACAGCTAAACTAATGATAATTTACAAAATTTATAGAAAATATACAATCATTACATTATTTACAACATCATAGAGGGTGGACAACCCTTTGGCAGAGCCATCCCACCAACGAGAGGTGAGAACAAAGGACGGAGCTGAAAACAGAGAAAAAAAACAAAAGGAAAGCAACCCCAAAACAGAACCAGAAAGAAAAGAGGAGGAACCAAAAGGGCCTACCTTAGAAATGAGGAATGCAAGAGGATGAGCATGGGAGGTGCTCTACAAATGAATATCTTTGAATCACCATGAACACACAACTTTCAGTCACTGTCAAGCATTGTTTAAGCTTTGGGAACAAATCACACTTAGCTGTTGTTGAAATTGCTCTAATCGCTTTGAATCACTCTGGGGTAATTTTTACATGGTGAATGTAAAAATGACTAGTAAAACTCTATTTATACCCTTAGGGTAAAAACATATCGCTCCTTTCCCCAAATCCTGAGAAAAGGCAAACCTCCAGACTCTATTCACGGGGATCCCATGAAACCACACCCTCTAACAAAAGAGGAGGTAGTGACAGAGAATCCTGGAGTCCAGAATCCGGCCGACACAAACAATACACTCTGGGACCGGGCCCCAGAGAAAGGAAGATAAAAAAATAACACAACACTGGCCCCACAAAGGCAAGGGTTGGGGAAAAAGAAAACAAAAACAAACCAACGAAGAAGAAAAAGCAAAAAAAAGGGAGACCCAACATTTTGCCAAAAAAATGTAAGGACGGGTATGCAGGGCATAACAAATGATGACTCACTGGGATGAATGCCTTAGTGCATTTGAGAATTAAAGAATCTCTAGTTAGAAAAACCAAAACTCACCTTTACTTGGAGTGTTCTTCTTGTAAGGTTTGAGGTATCTAGGAAAATCTGACTCACCTTTGATTCAATCCTTCGATCTTTTGTCAGTTGTGAGGTGTGTGCTTTGAAAGAAAATCAAGTCGATGACTTCTGGGAGAAATAGAGAGAAGGCACTAAATATATTGAACCAATATCATTACATCTTGTACGATCCCTCAGATACCAGAATTCTCTATTCTTCAGTTCTTTCTTTTCTTTTGAAGATGAGGAAGGTGGTACTTCTTTCACTGTGAACCTTAAGCTTAGCTGATTTTTATGGCGATACTTCTTTCACCTGTCATCCATTTTAATTTGATGAATAGGAGAGACATTTCAGACCCGGGATATTTCTATGATTTTCAGATTTGGCCAACAACCAATGCAATCGATCTGCCCTCAAGGACCATGCGATTACTTACTTCTTAGATTTTCTGTTTAACCGATGTCAAGACTTTCAAAACATGAATCTAATGAAGAAAACCCATAACCTTTTACCATACACACAAAATAACTCCAAAGTGCAGATAAATTCCACCATGCTAATAATAGATTCTGGACTAACTAAAATGCACCAGACATCATTCAAGGGACTATATGTTATGTGAGGCATACCTATCTACAAGAAGAGGACAACACGTTGGGAACCCAAAAAACAAAGCACAAAGAAAAGAAAAGGAGACCAAAGAAAAAAGAAAAAAAGGAAAGAAAGTGGCCCCAAAAGACCGTGGACAACCTATTTACAAGGACAAGGCATTCCCAAGGAGCACTGAGAAAAGATATTTACAAGTGGGAAAACCTTACATATAATACAACTTTGGGAAAACTTACCACCCGCCTCATTCAAAGTAGTGTTTAAGAAACTGTCCATTGATGGGAAATTGAATAGATTCTCCAGTCATAGCATTGAGACAATTAGTGTTGGCCCTGCAGATCTCAAAAATCAGATATGGTCCAAGCCTGAGCCTTTGAAATTTGGTGTGCTTTCCTTTCTTCTCCTAGGCCTTGTCCCACAAAAGGACCAGGTCTAAAACCTAAAAGGCTTTGTATTGGGCTCTCTAATCAAACCATCGCTTGATGACTGATTGATAATGTGTAAAATTTTCTAGTGTTGTGTCTCTTTTTTCTTCCATTCTCACCATGTTCAGGAGTCGTACCTCTATAATGTTGTCCCAGTTGTTAAATTCCTACATAAACTGTAAAACCGTGATTTTTAAGTTGATAGGGAACACAGGATTCTGGCCATAAACTAGATGAAATGGGGAAGTCCCCAGGGCTGCCTTGATCCTGATATGGTCCACCCAAAGAGAGAACCTAAGCTTTTGGTGCCAATCCCGGGGGTTCTGTTCTAGCAAGTGTTTGATCACTTCCAGT
The DNA here is from genome assembly GCA_018584345.1 of Thuja plicata. Taxonomy (NCBI): domain Eukaryota; kingdom Viridiplantae; phylum Streptophyta; class Pinopsida; order Cupressales; family Cupressaceae; genus Thuja; species Thuja plicata. The sequence continues at coordinate 5,139,092 of MU227555.1, read as the reverse complement.
AGATTTTTATTGGTAGACTCAGCAACACCATTACCCTGGGGGTAGTAGTTTCTGGAGAACTTCAAGGTGATCTTCCTCTCATAGGTCCATTCAAGTAACTATGCCAAAGAAAACACTGGACCTTTTTCACACACTATAGTGAAGGGCATTCCAAATCTAGTGACTATGTTTTCTTCCAGGAATTTGATGACTACATCTGTCGTGTTTTTCTTGCATGGAATTTCCTCAGACCATCGGGTGAAGTAATCCATCACAGTCAGGATATACTGCTGGTTGGCAGATGAGTTGGGGTTGATTTCCCTAATAAAATTGAATGCCCATTGGGTGAAGGGTCAAACTTCAAAGACTAGCTGCAAAGGCATGACCAGGTTTCTCTCACGATGGGTTACGGTTTGGCAAGTGTGGCACTTCCTCACATGAGTGTAGACGTCTTTGAAGATTAAGGGCTAGTAATATTCAGCCTGAAGAATCTGGTGGGTAGTGGCATCATTTGAGTCATGCCTTGTGTTGGTCCATTTTCTTGCTGACATAAAAATATACTCCTCAGAAGGTTCACTCTATTTATCCCTGACACTGACCAAACACAGAGTAGAACAATAGTAACAAGGTCTTGAGACCTCCTACACTTTGAGCTCCACAAACTCGGGTGGGATTACCCTTGAAAACTTAGAATAACGAAATCACTAAATTACTCTAGTTTTCTATTGGTGGAATTACAGGGAATGATCACTGTAACTTTTACTAAAACAGACCAAACTGAAAGTAAAGATTGATTTTAATGATGATAGTCATTTAATTAAACAAAAATAGACCAGTGCTCAATCTTAGGGCATGGAGTCATCTGTGAATAATTTTAACCAGCATGATTGAAGACTAAACTTAAGGCAATTACAGGATCTGACACAAACATAGATATACCTTATATATCTACCTTAGTACATTTAGCCAGATTAATCCATCATATTCATTTGCTACCCTGAACTTTTTTGAAATATCTTTAAGGTATATTCTCTCCTTGAAAGAACCTTAGAAGTATTTCATAATCTGCCTTACAGATATATAAATTGAAAATGCTCCTAGAACATTCAATTTAAAAAAAATTCAGAATGCTAAAATGAAGACAGAAAATCCAATAAATGTTTCAGAAACTGTGAACTGGATTTTATTCAAAGGTTATCATCAGTTACTAAATTCAACCAAGATTTCTCTAGAAAGACCAGATATATTGGTTCTCAAACCAAGATTTACAATTGACTTAGTATTATTTTCGGACAGAAAAATGACCATCCTTTTCCCAGTAGTCTTGGAATCCTTTTATAACATAAGGTAGCAACAAGCTACCAACATACTGGGAAAGATTACAAAATTTCTTGCAACAACTTTGCAACGAACTAGAAACAAAGTTTTGTAACCGAACACGGGTGGCAACTTGTTTGAAAATCCTAACAAGGTTTGTCTTTTGTGACAACCATATTTCTCTCATCCTTTAAGCTTTTCCTCCCATCTGTTCACTTCTTTGATGGTGGGCCAATCAAAGGTCTTCTCTTCTTCTAGCCTGGCAACAGCTTCCACCCACCTGGCATCCATGGCAGTTCTGGCCTCAGACAAAAATTTAGCCATGTCTCTTTCAACTTTGCAGAAGCCATCAATCAGTTCATTGCAATATTCTGCATTTGTGTCTTTCTCAAGATGTTGCTTTATATCCTGATTTCCCAGTATGGCGTCAAAACCAGATTCCAAATCTGATTTTGCTTTCAACTCCCCTGTTTCCTCAGCCTCTAGCTCCTTCTGCAATTGTCTTCTCAATTTCCTAAAATATTCGCCATGTTCTTTTCTGTCCTACACCATTTTGTGCTTTGTTTTTTGTTTCTTCTTTGGTGGCTTTTTAGCTGAAGTAGGGAAATTTGAACAGGAGACCCTTTAGATTGTACATCGTCAGCATTGAAAATAGCCAACACACTGCATTTCATTCATTTTTGGAAAGACCCTTGTGAGTGAGCGACGCACCCCTGCTATTCAACTGGTCACATACTCGCCATCCATCCTTGCTCCACTTTTTACCTTCTGCGAGTGAGCGATGACCTAAGTCTTGAGCCTCATCTTATGTTTGTCACATACTCGCATCACTTTTTTACTTTTCTTTTGGATTCATGTGAGTGAGCGATGCTTTCCCTTTTTTTTAACTCGTCACATGCTTGCGAGCTAACATTTCATTTTTCCTGAGTCCTAGCGACTGAGCGACAATGCATCTTTTCTTTCATCTATTCAATCATCGCATACTCGCTAGCTGTTTAATCTGCAACTTTTGGATTTGGGCGACTGAGTGACATTCATTCCTTTACTGCATACTTTGTCTGGTCACATACTCGTGCCACTTAATTTTCAGTTTTCATCTTATGCGCGAGTGAGCGATGGCATCTGTCCTTTGGCTCGTCGCAAACTCACGAGCTCTTAAATTTCACTTCATACCTGATCGCAAGTGCGCGACTGCTTCATTTTATTTTCTTAGTCGCCTACTCGTGAGCTCAAAAATTTACTCTGTCACTGACTGTGAGTGCACGATGGTGCCTTTTCTTTCTCTAGTCGCAAACTCGTGAGCTTGAGAACTTCACTTCATTACTGAATGCGAGTGCACGACTACTTCATTTTTTCCTTAGTCGCCCACTCGCGAGATATTTTCCTTTCATCTTCATTGACTAGTGACTGAGCGATGTCTTTCCTCCTTTAACTAATCGCACCCTCGTGAGTTGATTTCTGATCGCCTCAAAGCATCAGCGAGTGAGCGAGGCATTGAATAATTTCCTTTGTCACTTGGTCGCAGACTGCTATGGATCTTGAAAATGACTTGTGCGAAAGAGCGATGAGTCTTCACTTTAGTATTTCATTCCTTTGTCGCACACTCGCACTGCAAAATACAACTGGGTTAAAACCTAAGTGAGTGGGAAACCTCTATAACATGACCTCGTCACACAGTCACGGGTTATGATAGAAACAACAAAATTATACAGCGACTGCGCGACCTACATTTCAAAACAGCTCATCGCGCACTCGCACAACTTAAAAAACTTGACATATGCAAATCGCGACTGCGTGATTCGCTTTCAAAATAGTTCATCGCCCACTCACACATAGATCAAAACTAAACATGAGCTCATCGCGATTGCGCAATTCTCTTTTATGGATAGCTCATCGCGCACTCGCACAACTTAAAGACATGTTAAAAAGACTGACACGACAGAGCGAGTAAAGTAAAACATGACTTCAAAAAGGGATTTTGACTTCCTCTTGCCCGGTAAAACACAAGATTTTGAAACAAGAAGGCCCGGGAAAACAAAGGCCAAGGAATTCAAATTTAAAAACTAAGGCAGTGCTAACAATGGCTCCGACTGGGGAAAGATAATTGCAAAATTTTCATTAGAATCCAGACCTCTAGAGAATAGACAGCAAACCTAAACTAAACTGTACAAGAGCACACAAAACCACACAAAAATAGGGAAATCTAAACTAACGTGCATGGAACAAGGAAAACTATGAGAAATAATATTTTAGGAATTGTCCATGCACTGGCAATTCCTGTATTTCACCATTTGGATCCTCCAAGAAATAAGAATCCTGCCCATGAAACTCCTAGATTACAAATGGGCCCATCCACAGTGACTCAAACTTGCCATGTT
>MU227555.1:5104579-5116982 GCA_018584345.1 Thuja plicata | reverse complement strand
ATAAATGAAAGATGAAGGAAATGATAATCTGCAAGAAAATGAAATATGAGTATCCTGCAAAATAAAGTTAGAGAAATGATGAAACAGCAGACCATTAAAAAGATTCCTCCTGCAAAAGCATATAACCAAAGCCATTGAAGCCATGATGGAGTATAACCAAATGCCTCTTTTAGTCCAAAGAAGGAATATCAAATAATCTCTGTTACTGACCAACTAATCACCAGGCTGCTGACAAGCCAACTAGTCCTCACCTCAGGAAAACTATGCAAGATTCCCCAAGTAACAAACAGCCTTGAGCCTATTTGGGGAAGAGTTTCTGAGATGGGAGACCTCACAAGCCCTAAAAGACCATGGAATATTTCCAAAATAGTTGCTGTTTGGGCAAACTGCAAAGGTTTTTCGACTGCTCCATAAACTGCAGTAGGACTAGACTCTCTCAATGTATTCAAAGCAAAATAGAGAACCTGCAACCAGCCTGCACAAACCACCCAGTTGTATGTTGCAAGATAAAGTCTCCTGACAGCTGAAAGAAATCCTTCCATTGATGCCCACAAAGCTTGAGTTTTGGTGAGTAAAAAACTCCCTCAATAGTTGGCGGTGCACTCCCACTTCGATTGGGAATCACTTGTCTGCTGTTACCAAAATTCTTCCCTTTCAGTAATGAACCTAATTCCTCCTCTGCTCCATCACCGAAAGATGCAAACCTTAAATTCTTATTCCTTGTAGATCAGTTACTCGCTCCATCTCCACCACTAATCAATCTCATTGGATTTTCAATGGCCATTGTAACTATGTCTGTTAGCTTGTCTTTGTTCTATTTTGTTTGAGGGCTTAAATTCCTTTACTGTCTACCACATACTTTGGCTGAAATTTCTTATTCCAAAAACAAAACGCAGACTACAAAAGGAATAGCAGACACCCATCAGACAGACCAAGCAGGAACAATAGACACATAAGGCAGATCCTCTATCTTGAAAATCAGAGATATTATTATGATATCAATCATGTGCTAAGTTGATCAAAACAGAGCCAAATTGTCACAAGGAAAGGACGAAAAAAAATGGTATAAATGCTTGTAATAGCTAGAAACAAAGATGGCCATAAATGCAATAAACAAAGATATCACAACATGATTATGAGCAGTTCATAGTGCCCCTGTATAAGATAGAAAGTATACACAAAGATTCAATACCAGTCAACATTCAGTGAACCATCATAGTGAATATAGTACATCTACAGTAAGCATCAAGTAATAAGTGCATAGGTTCCAAGAAAAGACAATGACTTGATGCTTCTAGAACAGAGCAAGCATGATTATGACAGTGAGCTGCAGAAATGGATCATGGGACTTAAACATGTCAAGGCACATTAGGATCCAAGCAATATGGTGGTAAATGGGCATAAAAATGCAATATCTCAATCATGTATAGGATTGATACATGAACAATCTGAGATCAGTAATATACAAATTCAAAATATAAATGTGCCATTGAATTTTCAAAGATCAAATAGGTATGTGCCTCTGAGATACAACAATATGATCAAACATATAGCTCTCGGGTGTCAAGCAGCAACAGTACCAAGAAATAATACAGTGAATATGGGCCTCGAGCATTTCAAATATGTTAACAGTATGCTCTACAACCACAAGCTTTCACAGCTAAACAGTGGGACATGCATTAGAAAAGGACTAGCAAATGGTCATATATAATAAACATTTGAGCATCATAGTAACAGTATCAAGAAAATAATGGTCCATTTGATGGCATGGATACCAGTAAGCATTATGCCCTCGATTAAAATGGAGATGCGGTATACAACAAATACAACATTCAAATTCAATAATGATGACCTTAACATAATGCAACTCAATATCAAAAAAAAGGAGATAATAGAGCCAAATAAACTAGTGTCATGATCAATTACAGAAGCTTTCGAGATATGTAGAGAAGGGAATGAAATCATCGAAATGCCTACAAAAAAAGAGATTGGAACAAATAACAGCCTGCATACATACAGATTTAAAACCTGCACCAAAGGTTAGAAGAACATATCAATAAGTAAAAGAACAAGAGATATATAATGAAAATCAGAGATAAGTCTTGCAATGAAATTGTTAAAACCCTACAGGCAAGCGGATTAGAAGAAAAGGATGTAGAAATAATAACCTGCACAAAATGAAACCAAGAGTTAATCGGGTTTGGCGGTAAACCAGCCAAACCCAAAAAAAAATTTCAAAATTTTTTTTTTTTACCATCTTAAGAAGATTAAAAATGTATTTAATGAAATCTCTCTCAAGAGTCTCCTTTGAATCCTTCAAATTGTACCTTCATGCAAACACTTAAAAACAAAGATTAAACCGCTCTGATACCATGTTAGAAATTGAGAAAGAAATATGAAAATAAGCAATACCAAGAAAGAATCTAAGCAAGTTAATGCATGAAAAGATATTACCATAAGATAGGAGAGAGAAAGCTTCAAGATCCAACACCATGAGACAAGATATTTGGAAGGGGAAAGCAAAGAAAACCCCTTGTGACATTATGAATGAGGCATGAAAAGCCTAAGAAGAGAGAGAGAGAGTGAGAGCGAATTGCACATACAAAAGTTGAGAAGAGGAAGAAACCTCATTAGACTGTGGAGAGAAGAAGAGACATCTCTTTAATAGAGATGTGAGAAAGGAGTTGCATGGTAACTCCCATATCTATGTATGCCACATTTCATAAATGTGTGAGGGCCAAGTGTGAGATTCCTCTTAAGGAGGAATAAACTAATTTACAAATTACAATAAATATTTGTCCTCACATATTCCACTAGAGGATGAAATAGAATGTAGTGGAAAGAAGACAAAGAAGTATATTAGGATACCTTGGCTTATATCCTAATATATTACAACAAAGATTAATAGTCTAACCTTGGTTTATAAATACACCAAGGAAAGATTAAAAATTCTAACACCTACAAGCATGTTTGTTTACCAAATAAATTGCAAAAGATAGACCAGAGTTAGATTTTGTTACTTCTACTTATAGTTATAAAACATATTTCAGATATCAACAATGCTCCAATGTAATAACTACACTAAATACTGAATACATATAGAACCAGTGATTCATACATATTCAATAGCAAGAGGAAATGAGATCATTAATCTAAATGAAACATTAGAGCAAAGGACATTAGAAACATACAACACAAAATATGTTTCTGAACTCTGAAATCATAACACATAACAAGTAGTCATAAGGTGTTCCTCCTTCCTCATTAACTTAAAGTGTTCTAGCATCACTGGTGTATACATCCATGGCTCCAAAGGAGCATCTAAACTATCAAGAACAACTGAGCATTGAGCTCCTGAAACAACTAGAAATGAAAAGCTATCTTCTATTACTTTCTAGACTACAAAATCATCAATTTTTCTAACCGTTGTTATAAGGTCAGGCTTCTTATTTATACACATAGTTTTCCCTAAAGCTAACCTAATCTAACTATACACTCAACATATAAAATACATTATCTAGTGGCCGGTACTACCTGCACCACTTACAATCACCTTGAAAAGAGCAGAGGTCTGACAAGATAGAAGAATAAAATAAGAAGAGAAAGATAGAAGAATCAGCATAGAGAAGAGTGTTGGGGTATTCACAGAGGAAATATGATCTTCCCAGTGTTAGAGGCTACATGCTTCATAAATGCATAATACAGCTCACTGTCTTCAATGCACTAGGTAGTAAATGCGGGAGCGTTTCCTTGGGAGAATCACCTGTTAGAGCCATCCATCCATTTGACATGCCTTATCAGGATCACCTACTTGCTGACCCCTTATTAATTACTTGACAATGATCGGTCAGCTCTGAGGAACCTGGACGCAGATCACTATGAAAGAGTACAAAACTTTGGATTTGAAATTCTAGAGTCTAGGAGCTTACGCTCAAAGAATAATGAATGTACAAAATTACACCCTACTAGTGAAAATCTCCGAAGTCTGGAGAAATTTATTGTGCCTTGTATTTTTTGAATGCTTCTAAAATCTGGGGGATTCCATCTTTGTCAATTTCCTTGATGCATGCCTCATGGAACTTGGCCACCTCCAATTGCTCACCCATATCTAGGGCATTTCCCTTAAATTTTGTGGCCATATTTGCTGCATCATGGGCCCAAATCATCATGCGGGATAAGCATGACATTCTTGCTCTGTCAAAATCTCCTAGGGACTAGTACCATGACTCCATTAATTCATCAAACTTTCCCACAACATAATCTACTGGAGTACACATATCTATACTGAAGGGATCGACTCCCAAAACCCTTGTGACAAAAGCCTTATATAAATTCAAATAATATTCCACTCCTGGGAATTTGTCTTTTAGGGCATCTACCAGGTGCTTGCTAATCTAAAAATTTTAGATTAATTCTGGAGTGTTGGACCTGGATAAAATTGAAAGACTCTTCCCCCAAAATACCCATCTCCATGATGGGTTCTTCCTCGAGGTACATGAGTTCTCCTAACTCACTCATCCACACCTCATATTGTTTGGTTTCTCCCTCCCATAGAGAAATGGTGCGTTGGACATGGTGCAATATGTTACCAGTCGTATGTAGGTCTGGGAGTGTTGTTGCTAAGAAATGCTAGACATTTCCTACCTGCTTGGCTACTGAGTCATCTATTGCTTGCACTTTCTTTTTCATGTTCCTCAACGTGTCAACATCACCCTGTGGGAGCGGTGTTCTAGATATAGAAACTTCTAGATGAATTGCATTCAATGGTTGTGCTAGCCCTGTTAGAAGCCTAGGGAGATTTATATTCTTTTCCTTTTCCTCTTTCAGCCTCTATGCTTGCTTATCGTATCGGGCCTCAATTTCCTACCTAGCCTCTTTAGTAGGTCCAATTCACCCTGCTTGTCCCTCTTCCCTAGAGGTACCTCTATGACTGTATATTCTACAGCACTCACCATTTATTCCTCTTTGTCTGGGGGAGGTGTCGCAATGATTGTGGCTATATCTCTGCTCGGATCGGTTTGAATGGAATGGAGGGTCTAGGCCTTCTTTGGCTTGGGAATGCCTTGGCTCTAGACCATCATCTTAGCTAGGGAGAGATGGGATTTTTCCACCACCAGGACCTTCCTCTTCTTTGATTCCACCAACCATTGTGATGTCGGGGGCGGTCTTGCTGCTAGGGCCTAATTATTTGGGTCTTCCCTAGGGTTTTGCTATTCATCTCCAACATTTTAGTCTCATCAGACTCTTTCTCTTGGTTCCTGGGATCACCTGCACCATCCACCTTAGTGGTGTCAATATTTTTTGCCTCAGTGTTCCCATCCTTAGCAGCATTGGTGGTATCAACATCCATATCTCTGGGGTTCTCCCTCTCATTCTACTGTTGCTGCTGATGTTCTCCGGCATCCTCTACACAGATATTCTCCTTCGTTGGCCTATCTTCCAGAGGTGGAAAAGGTGTCCAAACTCGATCTGACCATAGTATTACAGGGATCACCTTTCCAAATGTTACCACTTGGGGTGAAGAATTACCCTAGGTGGACGGAGGCATTCAAAGCATGGCAGCTGAGGTTATGGTTACTCCCGAAGGTCCAGTTCCCTCAGCCAAAGTTGAGTGCTTGTCTTGTAGTTGACTCTTTTCTCCTATTTTGGTCCTTGGGACCAGGATCTCTTGAACATTAGGGATGTCCACCTGTTCTTGGTCTTTTTCTTTCTCTTCCTAGACCTCTTGTTCTGTGATGACTTCCTTTTGTGCTATCTCCCCTTCATTGGGGATTGTTTCCACTTCTTGTGTGATGATCTCCTCCACCTCTTTCCCTATATATCCCTATAGATTCACAAGTTCATCAGTCCCAAATATTTCATCAAAATCATCATATAGAGGGGAGCTCTCCGGGGGATTTTCTGGTTCAAGGGAGTCCAGGATAATCTCCACTTGGAGGATGTTAGGCATCCCAAGATCTATGTCTGCCCTTGGCAGAGGGATATTCCTTCTATGCTTCTTTCTCCTTGTCACCAATGGGGGTCCGTCATCCAAAATGGACACACGTTCATCCTCCACTCCCATCCCCACTGCCTTGACCATAAGTTCTGCAAGTGAAGGGGAACTAGAAGGGAGGGAAGGTTTTGCCAAAGTAACTGGGATGCCAAGTCAGGTGCTCAATACCTCCTTCATCTAATGGGATGCTACCAGATGAAGGTGCACTTGTTCTATAATGGGAACTAAAACCATGGATGGAATCTGGGCTGGGGTATCAACTTTTCTCTTTCCTTTGTCCCCGCCTTGACCAGATGTTCTAGATCTGGAAGTGGATCCCTGCAAAAATGGGCCAACTCTGTAGGTGCTCTTTGGACATACCTTTGAAAAATATGCATGACTGCATTCAATCACATCATGGGTGATGTCCTTGATTTTTGGGATTTTTGAGGTGTCCCAATCCACCGGAGGGAGGTCCATCTTGTCCACTTCCTAAGCCTTGTACTATGGGTCTTTTGTGGACCCGGTATCTAAAAATTCCTTAGGAAAGGTCTGAAGCTTGAGACGCTTCATCATACCTTGTGTCATTCTGACAAAGTGCCAATTCTAGACTTCAAAATCATCTTGGAAATCTACCCAAAAATCCTCCATGCGAGGCTTGTGGGGGTCTAACACCCAAGGCAATGCCGAAGCTATCTTATCCAGTGGATCAAATTTTTTCTGCGCCAATAAAATTCTGCTAGCCCTAGACATTTCAATTCACAATTGGCTTCTTTTGCCACTGTAAGGATGCAAGTGTAGTTCCCACAAGTGATTGAGAAAGGAATATTGGTGACCTTCTTGAGGCCAAAAAGAGTGTGCAGCTACAGCATATACCTACAATATTCCAAAAGAATGATCCTATCCCCACAATGCTTGGGCACTAGGTAGGGTTTCCTAGAGAATCTGATCACCCGAATGTAGGAGTATTATTTTAAAAAGATGTAGTAATGGCCATAAGAACTTACCAGAGTCATCACATCCTTTGAAAGCTGGTAACTGGCAGCTTTAGTGGCTGTAAGAATGTTATAGTAAATGAAGGCGTCATTTACTCTGCAAAAACTGGGGAAACTAGCCTCCCATTAAATTTGTGGGAAATGGTCTGATAGAGCATTCTAGCCCAGGCTGGTCCCGAGGACGCTGACAATGAGTAAACCCTAGGTTATGGGTCATTGTTGTGCCAGTGCCCATAAGACATATGAAGTCATGTAGAACTTGGAGGTCTGGGTGACCTTGACAAGCTGGACATCCACATGATTGGAAATAATAGTTGCCCAATCAAAATTTTGTTCGACGAAGGTGATGCCAAATAGGAAGTATTACATCCATGCCAAAAATTTCTAAGCATTGGATTCTCTGAAGACCCCACAAAAAGAGATGATCCCCATTTGTATACTTTCTTTGAATTCTGTGCAGGGGATCTCCAACTTCATCTTCCTATAATATTTTCTCGGAGTCTTGAGCCTATTGGAGTTAAGGTATTGTTGGGCCATCTTTGGAACCTTCTCAAATTTATATAATGCCAGGGCCCCGGTGATAATAATAGAATTGGAAAATTGGGGGATCCCCAGTCCTGAAGTGAATTTTACAGGGTCTAGAGACACTAAGGGCATTGGGTAGCCTAAGGGAAGAGGAGCGGCAGGCATGACATCCTAGACGGTTGTGTTCTACTATTCCGCCAATGTAAGAATAAGCTCCAGAGCCTACACTGAGCAGGGAAAGCAGGCAGCTTTGAGGATTCCAGAGGATGCCACATTTAATGCCATCAGATCTATGGCCTTGCGCTGAATAAATATCAGCTTTACCAGGGCCTGCAATTCGTCCCATGCTCTAACACTTGTGTCAGTGATCATCTATAACTTGGAATCTACTTTAGATCCCAAAATAGTTTCTTCCTTCAGATATTTCACGGTCACTGGAATCTTTTCTAAGGCCTTCTTGGCCTTGGTCCTAGCAGCTTCCCTGGTAGAAGTGGTTGGGAGTTCTGGACTCCTAGGTGGGAAAGATGCTTCAGACATGATGGATCTATGAATTTATTGGCAACCTGCAAGACCGGGCAATCATCAATATAGACAAGACATAATAAAATTTTGGACTCTGGAGATTACATCACCGCCTCACATCTATTCCTGAAAAAGTGTTATTTTGCATCAAACCCCAAAAATATATATTAAATGAAATGACTTGCTTGGAATTTGATCAATGTCCAGGGGTTCCAGAGATTCTGGCTCATGCGGTGAATGAAGTGAAGGTCGAAGGGGAACATGGGACCTGGAGTCTGTAAAAGTGACTATTGTCGACATGACTGAAAATTGGCCGTACTAGGCTCACATGAGGTGTCACGTGGTCATGCAATAAAGGGAGTAATGGTATTGAAGGCGACAGCTATCCTAACATGCAAGGGAATGAATGCCACTTGGGCCAGTTTTGAATACTCGCGCATGGGGAAGTAAACCTGCCATTAAAGCAAAGATGATGGAGGAGAGAGAAAACCTACAAACTTGACTAGGTGAGGTGCCAAGTTCAGATTTGCAGACACCAGGTGGGCGAGCTTGACATTTTGGTCACAAGCAGAGGGGCACGGTGAGCTCACCACCAGACGGGGGAATATATAGAAATGTACAGAATTTACATGCACTTATAAACTCACAAATACCTATGCATAGAGGGTCGAAGAGAAACCTATAGACCAACCCAGAAATGGACCTATTTATAGCTAAAATAACAACAATTTACAAAATTTATAGAAAATATAAAAGCATTACATTACTTACAACCGCACAAAGGGAGGACAACCCTCTGGCAGAGCCATCCCACCAATGGGAGGCGACAACAAAGGACAGTATGGAAAACAGAGAAAAGAAACAAAAGGAAAGAAACCCCAAAATAGAACCAAAAAGAAAAGAGGAGGAACCAGAAGAGCCTACCTTAAAAATGAGGAATGTAGGAGGACGAACACGGGAGGTACTCGGAAAATGAACAGCTTTGAATCACCACAAACACAACTTTCAGTCACTGTCGAGCACTATTTAAGCTTTGGGAACAAATCAAACTTAGCTATTGTTGAAATCACTCTAATCTCTTTGAATCGCTCTAGGGTAATTTGTTCATGGTGAATGTAACAATGACTGGTGAAACTCTATTTATACCCTTAGGGTAAAAAACATACCTCTCCTTTCCGCAAACCCTGAGAAATGGCAAACCTCTGGACTCTGGGCTTAGGGATCCCATGAAATCACACCCTCTAACAAAAGAGGAGGTAGTGACAGAGAATCTCAGAGTTCAGAATCTGGCCAGCACAAAAAAAACACTCCGAGACCAGGCCTCGGAGCAAGGAAGACAAAAAAAGAACATAACATCGGCCCCGCGGAGGCAAGGGCCAGGGAAAAAGAAACCAAGGAAGAACAAAAAGAAAAAAAAAAGGGGGACCCAACATTTTTCCAAAAAAATGCAGGGATGGGTATGCAAGGCATAACAATATTAAATTAAAATTTATCCAAAGTGTTTTATTTTACATCCAATCAAATGTTGCTATATTTCTACTAGCTACCATCTTTGTAGCTACATAATCGTTAGGCTTAAGAAAAATCAAATCTAATTCTTGTTGAGGTGGCATGAGAATAACATTGACTATGTGTTCCATTTTACCTATCTCTTCATCAGACCCCTTCATGGTATTCTCCCATTCCAACTTGGTCTCCTTACACCCGTGCACCATGGTTTAAAATATGCGAGTTTCTTCTAGGTTGTCCTTTTGTTCAAATGAACTTTTAGTCTTTGATGAGAAATTCTATGTCCATGCATCTTGGAATATCTTTACATTCATCTTATCCTTTTTGGCTCCCACCATATCCTCCAAAAATGTAGACCAACCATCTTACATACTCTTTATCATGTTTTCAAATTTAACACAATCTTCCTTGATGTCACTCGTGATGTTTCTCTTGAGGCACATGGAGTGATGCCAACTCTTGAATTCTTACACCTTGTATGTCTCCAAAATCTGTTCTCAATTAAAAGTTGCATTGTCTAATATTAACATAGCTTGTACATAAACTAATATAATACCACATCTTGAATCAAATTTTGTATGCTTGGCCACTATTTTTATGGGACTTTTCTCGTAGAAATAAATTATAATAAAAGAGTGTTAAAATAAAATATAATTATGGATCATTATTATTATTCTGGAAGGGTGTGAATTTTGTAACCACCCATGTGTTATTATTTAAAAATATATGAATTAATAGAGAAGAATATACAAGAGAGAAGGAAGAAAGGAGAATATTTACAAAGGACACACAAGTGGGAATAGTTAAGGCCTTTGGCTGGGTGTTGGGCATTGGAGAAGGTACATACAATGTGTGTCCAACTCAGGGTATAACATCAACCTGGGAGTGTCCAGGCTAGGGATGTGTTATTATTTATTATGTGAGGCATGCATTTTATATTGTAAAGGTATGTGACCCCCGGCTCTATGTAAGAATTGTGTACTCTTAGAGTGTTTCCTTGCATGGATTTTTAGGACTTATAACTAATCATCTATGTGTAAGATAGAAATCCTCTCTAGATTACACACACACACACACACACACACACACACATGGATATTTGGATAATTTAATAAGGTATTATAGTTCAATGCCTAAATATATCACTAGAAAATTTGATTGTAATTATGTTTTAAACTTCATTCAAAATAAAGAAGTAAAATAATGCATTTGTATTAAATAAATTATTTAAGTATTTATTTTTAACATTATATATTGTAGTCCATAAACCTGCAATTGAAAAACCTGCATGAAACATTATTTTAACATACTTTTCAATCAAATTTGAAAGATCTAACTAGGTTAATCAATTTTGAGAGTGAAATCAAATTAAGAGTGTCTCAGAGCTATTGTGGTGCTTGTAGAGAAAACACACACACACACACACAGATATTTGGATAATTTAATAAGGTATTATAGTTCAATGCCTAAATATATCACTAGAAAATTTTATTGTAATTATGTTTTAAACTTCATTCAAAAGAAAGAAATAAAATAATGCATTTGTATTAAATAACTTATTTAAGTATTTCTTTTTAACATTATATATTGTAGTCCATAAACCTGCAATTGACAAACCTGCATGAAACATTAGTTTAACATACTTTTCAATCAAATTTGAAAGATCTAACTAGGTTACTCAATTTTGAGAGTGAAATAAAATTAAGACCGTCTCAGAGCTGTTGTGGTGCTTGTAGAGAAAATTTTGAAGGTACTTGAAGCTAAAGATCAAGATGTGTAAAAAGGAGGTACCAAGGCTAAACAAGGAGAATTTCCCCACATGGAAAAGTTTGATGAAGTTACACCTAGCATGAATTGGAGATGTTGCAAAATACTATGTGGAAAATGATTACATAACACTACCTACTATTATGACATGTTAGCAGATGAAAGAAAAACAATAACACAACCAACCAATGTTGGAGATTGTATTAGACCTAAGCTATCCTGAATTTGAAGACATAAAAGATTGAAAAACTACAAAATAAATATAGGATACACTAGAAACTATCTATGGAGGTGATACAAATGTACTGAGAGCCAAATCTGAAAGCTTGAGTGGTAAGTTTGATGAGATGAGAATGCAAGATGGTGAAAATATCGTTCACTATTGTAGCCAAGTTAAGGAGGTTGTAAATTCTATTAGAGGAGAAAATGGAACTATCAGTGATGATATTTTTATTAGCAAGGTACTAAGAACCTTACTTCCTATATATGTTATTAGAGTATCTGCAATACAAGAACTGAGATGTACTCCTGGTAACAACTTAACTATGGAAGGTCTAGTTGGTAGACTTACTGCTTTTGAAATTTCAATTTTTGATAATTTCACTCCTCATCATGTTGATTATGCATTCAAATCACAATTGACTCTTCATAAATCAAGGAGAGGAAAAGAAAGACATGTGATCAGTGATAGTGACACTTCTGATGAAGATCTTGATGAACTTGAAGCACTTATGGCTAGAAGAATACCGAGAGGAAGAGGAAAATTCAAAGGTAAATTTCTCATAATCTATTTTTCATGTAACAAAGTTGGTCATATTGCTGCAAGATGTACTAATAGGAATGACAAGGATGAGAGAAGAGAAAACAAGTATAAAGACAAAAGGGATGAAAAATATTTTAGAAGGTATAAGGACTATAAAGCAAAAGGTAAGAAATCCTACTATATTGCTTAAGAAGAAACTAATAAATCTAATGACAGTGATATAGAAGTGTGAGTGTGATAATGGGTACCTGTTAGATGGACACAAACACTTCAATAGATCATTGTTTTAGCAATATAGGGTTAGTAAAAGCATGAAAAACACATAAAACCCTCTAAAGGCGACCTATT
>MU227555.1:5093645-5104479 GCA_018584345.1 Thuja plicata | reverse complement strand
TAAATCAGTGATAAAAATCACCTAGGACATTAAATTGATTAAAAGGATTATGCCAAACAGTAACAGGGTCGTTTGGACATAAATCGAGGGTATGATCACACTTAGGGAAAATAGGGTCTATAGTTGCAACAGACCGAAATCAGGTGGTTACAAGAAGTTGTTTATGTTGCTATGAAAGATGATTATGATGAAGATGAGAAAACTGCACTTATTTCATATATGAGTAAAGGTGATAGATGGATAATTGATAGTGGTTTCTCAAATCACCTGACTGGTGACAAAATTAAATTTGAAACCTTAAACTATTGCAAAGGTGGTAGTGTTAAATTTGGCAATGACAAACCATGTCTTGTGAAAGGAAAAGGATCAATAAAATTGATTAATAAGATTACATGTGACAATGCTTATTGGGTTGAAGGACTAAACTATAATTTGTTGAGTGTTGTTCATTTCAATACTTCTAGATACCAAGTTGAGTTCCACCCCATAAAAGCTAAGATATTTGGTGCTATTGGTGAACTAATTGGAAGTGGTGAACAGACATGGAGTAATTTTTCTATCTATATTTATCTGATGAGACATGTTTGTTTGCACAATATGATGATATATGGTTATGACATAAGAGGTTATGTCATGTGAAATTTTAAAATTTGGTAAAAATTAGTAAGATGAAAAGAGTAAGAGGATTACCAATATTGAAGAAACCTAATAATGTTATGTGTAAGCAATGTCAGTTAGGAAAAATGACAACGTAAATTTTTAAGAGAAAAACCTATACTTCTGATAATGTTTTGGAATTGGTTCATACTGAACTTTGTGGACCTATTGGTGTACAAAGATACCAAGGTGATAAATATTTCATACTTTTTGTTGATTATTACTCTACAATGATGACTATAATGTTTCTCAAAGAAAAATCTGATGCTTTTCAGTTGTTTAAGTGGTATCTGGAAGATGTTGAAAAAAAGACAGGTAAGACCTTGAGATGTCTGAGATCTGACAGAGGAGGAGAGTTTATATCTAATGAGTTCAACTTCTTCTACAATGATAGAGGAATTAAAAGACATATGTCTAATCTAAGGACTCCCCCACAAAATGGCATATCTGAGAGAAGGAATATATCAATAATGGATTGTGCTAGAACATTAATGATAGAAAAGAATGTTGCACAAAAGTACTGGAGAGAAGTTGCAAGTACAATAGTCTATACCTTGAACCAAGTACAAGTTAAGAAAGGTACAAATGTTACACCTTATGAATTATGGTATGGTTATGCACCTAGTGTAAAATATTTTAAATTTTTTGGGAGCAAATGTTATATATTGAAAGACAATAGAAATGGAAAACATGATGCTAAAAGTGATGAAGGCATATTCCTAGGTTATTCCACTAAGAGAAGAGTGTATAAGTGTTTGAATTCTAACACTAACAAAGTTATGGAAATTGAAAATGTTAGAATTGATGAATATGCACAAAATAATGAAGTGGAATGCAAGAAAGTGTTAGAATAACTAAGAGGGGGGGTGAATCAGTGGCCTCAAAAATATTCCAATGAATCAACCCAAAAACTTTGTACCACAATATTAAGCCTCTAGTTATCTTCAGTCCTACAAGATGTATGCCTTCAAATAAACTTATCAAATAACTACTACTCAAATTTCACTATTAAACCTTATTCTCAATGTTTACCAAATAACAGTCTTTCATTTACTGAAAAATAGTAAATTTCTTAGTGTATACCGATCAATCAAGATTAGTTATGTGTAATGCAAAACATTAAAGTAATGACTCATAAACACATTGACACATGGATTTTTAATGTGGAAACCTTGTTAAGGGAAAACCCACTTGGGACTGGTAACTCAAAAATTTTTCTCTTCTGAAGTGAGCTCGGTAAAGAGCCAACCCTGTTAAAGGTTAGAAACACATTGTTAGGTGTGACCTTGTTAGAAGATTTAAATAGAATAGTTTTTCACTTGATATCAGGCATCTCTATGCTACATTCTATGACCAAACCTAGTGTAGTTTGTCAAATGGTATCTGGTATCTCATGCTATCTTCATGATCAAACTTTTGGATACTCCTTGGGATATATCTCAATATAGAAAGGATTGTTAAGTCCTGCTCAATTAAGAGACTTTTTTAATCAATGGTTAAACTGAAATAGTAAATGATCAGTTCACACATACAACTTATACTTATAGATTTTCAGATCTATTGTAAGCTCATTTTACTTTTATGATCAATATGTCTTTTCAATATATTTGCTCCACTTCTTTTTTCTCAGTGATGTTGTGCTTCTTTGTTTCTCAGTGTCCGCAAAAATCTGTAGCTCTTTCCTCAGCTTGATTGATCAGGACTGTATGAAGTTGTTCTTCATTAGTTTCTCTTCAACACCCTTCTTTTCTATTCACTCCCCTTAATTCATAATGAATTAATTTGTCTCTTTATAGACATGATATCACTATTTCTCACTTCTTGATTTTCTTGTTCTTGGCGTGATCTGCAATTTTAGCCAATCTTGATTTAAAGTATAACTCCTATTTTATCTCATAGAAATCTTCTTGCTAACTAGATAAAACAACTTTAAATCTTTTACTTATCTCTGGCTGTAACTTTTTAATTAAAACAATGTTAATGATGAGTTAAGTATATCTTTAGCTCTGCCAACTAATTATTTTTTCATTTCTGAACTCCAGTTAACTTTGGTGTTTTAGCTCTTTGATAGCTTCGGTCAACACTTTAGTTCTCCTTGGTCTTCTCCATCGGTGTTGTCTGTCTGTCTGGGTTGTCTATCCTTCAGGGTTGTCTGTTCGTCGATTAACACTGTAATTCTAGCCGTCATTAATGCTTGTGATTCTGCTCGTCGGTAATACTCGTTAGTTTCTTTGCTCGGGCATCACTATGACTTTGCTCTTAGTTTTCTCTATCTGTCATGTTCCACTAACTGTCGGTGTTTGAAGCCACTTAGTGAATGCTGGTATTTTATACATTACGAAAAGCATAATCTTTATCTCTCTAATTATTTGAAGTCTTTGACACTTTGAATAACCGATCAGATTATATCAAGTTGACATCAATGACAATACAATCCATTAACTAATTTAATGTCTTGCATTATCTTTCTGCATTTTAGTGATCAAATTAACATCTTCAAACATTCAATCAGTTACATGTCATTAATCTCTCCCTTTGGCATTGATGGCAACACACTACATTATCACACTATATTATTACTAATACAATATGAAATATAACAGTTGAAGTTCATCAATATCTCCTATTATAACTAATACAAATGTTTGGCTCTCGGTAAGCTCAAATAGCTTAGATTTGTTTCTTGCAGAGTGTGTTATTCAATCTTCAATCCCTTCATTGGATAGATGTATCAGCTTCTATTTCTATTTTTGATATGTGCTCTTCCTTGATTGTTCCTCTCTTTGATAATCTCTTTTTCCTTTGACAACAATCTCTCACTTTGTATGTATTCTCTTCCTTCTATTACTTCTCTCCCTTATATGGATATTTCATATGTAATCAATCTCTCCCTTTGGATAATGATTAACTCTACCTTTTAATTCTTAGGAACTTCTCTCCATGGATAATGATATAATATCTTTTGATTAATGAGATAATATCTCCCTTTTGATAATGAGAATCATCTCTCCCTTTGACAACAATGCCAAACAGTTCTTCCATATCATCTTCCATCTTTTTTTATAATATACTCCTTGAATTTCCCTATCTATCAACAATAAATTATCTCTGGTGTTCGGTGTAGGTATATACCTTGTTGTGTATAGATGCATATGTTTCTATCCATCTCAGTGCTTGCATCAACATGAATGATCTTCTAATTGTGTGTAGGCTGATGCAATCTCCTAGTCAACTTACTGACTGGTAGACAAGGGTTGGACCCCTAGTCTCTATCTCAGGTACTCAAATGTATCTTTTGGTAATGGCTTGGTAAATATGTCAGCTAATTGTTCCTTGGATTAAACATATTCTAGTATCACTTCTTTTTCTTGCACTTTTTCTCTTAAATAGTGATACTTGATAGCAATATGCTTAGTCTTAGCATGCACAACTGGATTCTTAGAAATGTTAATTGCACTAGTATTATCATAATAGATAATCACTGGTTCAAGAATCTTCATATTCATACCTTCCAGCAACTATTTGATCCATGCAATATTAGAGTAATTTTCATCAGCAACCACATATTATGCCTCTGCATTAGACTGAGAGATGCATCCTTGCTTCTTGCTGATCCATGTGACAAGTCTGTTACCCATGAAGAATGCTCCTCCAGTTGTGCTCTTTTGGTCATGAATGTTTCAAGCCTAATCAACATCTGTATAGACTTGTAACTCAAATTTTCCTTCTCTTTTATACCATAAGCCATAGTACTCGGTGTTCTTTAGATATCTCAGAATTCTCTTGATAGTAGTCATATGTGATTCCTTGGGATCAGCAGAGAATCTTGAAACTATTCCAACTACATGTGCAATATCTAGTCTAGTATGAACAACATACATTAGTTTGCCAATAATTGATCTATACAAGGTCTGAGTTACCTCATTTGATTTGTCTTCCTTTGTCAGCTTACATCCGGTAGCCATAGGTGTTCCAACTGGTTTGGAATCTTCCATCTTGAATATCTTCAGCACTTCCTTGATGTATTTGGACTGAGTGATATATGTCTGGATCTTGTTGAAGAATCTATAGACCAAGAAAGAATTTGATCTCCCCAAACATAGAAATTTCAAATTCTTTGCCCATTTCTTTAGAAAAGGATTTGGATAACATTTCATTATCCCCAAAAATGATATCATCAACAAATATTTTAGCAATCAAAATATTACCATCAGTGTCTTCTTTTAAGTACAGATTTCTATTTTCACTTGTTCTTACAAATTCAATACTAATGAGATAGGAATGAATTCTTTCATACCAAGCTCTCAGTTCTTGTTTCAATCCATAAAAGGCTTTATATAGTCTACATACCATGCTTCTCTTGTTTGGATCAAATAACCCTTCTGGTTGTTCAATGTATACTTCTTCTTCTAGTATTCCATTTAGGAATGCAGATTTGACATCCATCTGGTAACCTTGAATCCTTTGAATGTAGCATAAGAAAGAAGAATTCTAACTCCTAGTCTTGCAATAGGTGCAAAGGTTTCACCATAATCAATACCTTCTTCTTGTGCATACCCCTTGGATACTATTCTTGCTTTGTTTCTTGTGACTTCTTCATTGTCATTCAGATTGTTTCTAAATATCCATTTGGTATCGATGATATTATTGCCATCTAGTCTTGGTACTAGTGTCCATTTACTATTCTTCTCAATCTCATTTATTTCTTCATTCATAGCACTGACCCATTCCTCATTTTCTAGTGTAGTATTAACAGATTTAGGCTCAAAATCACAAAGTAAACATCTAGTGTTTAGTGACTTAATTCTTGTTCTCATTCCATCCTTCTTGCCTCATATGATTTGATTCTATGGATGATGTCTTCTGACATACTTGGAAAGTTTCAGTTTAGCTCTTTGTCCATCATTCTGATTATCATCTTGACCTTCATTCTGAAGTCCATCACTTGATACATCATCTTGAGTATTTTCTTGATTTTCAGTAATTGCAGCTTGATGCTCAGGTCCAATTTTCTATTGCTCGGGAGTGATACACTATTGCTCGGGTAGAGTGCCAGGTTCTTTAGTGTAAACAAACATGTTGTAGTCTTTTGGTTCTTTTCTGCTTTCCTTATCATTCTTTTCAGCAAATTTATCTATTCTTATATTTGCACTTTCAATGATCTTGTTAGATGACTTGTTAAGACATTTATAAGCCTTACTTTTGGTGGAATACCCTAGAAAGATACCTTCATCACTTTTGGAGTCAAGCTTTCCATTTCTATCATCTTTCAAAATATAACATTGACTACTAAAGATTCTAAAGTAACTTACATTGGGTGTGTAACCATAACAAAGCTCATAGAGTGTCTACTTTATGTCCTTCAATTGTAATCTATTCAATGTGTAGACAACAGTACTGACAGCTTCCCTCCAGAAAGTTTGAGTGATTCTTTTCCCAATCATCAATGTTCTTGCACAGTCAACAATTGATCTATTTCTCCTTTCAACAATTCCATTTTGTTGTGGTGTTCTCAGTGAAAAACATGTCTTTTAATTATTTTCTCATTACAAAAATTAGTGAATTCATCTGAAATAAATTCCCCTCCTCTATCTGTTCTTAAGCATTTCAATTCCTTACCACTTTTTTTTCTACCATAGCCTTATACCATTTAAACATCTTGAATTCTTCTGATTTATCTTTTAATAACATAATTGTCATCATTCTAGAATAATCATGAACAAAGAGAATGAAATACCTATATCCATAGTAACTATTTGTCCTCATCGGTCCACATAGATCAGTATGGACTAGTTCTAGAATTGCATTAGATTTATGGGCTTTACTCTTGAAACTAGACTTTTTCATCTTACCTTTTTGACAATTCTTGCACATGATATGCTTGGGAATTGGTAAAGAAAAGGCGTTCTAACAAAATATATTCTAATCTCAAGAGGTGTGCTGGTGAAACTAATCTTGCCAACCTTTATTTGATGGGAAAGAAAATTGTCAGCATAATCAACAAACATGATGAAGATAAGGAGCATTGGGACTTGATAATTGATAATTAGAAAGGGAAGAAAGCCCATGTAAAATCTTTCTATTCTACCTCAAAAGATAAAAATAATATTGATATCATCTTGATAAGAACCTACAAATTCCTTAAACTGATGGTTGACTTGGATGTCAAGAAGAATATGATCATCAAAAGGATAGAAACCATAAGAGGTGAATTTTCTAGGAATAGATATGATATGTTTCCCAATATGTTCAGAAAGGATGGAAACATAAAGAATGAAGCCCTATGGCTAATGTATTTGAATGAAACATTAACCAACAGGACAAACTCTATTGTTACATTGGAAAATACAGGTTGGTTTGTGTTAACCATTGACATTCTCAACAAGGCCAGGGCATTTTTTGAATCTTGGGAATCAGAGGTTGAAAAAGCTAGTGTTGATTGGGATGAGTTCAACAGCCAAAAGGATGAGGTCCTCAGCTTCAGTTGGCCAAGTGATGAGGTGTTTACCACCTGGGTCAGCAAGTATGGCATAGTCACTCCAATAACAGAAAGTAGCAATTAAAGAGTGACATCAAGCGCTAGTGATGTCTAGCAGTTTGAACAAATGCCAATACAGGTTCTTGCATTAATAAAGTAACAAATACCAGATGATAAGGACTTAACAACCCTAAGGCAGTTACAAGAATTCAAGCGGTCATGAAACAAAGGACTACATAACTTGTAACAAAGAATTGTTATTCTCTCCACCTATTTTTTGTCTCATCTGTGAAATGTAAATTTTGTCCTATAGCCTAGTCATCCAAAGCTTGTTGCATCCTTATTTTTCAAAAGGATTCCAAGATGACTAGGGCTATCTATAAATAAAAAGTTGTAACATTTTGAAGAGGATGGTAAAAATAAGACTACAAGGCTGACTTCTGAATGGGTCTAGTTTTCATTTTTGAATCTATTTGAATGTACTGATATCAGGCTTATATTAATAAAATACAACGGAATCTCCATTTTGACACCAATGATGTCTTTTTGCATTTACTATTAGTTCTTGTATGTTTAATTTGTAAGGCATCTTGAATATACTGGTTATAAGTTAGTCATGTCACTATTTGTGATTTGCTTTCAAGGAGAGTTTAGATCTTGCAGATAATTGCAGAGGGTTAAGGTTTATGCAGGAATTTGATACAAGGGTGCGAGGATGAGAAGATAGTTTGTAAGGAATTCAATCTAAGGTTTATTGGTATTTCAATTAGTCATCCCTAGTGTATGTATCTTTTATTTTGACTCTATAACCCATGAATTAGGCACTGGCCAAAATTCTGATAAGTAGTTGTTATCATCAATCCAACATTAATCAATCTTTATATTTCTGTCATTTTAAATACATGTCTAAATAATTGTATTCAATACAATTCACCTTAGTGATTCCTTGAAGAGAGAATCAATATGTTAGCCTTCCTAAGCATGTTGGCTTAAAAAGAAGAAGGATCATGAATCCTTAATCCACTGTCAGATTTACTGGAAGACATCAATCTGTTGAAGGTGCACCCGCCTAGGTCTGTGGAGACCAAAGTGTAGAAGGATGTTCATCCTTGTTAATTAGCCTTTTCCCTATGAGAATCTAAATTGGGAATCAAAGATTCAAGCATTCACTGCTACATACTGATTCTACAAGAAAAAGATCTAACACAACCTATGCATCCCTCCTTTGGGGTGTTTGCTTATAGCTTTGGATACTTTGAAAATCCTCTTTAAATATTGGGCGTCTTCTTCCATCTGCCAATTGTCATTTACTATGTGTCTCCTTTTAATGTTTAGAACCTCTCCTTCAATGCTCATCCATGCATCACCTCTAGCTCTCCAATTATCTTGATTTAAACTCGTAAAGGAATTGATCATTAATATTACCCAATTTTGCCACTTTAACAATGTGCTTAATTTAAAGATACTGCTACGTTGACCGGCCTTAAAAACTAATGAAATCAAGTAATCGGGACATGGTGTTGGGCACACACATTCCATGGTTAGCATTCTTCCATATTTCAAAGTGAAACCTTACGAAACCAAACAGGTCAAAAGAGTTTAATCATCCAAGTTGCCTCTTCAGAACAATTTTGCAAATTACCCTGTCAAAAATAGTGAAATGCAACTGGTTTTGACTTTGAAAACAAGTCAAGCAACCTCCTGAAGACCTGAGCTTCTAAATACTGGTAATATGTTATATGAAAAGCATGAATCTGGAAAGGTGGCTCTTGAAAATAATTCAAACACATTTGGTAGACCCTTGAAGGTAGCCACTTGGAATTATAGAAAATGACAACATGAGGAAAACTGATTTCTGCAAATGAAAAGCATCTGGATAAGCATACATATGAAACCCTCATGAGCTAAAAAATTGCAAACTTGGAGTAAATTTGGTCTACAATACGTGGGAAAAATTTTCTTGATATGACCAATCACAGTGTTCAAGAAATAACATCATGAATAGGGCCTCCGACTAAATTGTACAGTTGGTCTGCATTAAACTGTTAGAAACTGCAAACGGAATCAGATTGACAAACTGCCCAAATGGATTCATCATGGCCTGAAAATATTCATGGTAGCACATTTCCATGACTAAAATATAGAGGAAAATTCAATTATCCATTCCACTCAACCAGATTAAAATTGTGAGACCTCAAAGTCAGCAACTTCATAATTCTGCACTTACACATTCTGAGAATCAGCATTAATCGCAAACAGAATAGTTTGGGAAAACTTATCATATGAACTCCTAGGAATATGCAAATGGAAATGGAGCTTCCCTCTCATTCCTAAAACACCTCAGACCCATATTTATATCATGAAACTCTATCAGGTCAAAGATGCAAGCATGCAAAGTAGGTCATTTTCTATAATCAAACAATGTGCAGGAATACAGATTTAAGTGAACACCTCAAAATAACACTCTTCAAAACTCATCAAAACTTATATATGAAAGTTGTGACCCATTACATCTACTCTATGATAGGTTTTTCACATGCTCCCCCATCAGTATCTCACACAAATTATCAGGTCACATTTTACTTGCACTTCAAGTAAGCATCATCAAAAGTTTTTAGGGGTACTCACCTTGCCTTAGATAAAATTTTAAATTGGTCACTCTAAATTTTTGCCAAATTTGAGAATACCAACAGTTAGGTTTTACATCTTCCCTCAAAGTTATATGAGGACATGACTACCTATATGTTCTCACATCGTAGGAGGTGTTTGCAATAGTACATCAATGTACAATATCATAATCTATTAAATAAATAAATAATTGCAAACCTTAGGCTCCTCATGATTCTTTCCTAGGACTATGGCACCCTAGAAGAACTTTGTTGCTTTCCTAGGTATTTGGTACCTAGGAGGGACTAGGATTCCCAGACAAGATTTTGGCACCTATCTAAGACCATGGTGTCTGTCAGGGACTATGACATCCAAATAATAGTATAGTGTCCCTCAAGGGTTGTGGCACCCAAGTTTCTAGACCTCAATTTGACCTATGGTTGTATACTATATCATAATAAAAATCACACAATTTAAACCTCTAAGAATGGTCGGAGAGCATATCTCATTCATTTTGACTCCCTCCGTAGTGGATTTCCTTAGAATCTCAATCTTAATAGGATAAATTAGTCACCTCCTCAACATCCTAGTAGGCCCCTTTGTATAAAGAGACAAATTATGAATAACACAAATGGATATTGATTTTGTGACTATTTGAAGGTAAATTTTCTAGAAACCCCAATTTTCATTTCTTTTACCTTCTTTTCCTAAACTTTTCATATCTTTCAAGCTAGTGAGCTTTGATTTTCAAGTTTTTTGTTGTTCTAATATCATGATTCAATTCTCTATCTTTCCAAATCGTTCTATGAGTAGTTTCAAATTATTATGGAACCTTGTTGATAGCATTTGTAACTCACATATTTCTCATAATGTGAAATGTTAAACATGATACCCTATTTATACCTCCTAAATAGAAAGAATAAATAGGGGGATATTACCGGGTAAAAGCACAAAGTTGTGTCACATTTCAGGACCACTTATCAGCACAGCTAAATTTGAGTATTTCTAAATAAAAATTAATTTTCATCAAACATATGGTCTAGCTAGATTAATTCTAGCTAAGCTAGATAAGTGGTTAAACTTTTCCAATTG
>MU227555.1:5022961-5056011 GCA_018584345.1 Thuja plicata | reverse complement strand
GAGACAAGACCAGTTTAAGCAAGAATCACGTAGTTCTCAACCCAAGAAACTAAGTTTCAGACTGTGTGAAGACAGATGGCAGAAAAACAGACCCATATCAGAGACCAAATTTGACTGAGGAATGAAAGATTGACATATTTAAGCTCGTTGTTTTGACAAAAAGAGGACAGTTTCGCGCAACGTTATGCTGTGTCGCGCGAATATATGCTTTATCGCGCGAAGATTCGCACTGGGTCGCGCGAAGAAATGCTGACTTCGCGCGAAAGATGACACCAGAAAGTGGTAAAATGACTGACAAAAAGTTGGCACTGATGCCAAAGTTCGCGCGACAAAAAGTTGGCACTGATGCCAATTTTGGGGTGTTACAGATGGATCATCACTTCTATTCTCTTTCTAGTGCTATTGTCGTGATAATGGATGATGCAATATGTTTTGAAATGTTGATGATAAAAAACTTCATATTGTTAATCCATAAATGAGAAAATATGACAAAGTAGTGTTTAAGACATGCAAATTATGAGGAATAGAATGGAAATGTCACGACTCAAATGATAAGAGTGGGCATAATCTAGAAGATAAGCAAGAAAAAGACTCAAATGATAAGAGTGGGCATAAGCTAGAAGATAAGCAAGGAAAAGCTAGGTGTTTAAGACATGCACATTGTAAGGAATAGAAATGTCATGGCTCGGGCAATAAGAGTGAACGTATTTTAGAAGATAATGAAGGACACTAGATGAGAGGATAGATGTAAGAAGACTTAAAGAGCAAACTTGTTTCATGGATTTAGAGGGGATTGAGGAGATAAAGGTTCCATTCACAAAGCAAAGCACTGTCACCGTTGACATTAGCATAGAATACTATAATATTTGGATCGGTGATGCCATCTCTATCCACTTTAGAACTAAGCAACAAGTGAACAGATTATGATAATGTTTGACTCACCCTCCTCACAAATAGCATGCAAAGAAAAGATTAACATTGTCCTACCTTATCTATCTCAAAAGTGTAGGATAATAAAAATATGCGTCAAGCTAGCAGTTCACAGTTGGGTTAGTTGGCCATGGCGTCTGTTCTACGCATCAACTCGTTTTCAGCTTTGATTGCCCACCAAATTCACAAAGGATTGTCAGCTTTCACAATTTATCATTTCCTTGTGATATGGAAAAGACAGGAACACGTCATTCCCTGACTTCAACATTAACAATTCCACACGCATCCATTTCCGCGTCATACAGAAGTCGACTCCCCAGAACATTAACACGTCATACCTGGATTCAGTCCACACTTCAAAAGAAAAATGTTGTGGGTGTCATCATGTGAAGCTGACATGGCAAAAAAGTCATGGATTTATCTGCTCGCCCATGGAAAACTGGTGCCAATATTGGCGAGGTTGTTGCCGATTCACCATTTAATACTATTCAATGCACAACAAATTTCCCGTGAAATATTAAATAGGTTAACAGATCCGCCATTCAGGTGACGCGAATCCCGTTTATAATGATGTTCAACATTATCTTTAATCGACCAGTCTTTTCTAAGCGAATGCGATGTTTATTGCCTTTATAAGAAAGCCATGCCGCTGCGTCACCAGATTTCACGTCATTTACGTTATTATGGTTGGAAACGGGCTTTACGCGGTTATAATCTTTGTAAAGCAATCCCACCAGCCTGCAATTCATACTCTTTGTTTTCGAATCTGAAAAAAATCATATTTTGGGGATAATGTTGTGGAGAATTTCAGATAAGGTTTGGGAAATCCATCTGAGTACTTTAAGGTAGTTAGTGGATCAGACATCTTTATCGTATAATTTGCTTGCTGTCGCAAAATTCTTTGATAGTTTAAAGATTTGTTGAAATACTTTACTGTCTGTAAAATCATGTCTCCTGCCAAATTGTCAAAAGTGGCGGCCAATTTTCTTGTTTTCGTAGAATATTTTGCTCCCTATCCTTTAATCCATGCCCATGCTCACTGCTTATTTTCCTTTACATCAACGACTGCGGTTCATTGAATTATTGCATGGAAATTCAACATGCAATCGTCGTCGTTTCACACTTTAATCTTCATGAGAAATTCTCAGTCGAATTCAAGTCCTGAGTCGACGCCAAAAAGAGAAAGGAAAAGAGAGCATAAACAAGTGGGGTCCATGCTCTGGGTTTTCCAATTTCAAATCATTGGGGGACAAGTCTAATCATACGAAGAGGAATAAAACAAAGTTAAAAATAAAATTTAAGATTTTAACTTTAAAAAAAGAAGATTCTATTTTTAACCCTTGAATTTTAATCGTTGTTTGAAGGTGGAATTGAAAATTCCCACTCATAATCATTAAAGTTCATTTAGAATATAGTAAAGAAAAACTCATGCAATAATAAGTTTTTATGTCATATCTCTTTTGGGTTCATTAAGAACTATTCAACTTTATCATTAGACTATTGACTTGTCATATATTTTGAGTGGTGGGATCTAAAATTATAGTTTTTAAATTAAATAAAAAATTCTGAAATTATTTCCACTGGTATGATGTAAAATTATAGTTTTTAAATAAAATTCATTTTTTGAAATTTAATTTCTCATTAATAGTTTGGTTTTCAATTAAGAAATTAATTTTTTAATAATTAAAATTTATTTTCTTAAGTATAATTGACTAAAATAATTTGACTGTTGTTATAGAATTTTTAAAGAATTCTTATAAATAATTATTTTAAATTGTTTTTTTTCTATTTTTTATTTGTAATAATATAAATGAAGTGGTTTTTCATCTAGAAATATAATTTTTTATTGTACTAAAATTATTTTATAGAGATTTAGATACATAATTATATGAAATTGAATTAAAGTACATTTTAAATTAATGTTAATTAAATATTAAACTATTTCATTACAAGTGTTACTGTTATTTTGAGGTGTTTATTATTGACAATAACAATTTTGATATGAGAAAGATTTATTTAGGATATCAACGCTAGTATTATAACACAATTTTATATTTATTA
The DNA here is from genome assembly GCA_018584345.1 of Thuja plicata. NCBI lineage: Eukaryota > Viridiplantae > Streptophyta > Pinopsida > Cupressales > Cupressaceae > Thuja > Thuja plicata. Next base: position 5,053,020 of record MU227555.1, on the reverse strand, counting down.
CTAAGAAAAAATGAGTGTAATGTCTTAACAAAATTAAATATATGCAAACCATTTGCTCAAAAGATAAAATATAATTTGTGGTGTAAAATTTTATTTATGACTTATATTTTAGATTTGATTTTTTAGCCTTAAAAAATATTAAATATTATCTTATCTATATTGTACTATATATATTTTACTTTTTTTATTATGTTACATGTCTCTTTCTATAATATTTTTTTATTAACATATTACACTCCACCCCTTAAAAAAATTCAATATTATCTTATAGATATTATACTATATATATTTTATCTTTTTACTATGTTACATGTCTCTTTCCATAATATTTTTTTATTAACATGTTACACTCCACCCCATCCCATGCTACCATTATAATTAAAATTATTATTATTATCAATTACTAGAAATATTTAGTTTACAAAAGAATCATTTTATTATTAGTTTCTAATTTTATATTATTTTATTGTAAGATTAGAAGTTAATATTATTCATAAATATATATAAAAATAAAATAATATTTCTACATTGTTTTAAATATATAATATATAAATATGTAAGATAATAAAATAGTAGTATAATTAAATAATAATATTTTTAATTATTGTGATTGACAGTGTTATGAATGAAATCAATATTTTCTTCAAAGGATAACAGTAAAAAATAATATATAATAACAATTTTAATAATAATATTGTCTTAATATAAAATATAATAATAATAATAATTTAGTACTAAAAGCTTTTTTTTTTAATTTTAATTAAAATCTTAAAAAATATAATAATAAGAATATATTCAAATAAAATAATATAATCATCTTTTAACAATAATTTAATTATAATTATTTTATTATAATTTAATATTTATTATAATATAATATTTTTATGTAGAATAATGAACAAATATGATATATTCCATCATACTTTAACTATATTATATATTTTATAGGGACATCTTCTTCAAGCCTTTATACAAGGATTATGGTGACCTCTTATGCACCCTAATGTTGTCACTGCAAAATGCATATCAAAGTAATTAAATTATAAGTTTGTATGGTCATAATTCACTTATAATTTTTAATGTAATTATTAATAATTATTAAAATGATATAAATAGAATAATTAGAATTAAGAATAAGGTAAGAATTGTTTATTGAACCATTAAAAAATAAAAATTAAATAATTAAAATGTGATATAATAGTATTCTAGATTCCAAAATTTTATATTTCATTTATATAATGTTTTTGTGTAATTTTCCAATATTTTTTATAGGTAAATGTGACTACAGGCCACAACCATAAATAGCAAAGTGAAAAATAGAACATTTCCTAAATATTAAGTCAACTTTATCTTTGAATTACTATATCATAAATCATCTATTTTCAAAAAAAAAATACTATTATTATTATGCTACAAAGGCAAGCACTTGTCACTATGTAATATTTTTTAAATTTTTTTATTGATTATTTTAATAAAATTTCATGAGACTATTTAATTGTAAAAAAATCTTAAATTCATTTTTTAATGAATTAAGAGCTATCAATATTGATAGAAAAAGTTCAATGGACTAAGTTGTTTAAGGTTTAGAAATCATTAATAATTATGAAAATCGTTTTAGAGAATGAGATTCATTCTATTTGGGTATTTTTCCAATAATAATGCAAAATGATCAATTATTGTGGAAGGTCAACCTAGCTCAAGAGATAAGGTGCAAAATGTTACAAAAATTTGATTATATAAGAAGACTCTTTGATTTCTTTTTAAGGTTTAATCAAAGAGATCATCCTAGTTTGAAAATAAAATCACTATCCACCATAGTTGTTGCAATTTATAATGATTTTAAGGACACTTTCTTCTCTGTCAATAATTTTAGGATTGTAACAAGGTAGTAAATTTTCTTATTATTAATAAGACATAAGGTGGACTTGAAATTTTTTTTAGCTTGGTGGTAGATCACATAAAAGTACAAAAAAAGACTTTAAAATTATATATTTTTTAAATTTGTCCTCTTTATTTTGTTAAATTTTTAAGGATTGAGATTATTTGCTATGCCTATTCATCAATCCCTTTTTTGATGTCTTTGGTTTGTTGGATTTATGATTTTTTTCTTACTTTCCCATGGTCTCATCTCAAAGTTGTTCTAATTAGGGAGAGGTTTCCTTGTGTGCTAATTTATATGTGGAAGATGTCACTACTGTAATCATATGATGACCTTAATGTATGGGTATTATTTTAAATTTAGTTTTTCCACCATTTTCTAACATATTATATTGTGATGGTATAGTCATATGTTGTTAGCATTGTTTCCAATTTTATGCATATGGCTTATTGTGATTTTATTTGTTATCTATTGTGGTCTTACCTAGGTCTCACTTCTCATGGCCCATTGTAAGAAAGGATTAACACCTCATGATCCCTTCATCCATCGAATTGGGTATCTTTAGCTACATATGTGGTAGAAATATATTCCACATCAATATCCTTATAGGAGCTACCTTCTAGGAGAGATGTTAATGTTTTGAACAAGAAGATACTAAATATTTTTCATCATTCATTGATTTATATAAATGTCACTTATATATGTGTATTATATTCCACACAATATTTTACTAATTCATCCTTGGAGCACTTTTGACGTCACTAATGCTTATAACCTCCTACAATTAGTTGATGGTGCACTCGTTTATTATGTTCAATACAAAGAGATGGTCCATGTTGTTGATCTTCTTCAAATAAAAAAATTATGGCTCTCTAGTGGCAAAAGAAATATATATCATGTGTTACTTTGGTTTAGGTTCATTCGGTGCTTGTTCAATGTTTTACATTGGTGTTGACCCTGATCTCACAAAAAAACTCATTTTTTTAAAAGAATAGTGATTTAATTCTAAAGGAGTCTCATATAAGGAAGTTGGATAAATCATCATCTAGATAGAGCCCCTATAGTTAAATTAAAACCCTATTGGAGTCTCCTTCATAGCTATCAAAATGTTATCAAAACACAATTTCACTTCACGTTTCAGGGTTGAAGTTACACATATGTATCTTAGGGAAGATGTTACCTATCCTCATAAATGACATTTACGATGTCTCATGAAAGAATAAATATACGAGTATAGGAAAAATAGATAAACCCCTATATAGAGAAAAATTAAAAAAAACCTATAGTGTGACCACTTAAGTACAAATAATATGGGTGAAAATGGGTCCCATCAAACGAAGCTTGATGAGGTACCCATGTACATAGATATGTCCTCTAATGAGAAGCCCCACAAATAGATAGATCTAATAGAGGATCATATATTCCCTAAAATGTACATTCGCATGCCCCCAAAAGAGCTTGTAAATAATGAAATATGATTTTTGTAGATGAAGATATTGAGTGTACCTTCTTAATAACTTCTCATATTTGTCCACAAATGAGATCCCTAGTGAAGTGCATTTGGAACTTAATGTACTTGGTCTACTAATGATGGATTGAGTTTAAAAGATTAAGATAAAACTCTACTTATCACAAAATATGATAGATGGCCTATGAAACTAAATACAAAAGTTGGTGAGAATATGTTGAAGAAAAATGGAATTGATTGTGGCATTCATGAAATCTTAATTCTTAGCCTAAATAGAATAAAGATAAATAATATTCTTCTTTTTTCGCAACTAATATATATAGGACCAAAATAAAGTGTGCAATTTAAATTAGATTTGTACATAAAATCTTAATAATTCGCTGCCTAATTAGAATAAATGTATCCACCAAGTGAATATATCAATTGCTATTATATAATAAATCCCAAAATTATGAGTCTTAATTTTAGTAAAGGACCCACTTTATTTCCTTCTAGTGTAATTAAAGAGATCGCCATATATGCCTAGAGACCCTTCCCGATGCAGGAGCATCTTGGGTTCATTGTAATCTTGCATCAACCAAAAACATCTGAGTCTTCTGTTCATGGTCACCAATTTATGTGTTTCCTATCGTGATTGAGTTATATAGATCCTTGGCAGTTGTGGTCGTAGATTCGTGTCCTTGATATCATTAGGAATATTTTTCTATGATCGCAACTCAATTGGAGTATCATGCCTAAAGTTATGCTAGATTATTTGGTTGTGTTTAGAATACATATTCTTCATGTTCTTGAAATGGTCAGTGTTTGGATCTTCAGTTAGATTTCCTTGATCGGTGGTGCTTATGGCTCATTTTCCTATGTGGTTACGTGTTTGGCTGACCTATTTCTATGATCACTCTATGGGATTTATTCGTTGGTTAAAGATCTTATATCAAAGGTCGACTGGGAGTTAGTTGGTAACACATTTTGTTTCTCTTGGGAAATGTAATCTTGAGGCTGATCTATTAGATACTGGTCGTGTTTTTAAGTTAGCTCTTGGTTCTTATTTTGGGGAGTCAAAGGTAATAAGATAGGGTTTGAAGGAGCTTGTTTTGTAGTCATAGGTCAGGAAGGATAATTAGGTTTCTTTGTAATAAGTCCCTAGTATTTGAGTTGGGCATGTTGACTCCTATTGAAGAAATTTTTAATTGTTTTATCTATTAATGAAAAGGGTGCATGTGTATTCCTTACTCTAGATCTGTTTATTTGCTTCTTGAAATCTTTGAGTTTTTGTTGTGTAACTCTTGCTGCAAGGTTTGATTGTTCATTCTCTTGGACCCTCCTACCTTGGTTGTGTTGGGTGGTATCAGAGAAAAGGTTTTATATTGTGGTGGATAGTTCTTGTCTTCTAAGTGTGTGGTTCCTGAATTGGTTTGTCATGGGGTAGAAAAATAAGGACCTGACCCACAATTAAAGATGAATCATCGGAGATGGATAGGGGAGGAGCTAGAGGTGGAAGAGGTGTGGACCCTAATGTTGTTGAAATGTTGAGATAGATTGCTATCAGATTGGAAGTAGTGGAAATGGCCCAGAGGAGAGGTTGACATATTGAAGAAATAAGTCATGTTGAAGAAGAAATTAAAGAACAAGTTGAAGGAGAAGAAAAAGAAAAACCTGGAATGGATCAAGGAGAAGAAAGGTTTATTAGAGCCCTTACTACAGTTAATACAAGATCACACTTTAATCCACCATATTATGATGGCTGATTGGATGCAGATGAGTTGTTGGATTGGATCTCAGCTATGTAAAAGTATTTTGATTATCCAGGTATTGATGAGGACAAGAAGGTAAAGTATGTATATACTAAGTTAAGAGGTCATGCTTCACTTTGGTGGGATTATTTGTAGAATGATAGGAGTATAGGTAAAGAGAAGATAAAATCTTGGGATAGGATGGTGAACAAGATGAAGGCAAATTTCTTACCCTCTGATTATCAGGCCAATTTGATCAGAAGATTGCAGAATTCGAGACAAAAGGAGATGAATGTGAAATAATACACTAAGGAGTTCTACAAGTTAGATATCATATTTGTCTTTAAAGAGGATGAATTAGAGAGGGTTGCAAAATACCTAAATGGTTTGAGGATGTTAATACAAGATTAACTTAGAATGATCAAGATAGGGAATGTGGGAGATGCTTAACAGTATAACCTAAAGGCTGGAGATAAGTTGAATACAAGACAAGAACAAAGGAAAAGAGGTAGAGGTGGAAGATTCCAGAGAGGTAGAGGTGGTATATTGGTTTGTGATTCTGATAAAGGGAAGAAACAGGAGAAGACTCTTGAAATTAATTCTTACAGAGGTGGCTATAGGAATGAGGGATACTGAAGAGATGATAAAAGAGTGTTTAAGGGAACTTGTTTCAAGTGTGGTGGAGGAGGTATAGGACCTTCGAATGCAAATAAGATGGATTTGAAAGAAGGATTGAAAGTAGCATAATGAAAACTCCTCTGGAAGAAGAGGGATCTTCTAAATTGGTTAACTAAATCAGGCTGAAAAGGGAGAGACAGTGATCATGAGGAGAACCTTGTACCATGATGAAATGATGGAGAGCCCTTAGAAAAGAAAGAACATATTTTGAACCAAATGTCTTGTTAGTGGTAAGATATGTAAATTTATTGTTGATGGTGGTAGTTATGAGAATTTGGCATAAAAGGAAATGGTATACAAGTTGCAGTTGAAGAGAGTGAAACATTATAAACCCTATGAGATTGCATGGATAAAAGATCATCACAAGGTGTTGGTAAGTGAACAATGTTGGGTTAAGTTAAAAATAGGGAAATATAATGATGAATTCTTGTGTGATATAATGCCTATGGATGTATTTCATGTTAAATGTTAGGTAGACCTTGGCAATATGATAGAGAAGCTACACATGATGGGAGAAGAAATACATATAATTTTGTGGATAATGGTATGAAACAAAGATTGTTTCCTTTGGAGGAACCTTTTAAAGGGGAAATTTGTATCAGTGCTAGAATTTGTATGGTTGATGGAAGGAAATTATTGGAAGGTACGAGACATGAGAGTGTTTGTTTTTCTATTGTTCCAAAGAAGACTACAAATACAGATCTAAGCGGCGAAAACCGTGAAGAGTTTAAAGAAATGTTGAATTAGTATGCATCTATGTGATTTTAGACAATGTACCTAATGGTTTTCCACTAGTTAGGAATATTAGTCATTGTATGGGTCTAATTCCTAGAGCTAGTTTTCCTAATAAAGAAGCTCACTGATTAACACCAGCTGATAATGGGGAATTGAATAGACAAGTACATGAGTTGTTGTAGAAATGATTAATCAGATAAAGTTTGAGTCCTTGTGCAGTATCTGCAGTATTGGCACCTAAGAAGGATGGACAATGGAGGTTGTGTACATATTCTAGAGCAACAAGCAAGATTACTATCAAGTACCAGTCTCCTTTACATAGGATGGATGACATAATGGATTGCTTGAGTGGAGCTAAGTATTTCACAAAGATTGATTTGAAGAGTGGCATTCATTAGATCAGAATAAGAGAAGGTGATGAATGGCAGATTGTTTTTAAGACTAAAGAAGGTTTGTATGAGTGGTTGGTAATGCCTTTTGGTTTTTCCAATGCACCAAGTACTTTCATGAGGCTAATGAATGAAGTATTGAAGGAATTTTTGGGTAAGTTTGTCATTGTTTTCAATTGAGGTTAAATTAGTTTTTTAAGGGAACCGTAACCTTGTACATTTAGAAAAAAATATAGGCAGTAAACAGCACAACAAAATACAACATCGCAGCAAAAAGGATCAGCTAGGGGAAAAAGAAGGAGAATAAGTTTGTCATTGTTTATTTGGATGACATTCTGATATTTAGTAGGACAAAAGAGGAACACATGTTGCATGTAAGGCAAGTGTTGCAGAGGTTAAGAGAGGAGAATTTTATGTAAATTCGAAGAAGTGTACATTTATGAAGAATGAGCTTGTATATCTTGGATTTGTGATTTTTGCTAAAGGATTGAAGATGGATCCAAAGAAGGTTAGAGAAATTATTGAATGGCCTAAACCTTAAAGTGTTAGTGAGGTAAGATCATTTCATGGCTTTTGATTGCAATTCCATGACTGAGACAATGAGGGGAGATAAGAAGGAATTCAAATGGACACATGGAGCACAAAGAAGCTTTGATTTGTTGAAGAAAAAGGTAACTGGACAACCTGTGTTAGCACTACCATATTTTTGTAAGGTATTTCAAGTAGACTGTGATGCTAGTGGAAGTGCAATTAGAGCAGTACTGAATCAAGAAGGTAGATCGGTTGCTTACTTTAGTTAAAAATTGAATGATGCAAGGAGGAATTATTATATTTATGATCAATAATTTTATGTTATTGAAGCTTTGAAGAAGTGGAGACATTACTTATTGCCTAAGGATTTTGTGTTGTATACTGATCATCAGGCTTTATAGTATTTGCATAGTTAGAGTAAGTTTAATCAAAGACATATGAGATGGGTTGAATTCTTACAAAGTTACTCATCTATGTTGAAGCATAGGAGTGGTAATTCTAACAAAGTTGTTGATGCTTTGAGTAGAAGAAGGAATCTTATGGCAGAGATGAAGGTGACACTGCTTGGATTTGATGAATTGAAGACTTTGTATAAGGATTATCTTGATTTTGTTGAACCTTGGAAAGCTTGTAAGGAACATTTTGTTACTGAAAGGAGTTCTTTGTTGGATTATTTCATACAGGATGGAATTTTGTTCAAAGGAGTTCAGTTATGTATACCAACAAGATCTATGTGGGAGAGTTTTATTAAGGAGAAATATTTTGGAGGATTAGATGGACACTTTGGGATTGATAAGACAGTGGCAGTTATCAAGGAACAGTTTATTGGCTGTAGATTCATAAGGATTTTAGGAATTTCATTCAGAAGTGAGGGATTTGTCAAGTTGCTAAAGGGACTAGTCAGAATACTGGATTGCGTACACCATTACCTATACCAGAGAAGCCTTGGGAGGAGATTAGCATGGATTTTTTGCTTGGTTTTCTAAAGACTCGAAGAGGTAATGATTCAGTGTTTGTAGTGGTTGATAGGTTTTCAAATATGGATCGTTTCATTCCATGTAAAAAGACATCAAATGCAATACATATAGCTGATTTGTTTTTTAAGGACATTGTCAGATTGCATGGGTTTCCTAAGAGTATTATTTTAGATAGGGATACTAAGTTTCTTGGATATTTTTGGAGGACACTTTGGCAAAAGCCTAACATAGAATTGAAGTTTAGTTCTACATTTCACCCACGGACTGATGGACAAACTAAAGTTGTTAATAAAAGTTTGGGTAATCTATTGAGTTGCTTGGTTGGTAAAAAAGTAGGTAATTGGGATTTGGTTTTGGCACAAGTTGAGTTTTCTTATAATAATTTAGTGAATAGGAGTACTGGGAGAACACCTTTTGAGAAGTTTTATGGTTTACATCCTAAAGGAGTAACAGAATTGAGAGATATCAGCATTGAAGAAAAGAGGAGTGTTGAAGCAAAATAATTTACCAATCATATGAAGGATTTGCATGATAGATTTAAGAAGCATTTGGAGGGCATGAATGATAATTATAAGGAGAAATCTGATTAGAAAGAGGAAACCTAAGCAGTTTGAAGTTGGTGATGAAGTGATGGTTTTCCAGAGAAAGGATATATTTCCAGTTGGTATCTATAGTAAATTGAAGATGAACAAGTTTGGACCTTGTAGGGTCTTGAGAAAGTTTGATTCAGGGAAATTCTTATGAAGTTGAGTTACTAGAGGACATGGACATATAAAGTATATTCAACATAGATGACTTGTATTAATATCATGAAGTAGATAGAAGTGAAGGAGATGGATCAAAGATTAAATTATAATATCCTCAAAAGCAAAAGGAGGAGGTTGAACAGATCTAGGATACCATAATTGGTTGGAGCACTAGATGAAAGCAGTATGAGGAATATCTTGTTAAGTAGAAGAACATACCAGTTGAGGATTCTTCATGGATTTCTCAGATGGAGTTAAACCAATTTGGCTTTTCTTCATCTTAGCAAAGTGAGAGGCTCACTTTTCAAATAACATCAGGTGCCTAATGTAGGAGCATCTTGGGTTCATTACAATCTTGCATCAACTAAAAACATCTGAGTCTTTTGTTCCTGGTCACCCATTTTTGTGTTTCCTATCACAGTCGAGTTCTATAGATCCTTAGCGGTTGCGGTCGTAGATTCATGTTATTGAAATCATTAGGAAGCTTTTCCTATGATCGCAACTCAATTGGAGAATCGCGCCTAAAGTTATGCTGGATTATTTGGCTGTGTTTAGAATGGTTTCTTCATGTTCTTGAATTGGTCAATATTTGGATCTTTGGTTGGATTTCCTTGATCGGCGGTGCTTATGGCTCATTTTCCTATGTGGTTATGTGTTTGGTCGACTTGTTTGTATGATCACTCCTTGTGATTTATTCATTGGTTTAAGATATTAGATCGAAGACCGACTAGGAGCTAGTTGATAACACATTTTTTTTTCTCTTGGGAAATGTAATCTTCAGGCTGACCTATTAGGTTGCGGCTGTGTATTTAAGTTGGGTACTAGTTCTTGTTTTGGGGGTTTGAAGGTAGTAAGCTAGGATTTTAAGGAGGTTTTTTTGTAGTCATAGGTGAGGAAGGATAATTAGGTTTCTGTAAAATAAGTCCTTGGCATTTGAGTTGGGCATGTTGACTATTATTTCATAACTTTGTAATTATTTTACCTATCAATGAAAAGGTTGCATGTGTGTTTCATACTCTAGATCTGTGTATTTTATTTTTAAAATATTTTAGTTTCTGTTGTGTAACTCTTGCTGCAAGGTTGGATTGTTCATTCTCTTGGACCCTCCTACCTTGGGTGCATCACTTCCAATGAAAATATGATATATCCAGCCTATTGTGAGTCAAATAAACAAGACTACCAATTTTTTAATATTAAGAAATATTAACCAATGGTGAAGAATAATTTCCTCATGTTTAAATCTAGAGGGAAGGGGAGTAAAAGTAGGTTTATATTTAACTATAAGAAACCATGAGAAAAAATATGTTTGTACTTGAACTATGTAATACCAATCCTAGATGGAGATTAATGAATTTCAATCTCAGAATTTAACCTTTGATGAATCCAAGTCACTCATAAAAAAATAACAAATAGGGTAGATTTTACTACCATATTCTAGGATTAAGATCAGATCCAATTGATTAGTAAATCATCCATTTAAAAACCTAAGAACAAGAGATATCAACCATATTGTAAGATCTAGACATTCAAATTAGAACGACAATGAGAAAATCCAACTAAGACTTTCCTTAACACTGACTTCAAGCTCACATAGTATCTATTATTAAGTTATATATTTTACCGTAGTGTTGGGCTTGACTAAGGTTGAGAAATTATTGAACTTCAACTCTTACATATAGAAAGCCCCACAATGCTTCTTAACACTACCACTATTTTTCATAAATAAAATATCACTAAAAAAACAACATTAATCAATACAATAATTATTTTTTCTTAGAAATAATCATTGAAAATAGGTCAAGAATGTTTCCTTGATTGCATTCCCAACACTTATCTTCTTTGATATTTTGGTCCAAATTTCTATATTTCTATATTATATCCTTAGTTGTAAGTCTAGTTCGATGTAGAAAAAATATTTTTTACTAATTTCAAGATATATGACTTTATCCATCATATTTTTATTTTAGCACATCTATCTTTTGTCTTAATTAACTCCATTTAATAACATACGATAAAATATTTTTAAACAAAAATAAATGAAACAATATAAATGAAATAAAATAAAATATCTCTTAAATATTTAAAATAATAAATAGAAATAAATAAACAAAATGAATCTCCCATTAATGGGGCTAGGAAGGTTGATCTTCCTCTAAATTCGCACACTAGGATTACATGGATTTCTTTGAAGCATGGTTGGATTAAGGTCAATTTTCATGGTGCTTCCAAGGGTAAAACTAGAATAAGTAGAGCTAGATGCATTGTTGGAGATCATATGGGAAGGGCTATAGCTCAAAGATTGGTTAGTATCAGGATAGTAACTAACAATGAGGCATAATTCATAATGGATCTGATTAGATTGGAGTGTGGTAGAGATATTAAAGCCTCAAAGGTGTATTTAAAGGGAGATTCCTTGATCATTGTTAATCCTATCCAAAAGAGATATACACCTAATTGAAAGATTTTTAAAAAAATAGTAAATCCTCCTAATTTGTAAGTGGTGGGAAAATTCAAAAATTTCAAAACCTCTCATGTTTATGGAGAAGGAAACACAATGGAGGAAAAGCTATCCAATATGGCCACAATCACCATTTGTTAGATGATGACTCAATATGATTGTCTGGATTTCAGGAGATGAAAACATGATGATCTGTAGTTTGGGTTCATTGGATTGAAGACTGATTTTTTTGACGATACGTGATCGTAATGTCATGGTTTTTATATCCCACAGTCTTGAGGTGAATGTACATGGAAAAATTTGATATCCCTAATTTTATTTTGAAAAGGGACATGTGGCAAAATGAGGATCATGCCAATGAAATTATATGTATTTTTAAGGTGGGAGATAGTAGTTGGTTTTTGTGGTGGTTGGAAGAGTTGGGAACTGTACATAAGGGATGGTAATATTTATAATATTGACCTTTGGAATGATGCATCTTTATGTTTTCCCTTTGGGATTCTTTCATCATAATGGAATAGAAATTCATGGAAATAATGCAATGTGGGAAAGAATGTTTAAGTAACTACCATAATAACTATGTGCGGGGTTCTATAAGTCACTATGTCCAATAATCATGGAGGTAGGTATTAATGCTAGTTGGACCCTTTCTATTTATTCTATAAGAAATGAAAATGGCCTTCCTTGAGGGCATTTCTAAGAAAGGCTTAAAATTATGCTCCATTCAAGCCATGAATCTCCTCCATATTTTTGTCCCCTCTGTTCAATGCGGCTGAATCCAAGGAAAAAACTAATACTTTGTGCCAGGGAATTGTTCAAGAAGCAGTTTTTGAGGGAGATTGGCGACATCTTTAAAAATGTAATTTATGGTAAAGGTATTCCTTTGCTAAATGATTTTTATGTGGTGAGAAGGAAGAGATATGAAGTGGAGAATCTTATGTTGATTTCTTCTACAATTTCTAACTCATTGTCTCACAAAATATAGCATTGGAAATGATTATTGATTTCCTGATGCAACTTCTAGATTTGGTGTTGGAGGATGGAGATAGTTTATTACAAAAATACCTAATGAATGAAGGCTTAATTAAATATGAAGATGTTGCAAATGGCCAAGAGATTTGGACATGAGCTTGTGGAATGAACATTTATAATTAAGTGAAGGCGGGGCTCTAGAGATTCACTCTTCTTATGGTCCCTTGTGCCAGATGAAAGAAAGGTTTGTGGCTAATGTGGTGGTGTGACTAGGTAACCCCTCATTGTTCAATTTCCTCTTTTTTGACAAAATGTTTGTATGGGTCTTTGGTTACAAGTATGCAATATATAGATGGTAATTGAAGCATACATAAAAGGTTATAAATGTCAACTCAGGTCCTATGAGACATTTTGGTAGCTCTTTCTCTATAGTTTTGTCTAGTAGTGTAGTAATTGAATTAATTGTAGGGTAATATAATCAATATGATAATGTTAGAAAACTATAGCAGGTGGATATTTTTCATATCTAATAATTTAGAACTTTAATATAGCTAGATGTAGACCCTAAGTGATTACTTTTTTTATGAATAGGTTATTTCTATTAATATTAAATTAAGTACAAATACACTATTCACAAAAAAGGTTGGAGGATATGAAATCACTCCATGAGAGTCACGAGGGAAGTTCCTAGAAAGTTAACTAAAAAAATAAGCATGGGCAGAGCCCAGTAGAAGTATCAATAAAACAAATCACTAAGTGGCTAATACAGTTTCTACATAAGGAGGAGGATCACAATCATCCTTCTTTCCCCATACATTAGTAGGGTCAGGATTGGGGTTCAAAAGGGACCGTCCTTCCTTTGTGTTCTCTTCTTCTTCTGTCTCCTTGCTAGTTGGAGAAATAGCTAGATATAGCCATGGGAGCCACTTGGAAGAACTAGGCCACCCAGAATCACCACTAGATCTCGACCATCTAGAGCTAACAGGAGTGAGGGGAGCCACACTGTCAATAGGGAAGCTAAGCCACCATGGGGTGGTGAAGCTAAGCGATGACACTGAGCCAGTTTAGGCTCAAAAATGGTAAACCAAACAATAAGAAATCTACATCACCAGGTGAACGAAGAAGAATGGAAGTGTAATTGCTAGTTCAAAGTGGGGACCATAGGAAAGTGAGGAACCAACTAGTGGTAGCCCATCTTTGGCTTGTATTTGTAAAATGAATTATACAAAAAAGCACTGCCAGACCTTCCACCATGGCTTTATAGAATGAATATCAATCTTTTGTAACATATTTAAAGGTAGTACTAAGACCAGCAGATCAAAATTCTATAAATTTGGGTAAGGTAGGAATAAATGGGCTTACATATCTTCTCAAGTAAAAATATTTATAGTAGAAAAAGAAAAAATATCTTGCGGAATACAAATGTCACATTTGTGAAAATGCAAACCATGAATTCCAAGAACTCTAACTAAAGAGAGCCCCTAAGATTGGATAAGAGGAGACCACCAAATTTTGTGTTGGTTGAAATAAATACCATCACAAAATTGGCCCCATCCCAGCAAAGACAAGGTTTGATGGCTTCCCAAAACACCAAATGATTTTGGAAAAAAATGTTCCCTAGATATAGACTTAATCTTTTGTAATAAGAAGGTTTTGAAAGCCAATCCCTTCTAGTTCGGTCTATGAACTGGGTAACATGAAGAAATATAATGTCCGAGAAGAATTTTCAAGGCTCTGTTGATAAAAATGGCATGAATAACCTATTTGGTAAACAAATCCAAATCATGTTTCTAGGTGGATAAGAGGCCAAGGCCTCTAGACTCCCTAGGTAGGAAGCAATTTTCCCAAGAAACTCTGTGAAATCCATGATGGTCAGCTCTAGAATCCCACAGAAAATCATGCATAATCTTTTCTACTTTACTGTAGGAATCTTTTAAAGGATCCCAGAAAGAAGAATAATACACATCAATGACACAAAACACTTTCAAATAAATCTATAATTTTCCAATTGTACCATCCTAAAAACTTAACACTCATAATTGGATGCTCTATTGGGCCCCATTTGGTGATTTCAAGATCTAATGTTTGTTATGCTTGATCCTAGTAGCCTGGTTCTTCTTTTACCACATCTACCATATCATCCTAGTACCTAGTTCAAATTTGGTTTGATTTAGTACATAATATTATTAAGGTTATGTACCCAGGTACATAATGTTATTAATGTTATGTACCCACTTCTTTTGGCTCAAATTTAACCCAGAGCCCTATGTCAGGGTTTTAGTGGGAAATTAGATCCCGTGGTCGGCTTGGATAATTTTTTAATATCAAAATGTAGGATAAAGTATATAAACACTCTATCTCTCCTCATTTTGGTAACCATAATCAAGATCCATTATTATTCTCAAGCATTTCATAAATTTAGCATTCAATTGATTGGATTCAAGATTTAAAGGCAAGCATCCAAGATCTAGTTTTTGTTCAAGCATCCAAGGTAAATTGAAGGAAATATTCTCCATTGTAGCAAGCTTCTCTCCCATGAAGGCCAAGTAGAATAGTTCAAAATAAATTAAGGAGATCCTTCCTTCAATCCAGATACTTTTCTCCTTCATTGTAAGTAATTATCAAGCATATCTACATTGAAGATCTACGGTGGCATTCATAGATCCATGCATTTGTGAAGGAATACATGATTCCTTTCTAGATTCCAAGTTAAACACCTTCAATTATAGAAGCATTCAAGAATCTTCATGAATAGGAGTGATTCCTATATTTGTTCATGAGGGTTTATGCAAGGTGAATTAAACATTTACCTTTTTACATATATTTCCTTATGCAATTTACTTTCATTTTCAAGGTTAATTCCTAAACAGGGCTTTGACCAAGGAAAACCCTTTTACCCAACCTTCTCCCCAATTTTTTTTGTATAGGAACACATTATAGAGTTGTTATAACTTTTCTAAGATGATCAAAAATAGTCAGAGAGACCTACAAATTTTAGTCAAAAGTACCAAGTACAAAGAAAAAAGGCATTCTTTACCCAAGTATAGAACGAAAAAGATGATATATAACCTAAAACTTCATCCCAAATTGAAATCATAGGTCAGTACAGTAGTCTAGACCTTGATTCAGCATATTTCTAGTTTCTGGCAATTAGTTATCAACCTATAATTTCTAGATCTGTTTATACTTGCAAATTTAGCTTCCTTCATTGCATTATCATTTCATTTTTCCTCTTTATATTTTACAATTTACATATTTAGTGAAGGATCATTGACCCATTTAGTGTTTGGGACCTTCCTTAGCCTATTGGGAGATCTTCCTTCCAAATTTTCAAGTTTGAAAAGGAGGATTAATATACCCCTTTGCATTTCTTACCTTTATTGATTATACATTTTAGTGAACCCAACTTATGAAATTTCCTCTTCTGATTTTGGTGGTTAGATATCCTTTGTATGCATGTTTCCCTCCTAGGATCACCTCACTGTACACTTTGGTGAACCTAACTTATGAAATTTCCTATTCTGGTTTTGGTATCCTTTCTATGCATTAGATCTTCATGTTTGACTTGATGGTTAGATATACTTTTCATTAAATGTGCAATTGTTCTTAGTTGATGAGTGTTTGTATATCTCTTTCAGAGTTCATAATTATAATATATCTTCTTACATTTCCTTTCCTTGTGCATGATCTTAATCACATTGAGTCCTACCTATAGCATTTTGATTAGGAGGATTTATAGACGTGTGGGTTACTTTGATCTCAAGTCCTCTTTATTTCCTAGGAATCTTGATGAGACAAACATGCCTACCAATGACATTTCTCCTATTGTTGAGAAAAATTTCCCACTCTACTCTTTATGAAGATGAGATCTTAAGAGTTCCTCTTACGCAAGTGCAAAATCTTTCCCATGACTTTGAAAAAATTGAGCAATGGTTAGGACCAAAGAACTCCAATCCCAAGGTCATCTCTATAGTAGAGGGTTCGAGGAAGTTAATTCACAATGATGAACATGTTGTTAATGTATTGTGTAATATCTCTCATCTTATTGATAACAATGTCAAACCTATTAGAGATTGTGTCAATGAATTAGGTTTCATTACACCTACCACTAGTGTGGAGACTTTGATTCCTATTCCTACTTTAATACCTAATGTGCCCACTTATGCTCCATGTCTCATAACTACTTCCATTCAAAACATCGATCTTAGACATGTTATCATTCCTAATCCTATTATTCACCCTCCTTCAAGTGTTCCATATGTTTCTTTACCTTCATCTCTACACACTTACATAGTGTTCCATTTTCATATTCCTTCTATTTCCTGTAATAGTCCAAACCTTTCACACATATCTCCTACCACTCTTTCTACCAAATCCACTATCAATAGATTGTCTCAAACCGTTCCATCTTTGAAAAAAAAAATTTGTTTATGGCTCAATCCAAGTTTAACACTACTACTTGTGATATTTCTAGTCTTTTGTCCTTAGACATCATTCATTCCATTATCCCTCAATACATGGAAATTCCTCATTCAAAAACTTACAATGATAAAGGTGATCCTTTGAATCATGTTAAAATCTTTCAAACATTGTGTAGTGATTTCTGTCATGATCATAGGTTCATGGCTAAATTTTTTATAATAACCTTTCGAGACAAAGACTTGCAATGGTATTGTTATTTTCCTCCTTATTCCATTGACTTTTTGAAAAATATGCAAATGCTTTCACCCAATAGTTTCACAACAACATTGGTCCAAAATTTCTTTGACTAATTTGATGCATTGTACATAAGGTGTTAAAGAAAAAGTGATTGATTTCATTGGTAGATTTAAGAATTTTCATGTTCAAATTTCTTATCCTATGTTTGATATTGATATTCAATGTATTTTCGTTGCTAATTTATAAAAAGACATTAGAGATAAGATATTTCTTTCTAAATTCACTTCTTTCATTCAATTGTGTGTAGTTATTCATAATTATCAACTTCGAGTCAATTTGAGAGAACCACTCCAATGGCTCCAGTTGATAAGAGTGATTTTGTATCCTAATCCTTTCAAAAGTTTCAAAAATAAAAGGGTTTCATCAAGATCAATAATTCATTAAAAAACATTGATGAGCAAGTGGCAGTAGCATTCAAAGGTGTGGCTCCTTTTTAATTTGTTTTTAGACATTCTCATAATTTTACACCTCTTTCTAAATCTTTATATAATGTGATGTTGAAGTTGATTAATGCTAATATTTTAGTACTTCCTTCTATTAAACTAATTGACACATCCAAACATTTTCGTAAATCCTTTGATCACAAATTTTTTTGTCAACACCATTGTCAACCTGGCCTTGATATTGAGAAGTTTTTCCATTTGAAATTTGTTATTCAAGGACTCATTGATTCTAATTTTGTATGTATTGAGGCTATTAATGATTAAGGAAACAAGTTGGTAGAACCTTCCAACTAAAAATTGAAAATCTATACCAACCCTTTACCTTCTCATTCAACCAATATCATTGAGTCTATTGAGTCTTTACCTTCTTCCTCCACCCATGTGGTTGACTACAACATTGTGTGTACTGATTCCAACAATGTTGTCAACCTTATTGGTCACTTGAACTCAAACCCAAACCTAAACCCAAGATTTGCATTATATTTGATCCTAAAGAGGTGATTAAAGCACTTGATAGTCCTCTTTACATTTAGAAAAGGTTAAGGGTCTCTTTTATCATGTTGTCCTTATAGATCCTACTTGCATAGTGAATGTTATAATTGAAGAACATATTTACACTAGACAATTACAACAAGATTTATATGACAAAACTGATGTGATGATTAAAAATGTCATCGGTTTCACTTATCCTACCCAAGGTTCCATTACTTTTCTCATAGAAATTGGTGGTAAAAACCTTAGATTTAACCTTTGTGGTCATCCCAACTTCTGATCATTTTCAAGTTAGACTTGGTCTTTCTTGACTCACCTCCATTAAATTCGTAGTCTCTCCTATCCATAAGTATTTGAAATTTCCCCATAATGGCAAAATCATCACTGTTAAGCATAGTATCGATCATCCTTTAGCACATTGAGGGAACTTTGACCTTGAATTTTTTTGGCCTTCCATGCCTCAACCAATCCAACCTCGTAAAGACAACCATTTCCTATCCTATCAAAAATTCAAAATCCACAAAAATTGTGAGCTTATCAATTCTTCTCTGATAATTCCATCTCCTTGCCCTGGACCTAGACGTCTTCCTACACCTCCTATTTATGCTTTTGTTCCACCTCTTATATCCTATAAATTTTCTGCAGATGCTACCTCTCAACCTAGTGTGGTTCCTTTTGTTCTTCCATCTAAAGATTAAAATGACATGATGTTGATTGATTCTAAACCAAGTCAAATTTCAAGAAAAAATGTAGTCATTGTGCTCGTGATCATCGCCACACACATGATGCTAGAGCTCGTGAGCGTGCAATTTAAACACCCTTTCCTCCCCTAATAAATCTATTGATGCCTTGATTCCCTTTAACCAACCAATGCATAGCCCAAGGGAGGAAGTAAATTTGAAAAAGATGAAATGGAACAGATGTGATAATTCTATTTGTATCTTAGATTCTATTACAATTGATTTGGATTAAGAAGATACTCTTGATGGTGATGATTTCAATGTTTCTAATATAAATGATGATGTTCATGATAGTGATTATGTTGACATGTATGTGCTTATTGATGTTAATCATGATTTACCAGCTAGATTTACAAAATAATATCTCTTAATCCTAGTGACAAACAAAAGTGACTCATTCTTAGAGCATGGTCCTTGTTTGTAACTGCATATTGTTCCATCTTCTGTGATGTATGTTTCTCCTCTTCCATGTTCTCCACCTTCCCTAAATAATACCGACTAAGATGAAGGGGCGGGTAATATTCTTTATTAGCTTCTCTTGTAGGGTGGATCTCTTTGTGTTTTTTTATCGCAATGTGCTTCCCTCATGATGTGCTACTTTTTATATGTTTTGTTTAGATTTATTTAGATGACCCTTGTTGCTCTGTTAGCACAAGGTGATAAAGGAATCGACCTATTTTGACATTCCTCTATTTATATCTCATTTCTTCTATATGTCATTACATGTTATGTTTTAAACATTCTATTGTTCATAAATGTGCCTTTGTAACATGTTTGATTGGGGATGATGCAAAATTATAGCTACTTATTCTTGTTAGGAATAACAGTCCATAAGAAAAATGAGAGGGGGGGGGTGAATCAGTTGTAATCTAGATTATTAAACTTTATAATTTATAAACCAAATCTGCAAATGTAAATGATAACACAGTAATAGACAACACCATAACACAATATTTGTTGATGAGGAAACCCTGTTAAAGGTAAAACCTCGGTGGGAATTAACACCCACAAATAATGTACTGAGAGTACAGTATCCCTATTAAAAGCTATTAGCCCTGTTAGGATCTTATTACAACATTACAGTACACAGTCCCTGTTAGGAGACAGACCCTATTAGGAGTCAAAGAAAATAGTAGGCTCGCTACCAAGGCACACTACCCAAAGAAGGTTAAAGACACCCTCAAGGATTTATAATCCGAATCAAGTGTATAAGGCAAATACACATTCCAGTGAATTGTTTGATAGCAACTATCTTTGCTTGGTCAGTTCCAATGATGTATCAACTCTGCTTTGTATCCAGCAGTCAACAAGCTTCACAGCTTCCACACTTCTCTTTCTTTTCTCTATCACACTTCTTCACAAGAATTTATCTTTCATATATACCCTCTTACAATAATTCATTAGGTCGGCCAGTTAAGCTTTCCTAATACATAATTAACTAGGTCGGCCAATTGAGGCTTTCCATCATACAAATAATTACATAGCCCCTTGCTAAGATACACACGGTATCTATATCAAGTATACAACATTTACAATCCATTACATATACTTCTAGTTTCGCAATTCATGCTCACAATTAATTTCACACGCTACATGTCTGAAGTCGGATAGGAAATAGGTCTTCTCCAAAATGCACGTCATAGATGACATCATCAGTATCCAATCAACAATCTAACTCAACCCATTACTCTATCATATGTCGGTTGTCCATTTGTAAGCTCGCAAGTTCTGAAATATCTTCGCCAGAAAGATATACCTGAAACACAGAGACCTGCTCTGTCTAGAATCACAATTACAGTCCAGAAAACCAGTCTTCACTAAATCAACTGTAACATCCATAGTAGGTAACATAAAGTCAAGCAACCTTAGGGACAAGGTCAACACACATCCTTCTGCATAAGTCCAACTTTGATCATTTTGAATCATCCGTACAATATCCGTACACTTCATCCAGTTACGTAGCTAGTCTATCTTCTTCATAGAAATATATGTTGACATCAGTGACAAAACATGAATATCAACAGCATGATCAGTAACCAAAATTGATATTATCCAACAATTCTTTTTGGTCTTCATGATGTTGATTTAAAAAGACTCTTCTTCGCGTATCTTACATGTTATTCTTCTATTGTTCTTTTAGTTCTACTACCTTTGGGGAATAATGACTTTGATATGATTATGATATACATGAGTTATCATATAATCATACTAATCCCTGAGTTTGTAGATCCCTTTTGTTATATTTTTGTTATGTGTTCATTTCTCTTGGATTGTCCTTGTTTGGGGGCATCTCATAGTGGAAACATCTCTTGTGGGTGCATGTATGCTCTGTTAAAACTATTTCTCTCATTAAGGCATTTGTAATCACTCTAATGTGGGGAATACACTCAGCTCCTCATTTCACATTTACACACACACACACACACACAATGATTCAATACAATATCTCTTTTGGCAGATTTCTATCGAGACAATGTTTTCCTTGCATTCATCTTTACATTATCATACCCTTGTGCATTATTAAATGGATCCTTAGATTGATACTGCCTTCCTTCATTTGGTCCTTTGACTGACTGTTGTTATGGATCCCTTCGGAGATAATGATTTCCTTAGGACTAGTCACCTTTTCAGGATCCCTTAATGGAGACAGTGCTTTCCTTAAGGACCGATCCACTTTGTTTTGATGGGTTGAATAGCATAACAAAACTTTCTAGACTATCAATGTCATATTTTGTACCAGGTTTTTCTCTTTACATGATCCATAGTAAGGCAATCTCTCTCTCTCTCTCTCTCTTAGTTTTGGATTTGATAAAGACTTAACTCACATAGGGGCTTGATGTTTCTTTGTCTCCTTGACCTTGATAAGATTGTTCTTATGTATTAATCTACTTTACCATAAGCATGAGTTTGTCTCATACTCCCAAAAGTGGGGGCTAGATGTATCATCCTAAACAGTTAGCACCCATAATTGGATGTCGTATTAGGCCCCATTTTGGTGATTTTGAGCTATGATGTTCGCCATGCTTGATCCTAGAAACCTGATTGTTCTTTTCCTACATCTACTCTATCATCTCGGCACCCAATACAAATTTGGGTTGATTTTTCTAGGTACATAACGCTATTAATGTTATGTACCTAGTTGTTTTGGCTCAAATTTAGGTCAAAGCCCTATGTTGGGTTTCTAGTGGAAAATGAGATCTCGTGGTCACTCTGGCTTATTTTTGAATCCCAAAATATAAGATGGAGTATATAAACACTCTATATCTCCTCATTTTGGTAACAATAATCAAGATCCATTACTATTCTCAAGAATTCAAGCGATTAGATTCAAGATTTGAAGGGAAGCATCCAAGATCTATTTTTTCTTTAAGTATTCAAGGAAAATTGAAGGCAACCTTCTCCATTGTAGCAAACTTCTCTCCCATGAAGACCAAGTAGAGGATTCCACAATCAAGCAAGGATATCTTTCCTTCCATCTTGATACTTTTCTCCTTCATTTCAAGTGATTATCAAGCATATCTACATTCAAGATATAGGAGTGGTGTTCATAGATCCATGCCTTTATGAAGGCATCCTTGATTCCTTTCTACATTCCAAGGTCAACACCTTCAATTCAAGAAATATTCAAGCGTCTTCATGAATATGAAAATTTCCTAAATCTGTTCATGAGGGACGTTTATGCAAGGTGAATCAAACATTTACCTTTCTACATACATTTCCTTATGTAATTTACTTTCATTTTTAAGGATGATTCCTAAACGAGGGTTTGCCCAAGGCAAACCCCTTTTAATCAACCTTATCCCCATTTTTTGTGTAGGAATAGGTTATGAGTTGTTGGAACTTTTTCAGGATGATTAGGAATAATCAGAGAGACCTTAAAAAATTCAGTCAAAAGTACCATTTACAAAGTGAAAAAGACGTTATGTACCTAGGTACAAAATGAAAAAGACATTATGTACACTAAAACTTTAGCCTAAATTGAAATCACGGGTCAATACAATAGTTTGGACTCCAATTTAGTACATTTCTGGTTTCTGGAAATTAGTTATCAGTCTATAATTTATAGATCTATCTATATTTTCATACTTAGCTTCCTTCATTCAATGATCTTTTCATTTTCCCTCTTTTCAGTTTACAATTTACATATTTAGAGAATGATCATTGACCCATTAAGTTCTTAGGACCTTCCTTTTTCTATTGGGACATCTTCCTTCTGAATGTGAAAGTTTGAAAATGAGGAGTAATATACCCCTTTGCATTGCTTCCCTTTTATCATTATGCACCAACCAAAGAAAGGGGTTTGGTAATCCAGTGAGCAAGTTTTTTCTCTATCTAGGCTAGCACCACATCCATAGGTCAAAAAAATAACCCTAGAAAGAAAAAGGGATTCCCAAGAATCTAAAAATATTTCCATGTTGAATCCACTTCCACCCATACTGGAGAATCCAGGATGGAAAGATTGCCTGTAGCACTGGGTTTTGTGTCATTGAATCGCCAACCCAAAAGCTTGATAGAAAGTCTTAAGTAATTGTAGAGCAACCTAAACATTATCTTGATCCTCAATCATCATGAGGAAAGATTCATCAGAGAAATGGCCATTGACTAGTTGAGAAGGTGACTCAGACAAGGAAATTCCCTTGACACAACACACTGAAATAACAAAGGCCAAAAGATAGTTGAATCCTTCAGTAACCAGAACAAAAGAGAAGGGGGCAATGGACAAACTGGAAGAATAGATCTAAAGAGGCCAAAAGCATTGGATTGTCACCCATTAATGGTGATACAATCCAAGGCATCTCCAAAACACATCTGCACATATTGAATGAAGCAGGAACATCACCAGAATGAAATGACACTCAATACAATCATAAGCATTGGCAAAGTCATTTTTTACATAAAAAATGCATTCTTCTTCGAGTGACGAGCCTATTCCATGCCTAATCACATAAAAATAATATTATCAAGGATGAATTTCAACATAATAAATCCAATGTGTTTTGGATGAATATTTTAAAGAAGGAGATGGTGAATCTTGAGCGCTAGGGATTTGGAAATGATCTTGTAAGAAACGTTGAGTAAAGTTATGTGTCGCCTACTACCCCAGCTTAAGGAATAAATTTTATGTTCTCTTTATTGATTAGCTGACCCAAAGATTGAGAGTGAAAAGCCTCCAAGTAGACCTTATGAAGGTTTGGACCAACACAAGGCTACAAGGCTTGGTAAAATTCACATGGGAAACCATCACAACCAAGATATTTTCCATTTTCCATGGAAGAAACAACTTCTTTAAGATCCTCAAGGGCTAGAAAATGATCAAAAAATACCTTCTGAGAATCTAAGAGATGAGAAGGAACAAATGCAAGGAAATCCTTGAAGGCTTGTTCTCTGGCAGGGGAATTTCCCTACATAATGAACACCTTCAAATAATGCCTGAAAAAGCTTGAAGAATCTTTGGTAGCTTAGAGAGCACTAACTGACCTTCTTTGATGTATTTGATACCAAGGGAGGAATGATAATCTCTAAGTGCAAGAAAAAACTCTTTAGAAGATTGGTCACCCACCTTAAGCTAATGAAGTCTGGCCTTGATCTGGGCTCCTCTGGCAACATGATGGTCTGCAATTTTCTTTTGGTGGTGGAGTTGAGCAACCCTTACTCGCAAGTCAAGGAAAAATCAGTTTGAAGCCAAATCTTCATAAGCAACACTGTATTAATCTTTAGTGGTCACATCATAGGATCATTGGTATTACATGGCTAGTTGTCTGCCATAAATGCAAAGAAACCACAAAGTGCAAGAAATGACATCACTCAACCACACAATCCAGCCAGTTGGCTGAGTGGTCCTACGCTCAAGATTCCAAGCCCTTTGAATGTGGGCCATCGTGGGTTGATGATTCAACAATGATGTATTAAAAAAAATTACATTTCAGAGGGACATATATGAATTGTGTATCATTCAATGCTAAACTTGATGGGGCATGGGTCTGAAAAAGTGACCTCAAAAAGTGGTAAAACTTCAAATTCTTAATTTTATCCAAATAAAAATAAATGAGCTGAGATCATGGCACAATCTAGCCTCTTAAAAATTATATCAGGACTAGCTCTGAAATTACACTAGGTGTGCTAGATACAATGAGAATGATGGAAATTGATATTTGGGTCGAAAATGCCTAATTTATTACGCATGTGAAACTAGGTCTCACATTCTCCAACTATCCATTGAAAATGTAGAATGCCTTCTTTGTTAGAAGCCACCTTGAACATATTGAAATCCACACACATAAGCCAAGTTGCAAGTGGAAATGAATCAGCTACCCATCGCTACAGCTGAGATCTTTCAACAACATCATTGGGAGCATAAACATTAATGATCTCAAAAGAATTATTGTCGACTGACATGAAGACCCAAAAAATTCTCTACATTGGATTTGACCCATGATCAACAATAGAAGAATGTCATCAAGGAGAAATGAGAGTAAAAACTCCTCCTCTACCAACTTCATGTTGAGAAGCAAAAATAGGGCTATTCGGCCAAATAACACAACATGCACCAATTAACATGAACCCTGCAATTTCAATTTTTTGAAAACAAAAAACATTAATACTAGAATAGCTTTGGAAAGTATACCTAATAGAATACTTCCTAGTGAGGCCAGTTAGACCTTGTACATTCTATGAGATGTAATTCATGAGTCAAACTCCTAGATATCATCCTCATCCCCAAGAGAGGAGAAACTATTTTGCATAAAATCTGAGGCTGGTCAAAAACTAGGGTAAGATTCCCCTAAAATCACCTGGCATTTTTCTTGACCTCCATCACAAAAATCTTGTGACCTCGAAGGGCTGCAAGGGCGGCGTAAAGAAGAGGATTGAGTAGAAACCACTAAAGCGGCTTTAGGAGTGTGAACCCACACCAAATGAGAGCCATTCTCAACTACATTTTTCCCTTGAACCTCATGGTTTGAAAGCCCAGAGTCGGCTTGATACTTTTTTTGTGGCTTAGGATTGGTCATTTCTTATACTGGCAGTTGTAAAGTGGCCGCATTTGGATTCTTCTGGGCAAAAGGCAAGGTGTATTTACCTTTGTGAGCGAGCATAGTCCATCATTCATATCTTTTAGCACTCTTAAAAGATCAAGGAGGAGCTATCTCCTTTTGTGGAGACTTCGTCTTGGGAGCAACAAGATGATAATCCTCAATCTTATGCTCAAAGTATTGACATCGATAGTAGGTGTTAGGAAAATTCAAATAAAGAAAGTTCGTTGAGAGAAACATTGGCCACCCACCTGAATATAAATGGTCTCTTTGAGGTCGCAAGATAAATCGACTTCAACACAAACCCTTTTTTGGGGACGAGCATGAACAAAATGATCTGGCTCCATGCAAACCACTATGCCAAGGGTTTGGGAAATAATTTGCAGGAACAACCAATAAGGCAAGGGTAAACCCAGAAACTCTATCCAAATGGGTACTTTAATATTTTTCATCCGAGACAGTAAAGTCTTGTGACCATGCTTGGAATACCAGCAAGGAAAAGCAAACAAACTAGGGCCATTTCTGAGGATACCCTCAACATGGGAGGGGTTAGAAAATAGGAACAAAAAGAAATCCTTGGTGAGATTCTAGATGCCATCTAGCCAGACCCTATGAGGAGCTAAGGCTTCGACAACTCAATAACAAAACACGCTTTCAGGTGGAACCCTCCCCACAAAATATTCAATCAAAGTATACTTTTCTATCCAATCATAGGTGCTATCAGAATCTTACAAAGGAAAAACAACATCAAGAGTACTTGAGGTCATACCTCGTCAAACACCTTCAGAATGAATTTGTGAAGTCGTTTGTTCGAAGGTGCCATGATCATTCGTCGCCAAAACTCCAAAGCCAGCATCAACTATTGGGCTAAAGTTGGTCGGAGCCATTACAAAACTAAAAGTATCGCAATAAATGTGGTAATGACAAAGCAAAATGCAAAATTCAGATAGATATTACGACAACCAAAGCCAAAACCCTAGCCATGGAGTATTTTAAAACATGATTAGGGAATAGGAGCCTATATCTACATAAAATCCAATACATCTTGTCCCCTTAGTTACTTTGATCTATAAAAAAATATAAATACAATAAAAAAAATTATATAAGTCAAAATAAAATAATGAACAAATTTTTAATATAAATATATTTAAAATATTCATATTAAATCATTAATATTTTGATATTTAGAAATGTGTTTTATTTTCCTTTAAATATGCATTTATTCAATTGTATTTAAAGAAGTAAACATTCCTTTTTTTTTTAAAAGGATAGAAGAAGATAAACGTTGAAAGGAATATATTTAATAAGTTCTAAAAGCATATATGTTATAAAAAATATTAAAAAAAGAAAAAAAAAGAAAAAAAAAAAAGGGAAACAACGAAAAATTAAAGCAAGTGAGACAGAATTAAAAACAAAACCTTCAAAGTCAAGTGAAGTTTATTGGTGAGAGATTTGATTCATTTGACAATGGCGGATTAAACTATGTACGCTTGTATGTATTTTTTTAAAAAATTGTACTCTAGATATGCAATGTAGAAAATCAATTTCAATATTTTATTTTTCAATCATTTGTGTTTTGTGTTTATTATGTCAAGTAAATTTTGAATAATATTTTATTAACTCAAATTGACTTAATAGAATATTTAATAATTTTAAATTTTTTACATGTATGTTATATATATATATAAAGAGAGGGGGTCTTGAACCCGAGACCTATATGGGAGTAAACCCATAACCCAAACCAAAGTGGCTACCTATGTAGCCTAATTTTAAATTTATTTATTATTTATAGTCAAAATAAAAATATATATAGATTTTTTTTTACTTATTTTTTTAATTATTAAAAATAAAATGAATAGCTTATATGCTTCTTCTTTTATTTCTCTAAGCCTAATTAAATTTTATTTTGTAGATATTAATATTTTCTAGATCAAAACATTTTTATCTTTTTTATATTACATTTTTTTAACTAGTATTTGTTATTTTGAAAAGGTAATAAATATTCTATATATGTATAAATTTGCTTTCTAAAACTACTATTCTTTATAAATTATTTTATCTTTAAATTTTTAATTATTTTAAATAAATATATATTTAAAATAAAATAGATATTAAATAAATTAATCACTTCATTTTTCTTATTTTACTTTTTATAAAATAAAATATTTTGCAAAAAGACATTTGACTTAATGACAAAGTCTATATCATAAAAATGTAAATATTATTAAGTTCAAATCTCCTACAACAAAAACAAAAACAAGCAAACAAACAATACAATACAAACAATAGACCTTATTAAAAATATTAAAATATAAAATAAAGGTAATCTTAATATTATTTTAAAGTCAAATGATTCCCGCCAACGTGGAATATTTGAAAATGAAATCAGATTAGCGTCGCAGATATAGGGGACACTAAAATTAAGAGGGACAACTAATAAGCCGATCATGTCAGTTTCATAAGCCATTATCCATTTATTTATTACAATTGAAAGAGTCTTATGTAAACTACAAAACAAAACATATATATTTAAGATAAAACCAAGGAATGCGTGAATTGTAATTATCTGTCACGCTAACGGTCGCTTGGTGGGCCACCCCCAATGCTAATTCACACTTCAAACTATATTTTCATCATAGTCTTGGTATGAAGTCAAGTTAAAGTTGTTGATGAAACATTAAAAACAGTGTTCAAGTGGAAGTGTAAATTAGTATAGGAAATGAAGTTCCAAGTTGGCAGGCATTATCAAACTAGATTTAGAAGAATTAAATAAAGTAAAGAAAATGCAAAGTTAGCGGTATATTATCAATCCCCACATGCACCTTAACTTCAGAGTTTCTTCATTAGCTGTGAACACCTCTAGACTGAGGTGACAGATTTATCCAATCCGTGAATGGAGGCTTGCTTTTAGTGTTACCAGTTGTTATTAGAGTGTGGATAAGGTGAAACTTATTAAAAAATTCCGGAATAGGTTTTACTTGGCCTCCTATTGGATTGCGTGCTATAAAAATAGAAAAGATCGAGCCATAAATCCATTGCAGAGGAAGCATTTCGTCTGGGCAGGAGCAGATCGTAGAAGAAGAAATTTGAAGTTTTTCATGCTCTGAGGATTCCGATTCTGGTGTTCAATTCGGCAATGGCGGGAGGAATTATTGCCCCAGCAGGGGCCCAAGGCAACTATCCAGGAAAGATGACCACTTTCGTTTTCATTACATGCATTGTTTCTGCTACAGGAGGTCTCATCTTCGGCTATGATATTGGAGTTTCCGGTAAGAAATAATGGTGTTTGAGCATGGATTTATTATGTTTACAGGCTAGGGATGAAGGGAAACTAATGTTCTAATATTCCTTTGTGATTTGCAGGAGGAGTAACTTCTATGGATCCTTTCTTGAAGAAGTTTTTTCCGGGAGTTTTCAGGAAGATGAAGGATGCCCACCAGAACGAGTACTGTAAATTTGACAGTCAGTTGCTGACGACTTTCACTTCGTCCTTGTATGTAGCCGGTTTGATCGCATCATTTTTTGCCTCGGTTACTACTCGGGTATTTGGACGGAAGCCTTCTATGCTCATGGGAGGAGGTTTTTTCTTGGTTGGAGCCGCCATTAATGGTTTTGCTGTCAATGTGGCCATGCTTATCATCGGTCGCATCTTGCTGGGTGTTGGAGTTGGCTTTGCTAATCAGGTCAGTTTCTACCCAATTTGGCATGATGCACCTCCTCAATTGCTTTGATTTCCGGTATTATTTTGATTCTGTCACTGCTGCATAGTTATACTCTTTCTTATGTAAGTTAATAATTTTCTGTGCCCATTTGCTGTTCCATCCTCTAGGTAATAGGATTTGCATCTTCTAGCATGTCTATTTAACCACTTCTATCTTTGATTCTGTGTATTTCATTCTCTTCCTTTGCTATGCTCAATTGTATCGATTTTTGACCTTATGGCGTATTTTCATCCTTTTCATTCTGATGTATTTTCAGAATTTGCTGTGCCCATTTGCTGTTTCATCCTCTAGGTTACAGGATTTTCATCTTCCAGCATGTCTATTTAACAGCTTCTATCTTGATTCTGTG
>MU227555.1:5001077-5022911 GCA_018584345.1 Thuja plicata | reverse complement strand
CTTCCAGCATGTCTATTTAACAGCTTCTATCTTGATTCTGTGTATTTCCTCCTCGTCCTTTGCTATGCTCAATTGTATTGATTTTTGACCTAATGGCATATTTTCATCCTTTTTCATTGTAGCCTCTATTTCCTCCTAGACAATGCCCAATTGTATCGATTTAAGCTTTTGATGTAGTAGTAGGTTGTGCGTCTGTTTGATTGGTATTAATTTAAGATTTATACTGTGGAATGATCTGATTGATCAAACTATCATTCCACTGTTAAAAGGGTAAAAAGGATACAATTGTGCCCAATATCATTCTATGGATCTAATTGATCGTAGTTTATTTGACTGGTAAGAAGCAAAATTGTGGAGGAGATCATTCTACTAATTTGATTGATCTCATGCAATGTGGTGTGCCTAATAGCATGGGGCTGTTTAGTTGTTACTGAAGAAACCCTGTTTAAGAATATGGCTAGAAAGTTGACTCTCAAGTAGGATTTCCAATGCTATTTCTTTTCTTTATTTTCATTGGTATGTTTAATTCTCTGTTTTTGACTAATCTGTTGTGGTTTCTGTAAATTTGTGAATGCAGTCGGTTCCCCTGTATCTGTCTGAAATGGCGCCTCCCAGACTGAGAGGAGGGCTGAACATGTGCTTCCAGTTGTTCATCACGATCGGCATCCTGGCAGCCAATCTGATAAATTACGGCACTCAGAAGATCAAAGGCGGATGGGGTTGGAGAGTATCTTTGGCTCTTGCAGCAGTTCCTGCCATTATAATGACAGTAGGGTCATTGGG
Source organism: Thuja plicata (assembly GCA_018584345.1). Taxonomy (NCBI): domain Eukaryota; kingdom Viridiplantae; phylum Streptophyta; class Pinopsida; order Cupressales; family Cupressaceae; genus Thuja; species Thuja plicata. The sequence goes on along the minus strand of MU227555.1, from coordinate 5,022,128 downwards.
TTTACCAGATACCCCCAATAGTTTGATCGAAAGAGGGCATCATGAGAAGGCCAAAACCATGTTAGAGAAGATCCGAGGCACCCACGAAATTGATGCTGAGTATAATGACTTGGTGGAGGCCAGCGAAGCTTCCAAGGCGGTGAAACACCCATTCAGGAACATATTGCAGAGGAAATACAGGCCTCATCTGGTCATGGCCATCGCCATTCCTTTCTTCCAGCAGCTCACAGGGATTAATGTCATCATGTTCTATGCCCCTGTTCTCTTTAAAACCATCGGCTTCGGTAGCAATGCTTCCTTGCTTTCTGCTGTCATAACAGGGCTTGTCAATGTGCTTGCTACGTTTGTTTCCATTCTTAGCGTTGACAAGGTTGGCAGAAAATTTCTCTTCTTGGAGGGAGGAATTCAAATGTTCATCTCTCAGGTAATGTAATTAATTTCGGATCAATCAGCTGTGTGCATTTGGTGAATTTGGGTTTAATTTGCTCAGTGTGTATTTGGTAAATTTAGGATTAACTGGCTCACTATGTGTTTGTTGACCTGTCATTTTACAGATTTTCTTACAGTTTTCTGATTCTGACATTTAGGGTTCTAAGTTTAGGGGTTTTCAATTCTTTTATTGCTTCAAATTTTTCCACTCTTACTAGATCTCCAGGGAATTTAATACTAAGATAAGTGCACAATTTTCAAGTTTCTAAAAGTCATCACAGGGATTTCGTCTCCAGGTCCTCTATTTTACCATTTCACTTTTGACTGCTAGAATGAATGAATGATAGATTTTTAAGGAGTCTGTAAAGCTGTAGTAGCCTATGGGACCTATGAACAGCACACATTTCAGAACATGATATCAAAGTCTTAAATAATTTGTACTTTCTTTTTTAGATCTGTCTTTCCACAGTGAATTTTAATCAAATAGGTTTACTGTTTTGTCCATATCTAAATTGTCTGTTTTCTAAATAACCACATAGTTGGTATCTAAATTGTCTGTTTTCTAAACAACCACATAGTTGGTATCTAAATTGTCTGTTTTCTAAACAACCACATAGTTGGTATGAATGTGACTGTATGCTGAGCACTCTATGACAAAATGTGGCTCTGTCTCTACTATTCTTATGTTGCAAAACATACTTATTCTGTTTTCTTATTATTCTTTTAAATATCATCCATTTATCTGTTTCACACCTCAATATTGATGATATGAAGTTACTGCAAAATTTTATGGTTAAAAATAGAGAGATTTTGTTAGGAATGTTTTTTTCCCCATAGGATCATAATTGAATGTTCTATGAAGGCCTACCAAAGCTTCTTTTATCTTGTTCTGCCAATAAAGCTATCAGTGCCAGTCTCTTTGTAATGAAGACTTTTTAGTAGACTTCAATTTCAAAAAAGACCCCTGCAAAGTTAATTGTTTGGTGTAAAATGCAAATGCTTTTCAATTTAGACTCAATTGAGATTTATATCAGGACAAATTCTCTAATTGGGGCTACAAATTGGGATGAATTCTTTAATTTGTTTATGTGCAGGTTATCATTGCAATACTTCTTGGAAAGGAATTTGGATCCAGTGGAGAGGGAAACCTGAGCAAGGGAATAGCCATATTGGTGGTGGTCTTAGTGTGCGTTTATGTTTCAGCTTTTGCATGGTCATGGGGGCCTCTTGGATGGTTGGTTCCTAGTGAAATTTTCCCCTTGGAAATCCGATCGGCAGGGCAGAGCATTAATGTTTCTGTCAATCTTCTCTTCACTTTCGCCATTGCCCAAGCCTTTTTACCCATGCTCTGCCATTTTAAGTTTGGATTGTTCCTTTTCTTCGCTGGATGGGTTGTGATCATGACCTTTTTTGTTCAAATATTCCTGCCAGAGACCAAGGGAATACCAATCGAAGAGATGCCCCTTGCTTGGAAGGCACACTGGTACTGGGGAAGATTCATCCCTGAAGATTACAGACCCGATGTAGAGCTTGCTAAAGCCAACAAGATGTAATCATATTTTCATTTCTGCTATTCACATGCCCTGCCCTGCCTACTGTTTTGAATACTAGATAATGTGTATTTCTCAAGTACAGCGAGTTCTGCACAAGTTGTTGCCTTCTTTGGTTATTCAGATTATTTGTAAAGAAGTTCGAATTCGTGCCAAGCATTTATTGAAATGTAGTTATGCTTATTGTGTAATGAAAAGATTGTTTATGATTTTCAATCATGTTAATACCATGTGCTTAATTTTCAATCCTGTTAATACCATTGCTAATTTGATTTCAAGATTGTTTATGATAGTCAGTTGTGTTGAGTGTTGACAATAATTGGTTGTGATCACTTGATTATTCATAGGACACAATGAGACATCTTGTAATTCTCGTCCATCTTGAGATTCCCGTCCATCTTGAGTTTTGCTCCCACAATGAGACATCTTGTAATTCTCGTCCATCTTGAGTTTTCCTCCCAAATCCTTTTCTAAGAATGTTTATTGTTCATAAATTGAATGCCCTAAACATCACTTTTAAAGGCTAGAGTTTGGAGTTTTCTATAAAAGATGATATGTATATGTGTTGTAATGAAAGTTAAAAAATTTAGAATTTGACTATGTTAAAATTTATATAATTTATATAAAATTTGAAGAGAATAATGAAAAAAAATAACAAAGTTATTTTTTAATAAGAATTGTGGATCAAGCAATAGAGGTTTATCTTGACTATTAGGTAGGTATTGAGTATCTAACATATTTTCAATATTAGTTTGTTTGTCATCATTAGGAGATTGAGTATTATTCTTGGTAGGAGAATATTTAAAGAAAGATGAGGGAACTTATTGCTATATGGCTAACTAGAAGCGCATTGTTATGAGTCTAATAAGGAACTATGAATGAATGAGAATATTGGGACAAATCATGAGCACTATGATCATAGGCTCTGTGTTGAGGTGGTTGAGAAACACGGGGATGTTGAGATGTCGATGAGAGTGTTGGGACCAATAATGAGAATTATAGCCCCAAGCTTTAAATATGTCCATACCAATGCCCTTGATGAGTTGATTGATACCTATTGGAAGGAACATTTGATGGAACATTAGCAACCATACACATGAATTGTCTTAATAGCTGAGAAGTAGTTTGAATGAGTGTAAACAAAACAACTAGAAAAGAGAACAAAATTTCCCTTTCTAAATATTGAACATGGTTTCACTTTGAAGAAAGAAAAAATTATCTTTCCAAATATATGAACATGATTTCCACTTTGAAAATATGTCATATCTAGCTAAATTTTGTAGGAATTATAGGCCAATGAATTGGTATGTTTAGATTACCTTGTAGCTAGTTTATTACTTTATTACATTTGTGTGTACTAGGATTAGTAGACATCAACTAAGTCACATAATGTGCATGATTTTATTTGACTTGTAGTTTCATAGTTTAATATAAGTTGCACATGCACTTACTCCTTTATCCTATATTGGTTGTATATTCACATCTTTTGGTCGTGTATCATATGCATACCCACATCTTTCTCTCATACATGAGTAATTGCATCTATAATCTAATGGATTAGTCATATTTTACATATTCAATCTTTGATTATCATAAGTAATTTGACTTTTGTGGCTTGATCTTATCATCAAATTTTGGGAGGTTTTATTGATCAACAACTATTTCACAATCCCCTAGAAGAAGCATCTTCCAATAATGATAAAAAAATTGTATACCTTTACAATTTTGTATTGAATTTTATACTCACTTTAGTGTCCATCTCCCTTAGAGTATTTTTAGGTCCACTTAACCCTTTACTTAGTCTCCCCTATTATGTTTTTAGATCCACTCAAGCCTTTCCTTTTTTCTACCCATTGTGTCAATGCCTTTGTAAGTTCTTTTTACCAAAATTAATTTTATCATCTCATGATATTTTATGACCTCCTTGGTAATCTTAAATGACTTGACGAGCCACATAAATTTATCGTGTACTCTACTACGTATATACCTAATCCATTCATCCTCGTCAATCAATGGAAAGCTAGCGAATTTATCAAACTTCTTATCTTCTAGGGTTTTGAATTCTGCCTTCAATCTATGATCCCCTCCTATAAGTTTTTCATTGTACAATTCCTTCATTTGATCAGTGCCTAGGTCATCCAAATTGGCATGAATGTATATCCTAACAATCTCAACATGCAAAACCCCATATGACACATTTGAAAATGCACCCTTCAGATCGACTTCCACCGACTTAAATGGATGTTTCTTGAATTTTGGTCAGAGCATCTTGGTGATATCAATAATAATTGGAGTATTCATTTTAATATCATTGGAGTATTCATTGCAAAGGATTGGAAATTGCAGAGATACACACATATAAATACCTTTCACCGAGCTAGGGTTTCCATGTGAAATGTCTTGAACAATTGCCTTGTCGCTTCGGTCTCAATGGAATTCGCTTGTAGAGCTCTTCTCTTATTTTCGTGAATGCAAAGTGACAAATGCAAATCACATATTTGCTTATGTTTTTTGCATACCTAACCTTTAGGTATCATTAATACTTCAAGCCCTAAGTGTTTTCAAATACCTAGTTCACTGCCTGGTTCACAGAGATCGGTTGCACACCTTCAAAACCTGGCAAATTCTTTTGGTAAAGACTTCAAAACGTTTGTGCCAACTAATTGCAACTTCTTCATGCCTCCCAGATTTAAGCATCAACGTGTACAGGGGGTTTCATAAGATTTTTCTTCTAAGCTCCCCCTAGGCCAAAGGCCTAAACTCAATTCTCTAAGGATTTGTTAGCACCATATTTAGATGTGGACCATTCAGTTGTGTTCTTATCATTATTCTCCACCCATGTCTGCCTCATTGCTTCTGAATCTCTTCAACATTCTCTTTTTCTTTTCCTTTGTCCTTTCCTGGCTTATTTATGCTCATGTCTACTAGACCTCTCTTATTCACATTGTTAATCATGCAATGCCTTGCAATATGACCAGATCTATTGCATTTGTAGCATACACCATTCCTTTGCTCATTTTTGTGTTCATTTGGTTTCTTCTTGTTCCATACTGCTTCGCAATGTGTCCAAATCCATTGCATGCATAACACTTGATGTTACTTTTGTTAGAAGGGTTCTTCAAAATACTTTTGCATTCACTTGCTTTATGACCATGTTTATTGCACTTATAGCATTGACCAGAAAAAGATGCATTATTCTAACTTATCCTATTCCTACAATGCATGACTTTATGACCATTTTTTTTGTAGACAAAGCACTTACCATTGATTCTTTGAGCATAAGGTTGTCTTGTCAGTGGCTTCTTCTTCTTCTTCTTCTTCTTCTTCTTCTTCTTAGATCTAGGGTTTCCTTGAGTAGATCTAGAACATCCTCCTTTCTCAAATCAAAGACCACTCTTGTCATCTGAAATCATTTGACTTTCAAGTAATGAATCAATTTTGGTTAAGCCGATCATGAACTTTTCCTTGTAATCATTAGCAATCACAAGCTCATCTCTTAGTTCTTCCTCAATCTCCTTGGCTTCTTTCATATTAGCAACAAGTCTATTGCATTCATCAGATCTTTCCATTATGGACTAATTGAGATTCTCTTCATTCTTCTTCATGTCCTTAATCTCCTTGGTCATCCTCATCACTATAGATTCTATTTCATTTTTCATGATTGCATTCTCTCTCTTAAGCTTCTCACACTCTTCAATCTTTTCCTTCAAGTCTTGACTCAATTGTTCATCATCTGAGCTTTCACTATCCTTTTATTATAACTGGTCGCAAAGTTCCCTTCTCTTCATCTTTGCTTGCTTCAACTATGTTTTAAATGAATTGATGAAGATTCCAGCTTCTCTGAGATTTCTTTGCAACTCCAAAACTTCATCCTTAGAATGATCAAGATCATCCAATGCAACTATAAGTTGTTCTAGCACACCTGAATCCATCCTTCTTGCCTGGATCACCCTCAACCTGTTAGGTTTCCTCTAAGGGACCATATCTTTGATACCAATTTTTGGAAGGAGTGAACATGAATGGGGGGGGGGGGGGTTAATCGNCCATATCTTTGATACCAATTTTTGGAAGGAGTGAACATGAATGGGGGGGGGGGGAGTTAATCGGTGTTCTACAAATTTTAACTTTAATATTCATATTCAAAAATGACTTATTGCATGAAAAGAAAAGTAAAGTGCAAGAACATAAAGCATATAAGAATCACACCCTAATTTACAATGACACATTTAGCCCCCACTTTAGCAGTAGTATGAACCACCATTCCTACTCTCAATAAAGTAGAATATGGCATCAAAACAAGTTCAACAATGTATTAAAGATACAATTATCACAAAGCCCCTAAATGACTTAAGATATTATCAATATAATAGAAAGACAAAGGGAAAAACATGTGAAATAGAAAGAGTAAGGCATAAATATGTTGGCCTAGTAAGGTTATGTTTATTATGAATCATGTATAGAGTTGGTGCAAAGTAGAATTGAATGGTCTATAAATTTGTGTTATGCTAGTCAACTTATCTTGAAAGAATTGGTGCAAAGGATAACCAAACAAAGAATTGTTAATAAGGAAATATGCAAAGACTATATTAAAAAGAAAAAGGCATAGTTTTCCAAGTAACCTAAAAAAAATTAATGCAAAAATTAATTTCAATGTGTGCATAAAATGTAATAAAGAGTGGAGTGTATGCCCCCACATTAAAGTGATTATGTACACCTTACCTGGAGTAATAGCTTTAAGGTAGAATACATGCATCCAAAATACAATTATATTGTCACTATGATATGCCCCCAAGAAAGGACACAAGTTCAATGGAGCATATGACAAAAAGAGAGAAAAAAGGGATCCTTTAACTAGGGTCTGTGTGTGCATTTGATAACTCATGTATATCAATTATATTGTCAATGAATTGATCTCATCCCCCAAAGGTAGTGGAACTACGAGCACAAAAGAAGAAGAGAACATAAGATGAATGAACAAAAGTATTTTTGGTTCAACATGGTAGAGACCAAAAAGAGATAGATCTTTATGCTTTGCATCATACCTAGTTGTACAATACAAAAGAAGATTTATGAAAAAAACACATGTATGACATAATGTAGATACGACATATAGAAGAATTGAGAGAAAAATAGAAGAATGTCATGAAATATTTGGTCCCTTTATCATCTTGTACCAATGGAGAACCAAGGTTCATCAGAATTGATATTAACATAACATAAATACATATTACGTACAAGTGAACACACAAAAGAATCTACTGCACAAGTGGAGCTAGTCAAGCATATTGTCTACCTCCCAATATTTCTTAGCATCACTTAGGGATGGGATTGTGGAAAAGATTCAAGAGGAGAAACAATGAGCATGGTACATATAGATATTGAAAGTTACAAACAAGGACCATGCTCCAATGATGAGTCACTTTTTCTGTCATTAGGAGCTAGGATTATTGTTTTGGAAAATCATGAAGAAAGCTCATGATTGATTTCAATAACCTCATAAATATCATCAAAATTATTAGAATAAAAATTATTTTTATCAGTAGTATTAGCATAAATATCTATAATATCATCCAAAATTAATCATAATATGATATTAAATGTGAAAAGAACAATGATTTTGTTTAGATAATTTTAACATTTTTTCAGATTTTCTTCCTCCCTTAGACTAGGAAAAGGTTGCTCAAATGGGATCACAACATCATTTGGTGTTTTTGGAGAGGAATTTTTTTGGGAATAAAGTTCACATGCCTTGGCATAACATATTCAACAGTAGTCATTAGCAATTTTTCTTGTGATATGGCTATAAATTTATGAAGGGTTAGGATCAATAGACATCAACTCCTCTTTTTCCTTTGTAGGAGGAATGGAAAGAACCTCACTAGGTTGAGTGATGCAATATGTTGGGCATTTGTAAGATATAAGAGGTGCAACTAAATCATGTATAGAATAAATAGAAAGTGTATGAAGGAATACAATTTTAGGATGAGGAGGTGGAATATCCTAGGTTTTCTCAAGGTTGATTTCATTGCATGCTTGAACTTTTGATAGGCTAGGAAAAGAGTTTCTTCTAGAGGTTTTAATGATTTAGGTATTCAAGGAAAAATATTGTTAGACATATTGAGATTTTTTCAGCATTCTTATCATTGATGTCAAAACCTCCATACCAATTCTTGGCAGTATCGGTTGGTTGTTGGCAGTTTCGATTGGACTAAGGGACCAAGATTTTATACCAATGATCTTCCAATCCTTATCAGATTCATAAGTTTAAAGAAAGGCACAAGGAAGTTAGTTAGGAATTGAAGGAATCAAAAGAAAAGGCAGCGGATCTAGAAAAGAAGATGAGTGGTCGTAAAAATATGAAGGAAATTAGCAAAGATGGGTTAAAATAGAAAACAGAAGGTTTGAAGAGGACTAGAGAGGAATAGAATCTCGCCATAGAAAAATGAAATAAATCTGAAGAGAATCTCAAGGACATCATCAAAATGAATTCAGAAGAAACTGAGAATTTGAGTCAAGAATTAGGGATGTTGAGATCTGAAGCTAAGGTTTGTGAGAGTAGTACTATTTGGACCATTTATTAGCCCTGAAGAAGAGCCACAAGGATTAAGAAGGATTAGGTTTTACCGATCAAATTTTAGATCTGAAGAACAAATTAAGTCAAGGAGAAGGAAGTTGAAGTTCAAGCAAAATTTAAGGTAGCAAGAAAGGTTAAAGTTTCGAATACATCTATAAGAAGGCCTCTAGTAAGGAAACCAAATACTAAAAGGTACTTATCTTTTAATAGTTATTGTTACATATGCAAAAATTTTGGTCATAAGGTTGTTGAATGTAAGATGGGAAAAGAATAAAAGGTTCAATACTTTAATTGTCATAAGGTTGGTCATAAAGTGAATCAATGCAGAAGTCAAGTTTCTAATATGGTTAAGAAAAGTGAATAAACAATATCTTTGATGGGAATTTTGTTGGAATAATATGCATATATGTGTTGTCATTTATTTTTTTTCATTGATGTCAACTTAGTTCTATGTTTGAGACAAATTTCCTATGATTTTCAATGAATTTTAGTTCAGTGTCGATAGTGTATTGGAGATCAATGTATGTGGATGTGTGTGTTGCGTTTTAGGATGTTTGTAGTTGATTATGTTCAAATTTTTGAGGTTCACATGAGAATTTGATTAATTTATGAGTTTTGATATTAAGATTGGTATTTTGGCATTAAGTAGTGACAGTGTGATGGGATTTGGATCCATAGTGCTCTGTATTATAATATTTTCATTTGTGGATTTGTGTAGCGTGTTTGGGACATTGATGTGTGTCCTCAATTTATTTGGTTCACGATTTAGAGGTTTACAAGCTATTTTTTCTTGTTTGACATAGGTCATTGTTGGTGTTTAGAGGTTTTGAATGATGATCCTTATGATTCCATTGACTTGAGTTAATGTGGATCCTCCTGTGGTAATTCACGATGCTTTTTGATGTTTCTAGATCATGCTCTTATTGTGTTTCTAGTTCACATTGATCGAGGTGATTGTGTTTGGCGATTTTCAGATGGTGAGTTTATATTATTCATGTTCTTGGACGAATTGATGATTGTAGCATGTTACAAATGATCAAGGTATAATTCTTGTAGGTGTTTCATGTTTGAGGCGTGCGATTTTGGTCTGAGCTATGTATTAGCCGACATTGTTTGGTTCACATTAAATATTGTATCATGTATGGGTATACTATTTTAATTTAGGTGGTGAGAGTTGAGTCAACCTTGTTTATTCTTTCAAGGTTGGTGATTTGATAAATGTAATTGTATTTATGTGTGGATCACGTGGAAGAGTGTACTAATGTGTGAATGTTGATTATATCTTTTGAAGGTAGAGATCTAGTGTGGAAAATAAAGGTGTGCTTCAATAGAACTTATCTAGGCATTGAAAAGATGCTAATGTACATTTTATGATCTGTGGATTGTTGTCCATATATCTATAAGGAAGTGAGCCTTCCCAGGACAGGAAGCCTTTTGTATTTGAGCAGTGAGATCTAGGCTGTGTGCCTGAATGCATGTGCATATCCATTGTAATACTCCTAACATGGTATAGTTATTTTAACAGAGTACATCATCTTATGGGTTAATCTCCACCGTGGGTTTTACCTTGACCGAATTTCTATGATAAAATATTGGTGTTATGTATTCTTTATGTGTTATGGATTTGTGCTTCATTATTCATTTATCAGATCTGATGTTAAGGTTAAAGTTTTGTTTAATTTGAGAATTTTTGGACACAACTGAGTCACCCCCACCCTTAGTTGTGTATTTTAATATTTCCATCAATTGGTATCAGAGATAGTTCCTGGTTGAGAAGCTTAATTGCTTGAGGTGATTTGGGATGGCATATTTTAAGAAGGATAGTCCAAGATTTGATGGTACAAATTATACTCTTTGGAAAGGTCACATGGAATGTCATTTGAGATGCATTGGTGAAGAATATTGGGAGATTACCAAGAGACAGTATGTTCTTCCTACAAATCTTGCTATTGCTACTCCTGATGGGAAGAAGATATTTGAATATAACAATAGAGCTAAGGAATCACTGCTGAGTGCCTTGACTGATACTGAGATGACAAATGATATGGAATTGAAGACTGCTCATGAGATCTGGAAAAATTTGGAAATATTGTATGAAGGTGATACTTATGTGAAGCTAGCAAAGTTGCAGAGCCTAAAAGGAAAGTATGATACATTAAGGATGAGTGAAGATGAGAACATTACTACTTACAAGTAGAAGATGAATGATCTTGTGTGTAGTATCAGATGTGTTGATGGACAGACAGATGAACAAGAGATTGTTGCTAAAGTGCTTAGATATTTACCCCATTCTTATAAACACTAGGTTGTTTCTATTAAGGAGATCATAACTATGACAAATGTGATAAGAGACATATTGATTGGTAAGGTTTTGGCTTTTAAAATAATTGAATTTGGTGATCCCCTTCGTAAAATTGAATCTGCATTCAAAGCTGCCATTTCTAAGAACAACAAAAGATATGATCTAGGAGAAATTTATACAAGAGTATCCATATATGCAAAAGATGTGGAAGATATTGAAGAAGAAGAGTGTAAGCTAGAAGAAAATGAAGCCCTTATTGCGAAGAGATTGCCTAAAGTTGTTGGTAAGTATGAAGGAAAATTGTTTCTTAAATATTTATTTCTTGTAAAATGATTAGTCATTTTGCTTCAAAATGTTTGAATAGAGATCCTAAGAATAAACCTAGGAAATTCTAACTGACATATCAAAAGAAATGTTACTATGTCGTTGATGAAGGTTTGATAGATGATGAATCCGATGAAGGTGGCTCAAAAGATTATGAATGGGTATTTATTTCTATCAAGGAAGAAAATGATCCTGATTCTACAAGTTGAATGAATGTGGAAAGAGCTTTGGCCGCACAAGTTGAGGAGAAAGATGAATGTGTGATTGACAACAGACGTTCACATAATATGACTAGAGATAAGAGCAATTTTGTGAGTTTGGAAAGGTATGATGGTGGTGTTGTAATATTTGGTGATGACACTCCTTGTCTGATCCATTGCAGAGGATCCATTACTCTTGATGGTAAGAATAATATTGATGTTGTCTTATATATTGAAGGACTTAAGCATAACTTTTTGAGTGTTGGACAGTTAGTTGACAAGGGCTATGATCTACAATTCAAGAATGGCAAATGTATAATATTGAGAAGTTTCAATATTGAGATTGCTTCAGGTACAAAAACTAAAGGTAATGTCTTTTATTTGAATAGTGGTGATAGAAGATGTTTGATTGCTCACATTGATCAAATTTGGTTGTGGCATAAAAGGTTGTGTCATGTGAATTTTGATAATATTGTCAAGATAAGTACTAATCAAGCTATGAGAGATCTTCCTAAGTTGTTGAAACCTGCTAATGTTATGAGTAAAGAATGTCAGATGGGTAAGCAGACTAGATCTACTTTCAAGAGAAAAACTCATTTCTCTAAAGGATTGTTAGAACTTGTGCATATTGATTTATGTGGTCCATCTAGATGCCTAGAAGTTTTCAAGGTGATAGATATTTCATGTTATTGATTGATGAGTATTCATTAAGGATCGCATGGGTTACTTTCTTGAGGGTGAAATTTGAGGCCCTAGACAAATTCAAAATCTTTGAGGCTATGGTTGAGACAAAGACAAGATTGAAGCTGAATTGTTTGAGACCCGACAGAGGTAGTGAATTTACATGTCGTGAGTTTATTGCATTTTGTGAAGAGCATGGGATAAATAGACAGATGTTTGCTTCATGAACCCCACAACAAAATTGTTTGGTAGAAAGAAATAACAGAAGTATTCTAGACACTGCAAGGACAATGATGATTCAAGGAAATGTTTCGTGTTGGTGCATGCAAATTTTGGAGAAATTTAAGAGCGCCATGTAGAAATTTTGACTAAGGTATGAAAAATGAACCCCTGAAAACTATTTGGAGAAGCCCACTTTGAGAGCCAATAAGTTAAAGCTCTGTGAATGTCATGAGAAAATACATTGGGATTGTGTCCACCGCCTATCATTAAGCTCCAATATCCATTTGCAACTTCCTGTGATCAGATTTGATAAATTTTTCAAGTACCTAGTTTAAGGGGTTTACACCAATCTGTATTGTGCACATATTCTGGAAAATCCAAATGGCCTACTTTGCAGGCCTAATTTCACATATTGTTGGTTGTCATGGAAAAGTAATTGTTCCCCTGTGTTGTATACATGAAAGAAAAACCCCTTGTCCATTTCCACCCTCCCATGACTTCATTTGCTAAGTTTGCTAAAGCCAAACGGATTGCAATTTATTCAGATTTTTAGTATGGACAGTGTTGCATCACTAAAGTGGCTATTTTCAGAGGGTTATAAATCTTGACTACGTGATTATCTAAGAGGCCAAATGTTGCTTGGTACTTTTTGTATCTCAAAGTATTCATGTCTAAATCCTTGGAGTTTTAGGAGGTCATCTAATAACTTTACCGGGTCCATTCCATCTGCAGATTATTGTGTTTTGTAGTTTGGACAGGGAATTGTTTTCTCAGAAGGCTCACTTTGAGACTTAAAATCTCATACCCATGTGATAATTGAAAGGTGAAAATCAGTTCCTTATGTTGTATATATGTAAATGAAATTCCATGCACCGTTGGTAGATCTCATGATAAGGTTTATTATTTTTCTAAGGCCAAGATGAAATGCAGTCTATTGCATTTAAGCATGAACAATTGGGGAAGTTATAAAATGGGCAGATTTGATATTTAATTTCTTGCACTTCAAGCAATGTCATGCAAAATAATTTTACAGGGTGATTCTATGCATATGAATCTGTGTGTTTGCCAGATTTCAGGGGTGCATGACATGATTTGATCATTTTTTTAGAGAAGAACCAGATGCTACTTGCTAGTTTTGTGTAGTACACAGAGATGTGAATATTTGAAACTCAATAATCTTCAGATTTTTGTGCTTGGTTCAAATGCATCCTGAATAAATCAAGAATCATTTTCAGATGCCAGTTGATTGAAAATGAAAAAAAATTTAGCTGGGCCCACATGGCCTCACCAAGATGGAGCATTCTCAAGATTAATAATGATATTTTATTATTTAAATAGTTGTTATGATTTAGATAATAACATAAAACATATGAGAGAGTGAATTTTATAAGATAGTATCCAAATTGGCTTAAACAGCGCAAAAGATTCTAACGGTGATGTTTATATTTCAACAGCTTAAAATTAGTGAAGTATGCAGACTGAAAATGGTAGTAAATTATTCTAATTTATAAAAAATACGGACATAAATTTGGGAGAGAAAATAATAGAAATAAATGAAAAAAGAGGGAAATAATTCTACGCAGCCACCTGTCATTTGTTTTAATATGCAGCTGCTGCTTATTTTGAGCCCCTCCTTTTTTTGACAGCTTAGGGCAGGTCCCTATGCGGCTTAGCTTATGGGGACATGGGTAAGGAGTGGAATTACTCATCCAGCAATAGCACAATTGGGTGGGCCCCCATGGTTGAGTGGAAACCATTTTTTTTCAAAAAAAAAATATTCCTAAGGTTTTAATCTTAGATATGTTTACAAAATATGGAAGTATTGGCAAGTACGGTGACTATTTTTCAGAATCCCTCAAAGATAAACGGTCTCATAAATTGTAAATCACTGTAGGCACGCACAGATAATTTGATAAAAACAAAAAATTCCAGCGTAGATACGTTGGAAAACTGTATAGGAATCCATCAAAAGCATCAAATACGGAGAATGTTTGTCGTATAAAATTGTTCCTCAAAGATATGTGTGGTCTCATGGAATGCATCAACTGGATTTACACAGCGAATGGATTTTATTCAAGTGTTTTAGAAACCTTCAAGAAAATGCGCTCGACAGGTGTTAAGTGACATTTCCAACATTATTCACCGTTTGTGAGAATATGGGAACTTGGAAGTAGGGTATGCGCGGACAAAATAAGATAAGAGGGCCTTAAATTCCAAGCTAATGCAACTGGCAGGTTTAAAGCCAGTACATACGCTTGTTTTGAATCCATTTTTCATAACCCCTACCAACATCTTCAGCGTGTGCCAGAATAGGCACTTTTTCGCAAGGTTTTGACATCCATGAATGCGAAAATGTGAAAGCATATATAAGGTACGTGAAGATGTTTGACTGATTCTCTCAAAGAATGTGGTCTTAATGCTTTTGCAAGGGTGCATACATGAAATTCTCAATAAGTAGAGCCATTTTCTACAGCCTCAGACAATGCTAGCATTTTCTCTGCCCATTCCAAAATGGAAGCGTATAAAGTAATGATGGAATCTTTGAATCAGAGTATATAGGTGTTGAGGTATCGTATCCTCTTTTGATCAAAGTTTTGTGTATGCTAAGATTGCGAGAAGATCAGACGGTTACTCCAAGGTTCCTTTTATGTTAGGTTTTGATGGTGGATAAGTTCAATGGTAAATGTGATTTTTTGATGATCACAAGGGGCCTTACGTTTTCAGTCTTGAAATGATTTCACATCATGATGAACATGGGAACTATCAAAAAATTTGCAATGAAGCTCTTCTTTTTTGGACTTTCACGAGATATGCGGACATAATGGGGTAGGGTTCAAGAATTCTAATCTACTCTTAAGGGCAATGACAACAATGAAAACTATTTTGGTGGACAAATTCCCAAATGACCATGTTTCATTTCACCAAGTTATACTAAAAGTATATGAGAACCAGTGCAATTTTCAAGGGTTATGCAAAAGATTTTCACACCACCACGAACACCATCATGAAGAAAAATGTACGTGAATGACATAAGTGAAGAATATGCAAGAATAGGGTTCAGGCTAACTTTGCACAACGATTTACAATCAGTAAAACATCAAAAGTATGAACCAAAGGAACTCATCAAAACACCATCATATTTCCCATTGCAATCACAACACTTCATCTAACTTTTATCCAACAAATCTAAACTAAATGAGGGAATTATGAAACCAAGCAAGCACCAAGACACATCAAATAATCACCAAATTTCAATGAAAAATTTATTGTCTCAGTAGCCCTTTAACCACAATCTCAAAATCCATTGCTTTACAAATGAGAAGGCCTTTATATAGGTCCTCGAATACAATGGGTGGCCCATATCAAAACAATAACTAATGGCCCAAATTGTGCCACCTCGGCCCTAATTAGGGTTAGGGAAAAGAAGAAGGAATCTACATTAATGAGCATAACTATGAAGACCCATCAGAAGGAGAATCTCCACCATAGTGGACAATAAATGCCCACTACATACGCCTATCTAAGGTGAGAGTGAGGTGCAATAAATGACCATTAAGCATGTCTACTATGCATTAAATGCATCTCTACCAAGAAGTCTACCTTTGACCTTTCTGCTTGAATTCCTGGAATCTTCCCAAAACCACCTCTACTTCATCCATGCTAACACTTGGTGTTGACTACTGCATGAATTCCAAAGCTACCATAGCTCACTCAGATTTTCTCAAGTTGTCCTTCCATTCTGGAAATAAATCCAGAGAACTATGCATATCATTCAAGAAAGTGGAGAAGTTCTCAAAGTCATCCATGTTGAATAAATTTAATCAAAAGAATTCTTCCAATTTACTCTTCAGGTTGCTTACAATTATCATATTTTCATACAACCTTTGTGACAACAATGATGCAACAGTGTCGGAGATCTCTCGTTTGATATTCTCAGCTATTCCCCTCAATCGAGTGGATCCTTCGATGAAATACCCCAACATATCCTTTGCCATGAGAACTACTCCATACCATCAGGTGAAATCATATTCTCATCCTTCCTTAATGACTCCACAGTCAACTAGTACATGTTTGGGTATCTCCATCAATTCTTATAATCTGCAATCATCTCATCCTAATAAATATGCTCATCCTCCCATGATTCCTCCATGCACTGAATCTGGGAAAGGATGGCTAGTGCATTTTCATAAACTTGTACCAACTCTTTAGCATGCTTGCAGGCCTCATTCTAGATACCCTTGATCCAAACTTCCGCTCCTTGATCTGTTCACCTGATTCTATCTATACTATCCACTAACTCAGTTGGAATAACCAGCGGGGGAAAAAAAGATGGACCTTCTTCCCTCACTGGATGAGGTATGTTTTTTATGTAGTCGCACAATTCTTTGATCTCTCTCTTCCGCCTCTAGAATTTATCTTCTAATTTCATCATTTTGTCCTTGACTTCTTGTGCAAAGTCATCAAATTCTTCCATGACCTGTGTTCAAGAAGCATGACTAAGATCAAACTCAGTTACATGGTATTCATTCGGAGTGATTTAATCTTTTGCCTTGTCCACAACATGTGTTACAAGGTGAAGGGTTATAGATCCATATTCCCCTCTGACAATCTTCGCAAACTTCTTAGTTTTCCCTTTCTCTTGTGATTGGTTGACTCAGTTCATGATTTCCTACAATTTAACTATCAGATCAACCTCCTTCTCCTGACTTCTTTGTAGCCTTTGTTTCACCCATTCTGGAATAACGACACATTGATATTTCTGCACTGCTAACTTCTCTTGTCCTTGCACTTCTCTTGTATTAATCTCTTCTTCTGCTATAGGAATCTATTCCTCTATTATCTTTCTAAAAAATACACCAAGACTTTCTTCAATGGTAATATCTTGTTCCCTGCTTCTTCCTAGCGCAAACCTCGTATTGGCATTGATACTCAATCTATCCAATACCGACCTTGTCATGTGTTTCTCTCCTTGCTTTGTTCTTCTTCTTCTTGTTGTTTCTACTTCTTGCCTAGCAAAAGTGCCTATCTCTTGCACACTTGGAGTCCAGCTAAGTGAGGATGTCACATCATTAGATCTTGGTCTCTAATGTTGCATTTCTTCAACATGAAGATCAAACCTTCTGTACGCGTGTGTTTCCTAGGCAAAACCCTTTTCCTTTTTTTGTTATGCACTTCCTGAAAAAATATCTCCTTCTTCCATCCTCCCTTCGGAAGTTTGCTTTGGTCTTTCATCCCGCAATGATTGATGTCCCAACAACTTTTATGTCCAGTCCTCCTTCGATACAGTCATTCTATCAAATGTTCATTCAACCCATCACTTTGCGAAGTCCAAGACTAGTTTTGACAATGGATCAAGATCTGTAATCTCCTTCCTTTGCCAGTCATAGGGATGAGTAACTTTTTTTCCTTTTCTGGACTATACCCTTTCTGAAGCATATTTGGACCTTCTTTTGTCTGATCAAGTACGTAAAATATTTTTCAAGCTCTAATGATGTTCATAGGAAATCTAGAATGCATCCTTGTCCTAATATTATTTTCATCTATAGCACTAACCCAAAAATCCTCTAGGTGCATCCTGTGTTGATACTTCACACCTGCCACCGATTTAATTTTTTTATAAGGATCAAAATTTGGCCTTCTTAAATAGAAGGGCAGATGGAAGAAGTACAACTCATCCAAGGATCTTTTTGTTGGAATAGTCCCAAGGGATAACTGAGAGGGGGGTGAATTAGTTATCAGCAATTTTAAAATCTTTTCTCCAATTAATTACAGAATATCACAAACACATACACATTTAAGATAACACAAAATAGAACACCACAATTTTGGTTACGGGGAAACCAAACTAGGTAAAAACCTCGGTGGGAATTAGCACCCATAAAGAACTATACTTGAGTATGATAATCCCTATTAGAAGATCTTTATAACCCTGTTAGGAGTTGTTCTTTACAGTGCAATAAGTACAGTGACCTGGTTAAGGGTCGGACCCTGTTAGGAGTCTTTTACAAATAACCCTATTAGGGGTGAGAACTCACTGTCCAAAAGTTCACTTCTAATATGATGAAGGCTACAACCTTCAATGAAATAGATATACACTATATCTGATAATGAACTATTTGAGTAGACCTTCTATCTTGATCAATTCCAATGAATTGTATATACTCTCTACTTCTTCACATAGATCTTTATCTAATGAATGAAATGGATTTACTGTCTCAAAACAATCAACATTTTGTTCTGTCCTTTTTTTGTCTCTTTTCTTATCATTCACACTTGGTGATCTTCAAATGATCTACTATAAGTATCTTCTCCAAAAGATATGATCTTTGTCGGCTTTAGGAATCCCTTCAATGCTTCTCTACTCGGCCAAACCAAGCATGCAACATAATTAGAACCACGCAACTCAAATTGAATAGACACATCGCTTCACATAGTTGTCTCCACCAAAATTACCCAAACGTCATGCTTCAGATGAAACATGATTAGCACCTTTGGTTAATTCACTTAGACTCATCAATAAACATGAATCTGAACATGCATATCCCATAGATAGACGCAACTAAAGAATCAATAAAATTATTGTCAACTTTCTGAAAATAATCTTCTGAAACTGTGTCTAGTAAATAGAGTAACATAACTCAAATTGTTACTGAACATCTGAATATGTGTGTATGTACATGTTATAGTAACTATGTTTGAAACATAAAAACAACCGCGCAAGGCTTCCACATATCCATACTGAAAAGTGAATACAGTTCACTGCTATATACTATATGTTGTCATCAATGAAAAATATACAGTCAACTATTTGCACAGAAGCAAATCTCCAATAATCTCCCCCTTTGACATTGATGGCAACATATGATATGAAAAACACCATCAACCCAAAGTATCCTTCTTCTTTTTACAATCTTCTCAATATCCTCATCAAAGGTTCCTCTTCACTATTGTCGCTCCTCTGACTCTGTTTTTATTTTCATGACTATATACTCTCCCAGAGTATATGCTTCCCCTTACTATATACTCCCCCTTTAATATCAATGGCAAAGGGTACCAAAAATTGTTAAGCATAGGTACTACTCCAGAAGTAGAGTAGTCAACCATTCATCAGTCACCAAGGACTGATGTTCGTGCTGCAAATTTTAATCAGACTCAAGAAAGGGAATTACTCCCAGCTTCTCCTTGAAATACTCAAAAGTATCTTTTGATAAAGGCTTTGTAAAAATATCTACTAACTATTCTTTAGTGCTCACATAATCCTGTATAGTCAGAAAATGGAAGCACTTCCATTGTAGACGTGTTTAGCCTTCCAAGTAAGTAGTTTGGGGTCATGGCAAGTGCCTTGAATGGGATCCTAATCTTGACATGGCTTCCTTCCTGTTCTGTTCCTCTTTCCACTCCTGTTTGGCCTGATTTCTGCATTTTGGATGGCAGACTGGTGATTATGGGCTTCAGGGTCAAGGTTGACATTTTAGGTCTATGTTGACCTCAACCCTGACCTAGGTCAGGGTCAACCTCAACCTTGACCCAGGGTTCAAATCCTGGGGTCTTGCAGTTTCAGGAGGTCGGCCTTTGCAAAAAGTATTTCCCGCTTTCAGGTCGGCTGTTTCGGGTTCCGAAGCGTTGATTCCTAAATTACATTTAATATAGGTCCTCTCCTAGGGGTAAAGGTTTTAATAGGATTTAATTCTCCTATGTAGGCCTCCTTGGAAGATTGTGCTCTAATTTCATATAAAATGGAAACTTTCTCTCTCATTTTCTCTAACAACCACCATCAAGTGAGCTAAGTCTTCTAATTGTGATCAAGCATTCTCAAGACATCTTCAAGGGTGATTCAAGCAAGAAATCAAGCAAGATTTGAAGCAAGCATTCATCCATTCAAGTATCCATTTTCATGAAGGAGATCCATTGGACGCCATTGAAGGATTGAAGCTACAAGGTGCCCTTTTGGTGATCTCTTCATCCATCTTCTTCCAAACTTATTCCAAATTTAAGAACCCATTCAAGACTTGGTGTTGGAGATCTACAAGCAAGAGATTGAAGACATCCTACCTTTCTACATTCTACATTTGAAGCATACTTGTGGATTCAAGGATTCGAATCCGCCACAAGGACTTTTTCAAGCAAGGTGAATTTATGCATTTACTTTGTCCATTTCTGCAATTTCAATTACATATATTTGAGGTTAATTCCAAAACCGGGGTTTGACCAAGGCAAACCCCTCCCCCACAACAAAACAATCTCTTTTTTCTTGCAGGTATAGATACAGAACAGTGGATTTGAACCCAGATTTGGATACCCTTTTCGGCAAACTTTCAGGATCTGTGAACAAAGTCACTTTCGGATCTGTGCAGGTCAGGGTCGACATTATTGGGTCAGGGTTGACATTTGTGATTCAAGGTCGACCTTTTTCATAAGACGACATCAGAACAAAAAATTATTTCTGGGTTTTGTTCGTCTCTGCGTTTCAATTTAGTATCAATTGTTAGTTTTTCCAGAAATAGTCCACAAACCTCAGAAAATAACATTCTTTGATCTGCAATATTTCAAGGTTAGTGCATTTCTCCTATCTTTTCAATTACTATCATATATCATTTCTATACATAGAATTAATAGAATTTAAGGTATCTCCTTCATTATTATCCTTTCCAAATAGTTGATTCATTTGCGCATTAACCCTTCTCTTGGGTTGATCAACTTGGATCTCCCATTTGTGCATTTGAGGACAAAAAAGGAACATCTTATCTTCTCCTTAATCACAATTGCAAT